>CM055120.1:257409466-257849466 GCA_029206835.1 Rana muscosa | reverse complement strand
CATAAAACCACTTCCTTTGAACTGGTATTATTTAAATAAAATTTTCTATATTTTACTTAAGTCTTTTATTTTTTATTTATTTTAAGCTTAACATTTGGTTCAGCTTTTTATTTAAAATGATTTATTTTAATTTATATATATATATATTTATATTTATTTTTATATATATATATATATATATATATATATATATATATATATATATATATATATATATATATATATATATATATATATATATATATATATATATATATATATTAGGGCTGTTACTGATTAAAATTTTCGTGTTCGATTAATCGATTTTTTTTTTAAAATCGATTAATCAACTAATTTCGATTAATTATAACGCACATAGATATCCAACTACTTTTAGCTGATCTCCTTGCAGGTGGATTCCCAGTGCAGCTACCAACCACTGGAAAAATCGATAGCAGGATACAAAAAACACACAAAGGCAGCACTCGATGGGAATAGCATTAAAACTTTTATAGTCTTCAAGTAGGTAACAAAATAAATATTGCACTGGAGATAAAATCTATGGTAGCAAAAGCAGTCATAAAAACATGTATCTAAGTATGATACTGGTATAAAAATGTGTACAACGATACCACTGCTGAATCCAGATGAGAAGGGGCTAACATCAGTCCGTCGGCATGTAGATGTCCTGTGAAGGGAACTATCACAACTCCCAGTGGATGGCTGTAGAATCCCAGGTTGATAGAGGGAAATGTAACAGCCCTTGCGTGTGGCAGATAGTAAGGTCCTGCCGGCATGCAGATATGAAGGCACAGCAAAGGAGCCATTCAGATGGACACGGCAAGCCCAAAGAATTTTGATCGAATTTTGATCGATCAAAATAATTTTGATCGATCAAAGCAATTAATTGATTAATCGAGGAATTAATAGTTAATTTCCACAGCCCTTATATATATATAATATATATATATATATATATATATATATATATATACACACACACACACATATACACACATATATTTATTTAATATTTAATTATTAATTTAATATTTTTATTGTTATGCTTTTTTTATATTTTTTTAAACTATTTAATATATATATATTTATTGTTTTTATATGAATGGTGCATAGCTGCATGACAAATACAGTACAATCATTTCAGAATACACCATTCACATAAATATGCACGCGTTATGCTTATGTATTAATCATTATAATGTTTTGCAGTTATGGTGTGTCTGTTTATTGGGTAGGGGGATTAGAACTTTATTATTAAGTTAATATGTACAGTGTATGTGGAGTGCTTCGTGTTTCACTTTGGGGTTCTGATACTGAAATCTCCCGAGGTATCGCGAGATCACAGCAACAGAAGCCGTTCGGGATTCTTAAAGCATTTGTAGATCACTTCTTTTCACAGTGGGAGAAGTGATCTACACTGTATATTAAACTGCCACAAGGGGGAAAACAGATTTCTCAGAGAAGAACCGTGAACTCAGCAGCAGTGAAATATCACGGAAAAATAAACGTACACCAAGGAGAGATTCCTTGAGAAAGGTTTCAAAAATAATTTTAATAGCTGAAAGGGAAAGGATTTTTGCTAAAAATAGACATGAACTTTAACATACAAAAAAACTGAAATCACATTGGATTAAGTTATATTACTGTCTATAATAAACAGTCAAAAGAGATAGAAAGAGCAATACAAAAACATTGGCCTATATTAATGGACAATATTTTTAAGAAAATACTACCATCTCATCCAAAGTTTATATATTGGAAAAATAATTCCATACGTGAAAAACGTAAAAAAATATATTGATCCACCAAAAAGGGTCAAGATGTTTGGCAATCTGGAAAATTTCTTTAGATATAAAAAATGCAAGGCGCGTACGCAAAAGCACAAAGAAGGAAGGTAGAAAGACAAAACTTTTCCGCATTTACCGATGGGTAACACCGTAAAATTAACTCTTTGATTACTTTCAATTCCACCCACATAGTATACGTTTTTTGAGTCTGTGCCAGAAACAATACGTGGAAAGGACCACAAGGAAATTAAAAATAGGGATTATGAGCATGTGACCAATATAGTGAAAGGATTTGAAAAACTGTTTTGCAACACTTTGCATTAAAACATAATAGTGATCCTAGTCAGCTTCTGTTTTATGAAATTGATAGTATTATAGGGCATTGGAGGGGGTTAGACAAAAAGGTTTTAAGAAGAGAAACACAGTGGGTATACAATTGGGGGTCCTTATATCCGTATGGACTCAATGATATAGACCTTAAGGCTGCATTCACACCTGAGCGTTTTCAGTTCGCAAAACGCTCATCTCAAAAGTTAACAGCCAACAAGCAAAATCCCATTAATTTCAAAGGCCCCTGTTCAGATCTGAGCGTTTTGTCACCTTCAGCAAAGCGCCTGTCGCTCTCAAGTACATGAGCCTCTTTTGGGCTGAATACAAGCGTTTTTAGGTCCCAAAGAAATGAATGTAAACGCCTGAATAGAGCTTCATGGGCGTTTTACCGGCGATTCAGCTGTGTTTTAAGCCCAACAGTTGTCTCCACCCCTTGTAATCACACACACCTTTTATCAAGCACATGGTCAGAAAGATGGAGGACATCAGTTTGCTGTATGAAGCCGAGGGCTTCATTGCCTTGGTGCGGGCACATCCCTGTCTTTATGACACCAAGCACCCAGAATACAAAACAAGAATATGGGAGGAAATCTCAGCAAAAATGATTGTCGGATGGTCCAAGTTCACAAATCAGGAGTAGCATGATAAAAGGTATGTGTTCTGCAGCCATGTTTTGCCTTTGCTTTTCTTCTCACATGTCATGTCTTTCCTTTTCTGCTGCTTGTATTGTACAGTTGTGAAGCTGAACATAGACATGTTTCAGCATTGTAGTCATGTAGTGCAACATGTGGCGGTAGAGAAATGCACTATAGCACTCTAAAATTGATACTGTGAATGTGTCCGACACTATGATTTCACATGCGTGTGGGTATCATTCAGAATACAAGGCACTCCCCCACGCATGCAAACTCACAGTTCGGGTGTTTGACCTGCAGTAAAATTGCATGGTCAAAAAGACCATGCAATTTCACTGTGGGTCCAGACCTGCACATTTAGATTCAGAATGCATGGCATCCCGCTACGCATGTAAAAATTGCAGTTTGGGTGTGTGACCTGCAGTGAAATTGTATGGTCAAAAAGACTGATGAAAAATTTAAGACGCATAACACTGAAATTAATTCAAATACTTCATTTAAGTATAGCAATGCAGGAAAATGGTATTGGAATTCCTTATTTTTAAATGTAGAAATTATATTATGCTTTTTCAATGGCTTCCATTTGCCATGGAACCTGTTCAGTTGTCATGAAATATCTGGTAAAATCATCCTGGATATGGGCACCAATTGTACTTCCATGGCTCCGGCTCCATTCAGCCCTCTGTATAGGGTGCATTAAGGCATCTTCAAAACAAACGCCTTCCCACTGCCTTACAAAATTGTGCAGGATGCACACTGCCTTAACTGCAGAGATAGCGTTCTGCATATTCAGAAAGATGGCGCTGTGCAAAAAACACCATTTGTTGGAAAGCAAGCCAAAGGCACATTCCAACACTTTTCTTCCTCTGGTCAGCCTGTAATTGAACACCCTCTTCTCAATATTTAGGTTTCTACTGCAGTAGGGCCTTAGAAGGTGCTCTAACACGAATGCCTCATCTACAAGGAAAACGTAGGGTGCAGGTGGACGATTGGTTCCTGGTAGCAGAGAGTTTGCAGGCAGGTCCAGATCATTGGAACGCAGCATCTGGCCGAAGGTGGAATTGGCAAAGATGCTGGAGTCTGAACTACTCCCATAGGAGCCTATGTTCACATAGCGGAAGCAGTAGTTGGCATCCACAACTGCCAGGAGGAGAAAGAGAAATATATTTAATAGTTAAAGTATTTGCTTCCACTTGAAATCGGTTGGACGATGCGAATATGTTTCCAACACAGTTCGGAAAATTGCACCGCTCCCAAAACAAATTTGATATCGATACCCATTCCTCCTTCATAGGTTTTGCCATCAACATATTGTGCATTACATCCCAGATTATATTGCACGTGCCGCGAATTATGTAGCTCACTGTAGATATTTTTTAACCATGAAAGAAAAGTGCAAACTGGCCAATGATTGTCCAGTAGCCAAGTACTTGTGGGAGAAACAAAAAATAGGATTTTTATAACAGCTTACCTGTAAAATCCTTTTCTTGGAGTACATCACGGGACACAGAGCGGCATAGTCATTACTATGTGGGTTATATAGATACCTTCAGGTGCTGGCACTGGCAACTTCCAAAACTGGAAGTACCCTCCCCTATATAAGCCCCTCCCATCCGGGAGCACCTCAGTTTTGTAGCAAAGCAATAAGTGTCCCCAAAGAGGGGTGGGAGCTCTGTGTCCCGTGATGTACTCCAAGAAAAGGATTTTACAGGTAAGCTGTTATAAAAATCCTATTTTCTTTCTCGTACATCACGGGACACAGAGCGGCATAGTCATTACTATGTGGGATGTCCTAAAGCAATGCCCAATGGGGGGGGGGGGGGGGGTACACCATACATAAGCTGAGCGCTATCAGAAATGAGGATCTTTTGCGGCCTGCAACACACTGCGCCCAAAGGCGACATCCTCCTGACTTCTAACGTCCACCTGGTAGAACCTAGTAAACGTGTGTACTGAAGACCATGTTGCGGCCTTACAGATCTGAGCCAGGGAGGCCTGGTGATGCACTGCCCATGAAGTTCCAACTGCTCTCGTGGAGTGCGCCCTAACTTTGAACGGAGGCGGTCTCCTTCTCAAGCCATAGGCTTGCATTATGACCTGTTGAATCCACTTGGCTAAAGTAGATTTTGACGCTGCCTGACCCCTTCTGGGGCCTTCCGGCAGAATAAACAAAGTATCCGTTCTGCGAATCTGAGCAGTGGCTTTTAGATAAGCTTTAACTGCTCTTACTACATCCAAAGAATGCAATAACTTTTCCTCTACCAAACTAGGCTTGGGGAAAAAGGAAGGAAGAACCACATCTTGGTTCAAATGAAACCTCGATACCACCTTAGGAAGAAAGGCTGGATGAGGACGTAACACTACTCTGTCCTTATGGATAACCAGATATGGCTCCCTACAGGACATAGTGGCTAATTCCGACACTCTTTTAGCCGAACAAATGGCTACTAGAAAAATCAATTTCCTAGTGAGAAGAACCAGGGAAATATGCTGTAATGGTTCAAATGGTTGTTTCTGTAGAACCGACAGAACCAGGTTTAAGTCCCATGGACATATGGGAATATTAACCGGAGGGCTAATACGCATCACTCCTTGTATAAAGGCTTTGACTAGTGAATGCGAAGCCAAGGGCCTTTGAAAAAATATTGACAAGGCCGAAATCTGACCCTTGATAGTACTCAAGGCAAGCTTCCTATCTACAGCCCACTGTAGGAAGTCCAGAATCCTACCTATTACGTACTTACGTGGATGCCATTTCTTGGCTTCACACCAGGCGATGTACGCCTTCCAGATTCTATAGTAGATCTGCCTGGATACCGGCTTCCTGGCATTGATCATGGTAGATACCACAGGATTAGAGAGCCCTCTCTTTTTTAGAATGTGGGCTTCAATAGCCAGGCCGTCAAACCTAGGGCTGGTAAGGAAGGGTGGTATACCGGTCCTTGCGAAAGCAGGTCCGGACGATGTGGGAGGGTCCAAGGACTCCCCACAGACATCTTTACAATCTCCACGTACCATGCTCTTCGGGGCCACGCTGGAGCTACCAGAATCACTGGTTTCTTTTCTACCCTGATTCTGCGGAGTAATCGAGGTAACAATTGTGGCGGTGGGAATGCATATATCAGCTTGAACTGATCCCAAGGGAACACTAGGGCATCCGAGCCGCAAGCTAGGGGATCCCTTGTCCAAGAGACAAACCTGTCCACTTTTGCGTTGAATCTGGATGCTAGCAGATCTACATCCGGTGTTCCCCACCGCTGACATATTGTCCGGAAAACCTCGGGATGAAGGGACCATTCCCCCGGGCATAATTGTTGGCGACTTAGAAAGTCTGCCTTCCAATTCTCCACTCCTGGAATGAATACCGCAGATATGGCTGGGACATATCTTTCTGCCCATTTCAGGATGCAATTTACTTCCCTCTGGGCTGCACGACTCCTGGTGCCACCCTGATGATTGATATATGCCACTGCCGTGGCATTGTCCGATTAAATTCTGACAGGGGACCCTTGGAGTTTGGATGTCCATGCTACTAGGGCATACCGGGCTGCTCGTATCTCTAAGAGATTGATGGGCAGGGCCTTTTTTGCATCCGACCATCTGCCCTGGAGAGACCATTGCTCCAGTACTGCTCCCCAGCCTATAAGGCTGGCATCTGTAGTGACCACCTTCCAAGAAATCGGACTGAAGGATTTCCCTTTTTCCAGATTCTGGGGAACCAACCACCAACGGAGGCTCTTGCGAACGGAAGGGGACAAGGACATTGGTAAGTCTAGGGCCTGAACTTTTTTGTTCCAGGCTGACAGTATGGCCCTTTGCAAATTCCTTGAATGGAATTGACCGTAGGGTACTGCTTCGAATGATGCCACCATTTTTCCCAGCAGCCTCATGCACAGGCGTATGGATGGCTGTCTTTTTGTACCCACTAGGTGGATCAAATGTCTCAAAGACGACCCCTTTTCTTGAGGCAAGAAAATTTTTCTCTGGTCTGAATCCAGCCTTAGCCCCAAGTATTCCAGACTTTTGACTGGTTTTAGGGCTGACTTGTCTCGGTTGATAATCCAACCGTGATATTCCAGATACTCGATTGTCTCGTGAACAACCACTTCTAGTTTTTCCACTGAGTGGTCTATCATCAACAAGTCGTCTAGATATGCCATTATCGTTACACCTCGTGTTCTTAGATTGGCCAATAATGGGGCCAGAATTTTTGTGAACACTCGTGGTGCTGTGGCCAGACCGAAGGGTAAGGCTCTGAACTGAAAATGGCGCCCTTCTACTGCAAAGCGTAGAAATTTTTGGTGGCCTGGAAAGATGGGAATGTGCAAATAAGCATCTTTGATGTCGATCGAGGCTAACCATTCCTCCCCTTGTAGGGCAGTGGCCACCGATCGGATCGACTCCATCCGGAAAGTCCTGATATGTAAGAATTTGTTTAGCCCTTTTAGATTTAATATGGGCCTCACGTCCCCGTTTGGCTTCGGGACTGTAAAGAGGTTTGAGTAAAACCCGAACCCCCATTCTTCCAGGGGAACCTCTATAATTACTGCTTGGAGCAATAATTGTTCTAGTGCCAACAGGAGGGATCCTCTCTTCTGGGGATCCCTTGGCACGTTTGACCTTATAAAATGGGAAGGAGGGGAGTCTTTTAACTCCAATTTGTATCCCAGACTTACTGCGGAGAGCACCCATCTGTCTCTGATCGTGTCCCGCCAGGTCTCTGAACAACTGAAGTCTTCCCCCCACCCGATTGAGTGGGGGCAACCCTTCATGCATTTGACTTTGGGGGAGGTTTTGTACCTCTCCTGATCCAGGGCTTCTTGTTACCCTGCAATTGTCCCTGATTTTTACCTCCGGGATTTGACCGAGGAGGCCGTCGGAACTGTTTCACAGCCGATGTCGTAGGGACTGGAGAAGCAGGCCTCTTAAAAGAGGGACCTCTAACTCTGTTTTTAACCGGCAAGAGTGTACTTTTACCGCTGGAAATTTTCTGGATATATTTGTCCAGGTCTTCCCTGAATAAGCGTTCACCATGAAATGGGAAGCTGACCAGCAATTTTTTACAGGGAGCTTCAGCAGACCAGTTTTTGAGCCACAGAAGCCTGCGCATATGTACTACAGACAGCGTAAGGCGGGAGGCCTGATGGATTGAATCCTTTATAGCGTCCACCGCAAAGCATAAGGCTCTAGGTAGATCAGCTAGGGCAAGAGCCTGCTGATCTGGCAAGTCCCTTAAGACCTGTTTCAACTGATCCTTCACTGCTTGGCAGACCCAAATAGCTGCCACTGCTGGTTGTGTCACCAAGCCTGCTGTAGCAAAAGCAGATTTTAATAAGGACTCTAATTTTTTATCTATTGGGTCCTTGAACATTTGGACATTATCCACTGGACATGTCAGTGATTTATTCACACAAGAGATGGCTGCGTCCACTGTAGGGACCCTCCATTTTTTGATGAACTTATCCTCCATGGGATAGACCACCTGAAATCTCTTGGGAGGAGTAAATATTTTATCAGGATGCTCCCAATCCTGGTAAATGAGCCCTTCCAATAAAGGATGGATCGGAAAGGAACAAACAGTCTGGGGAGCTTTTAGCGACCCCAACGAGGAGACAGAAGTGGATGATGGCTCCGCAAGGGGCATTTTAAATGCTGATCGGACCATGTTAGTCAGGGACTGAACCCATAATCTTTCAGCATGTGATGCTGAGAATGGCTCTTCCACTGTTGATTCCTCTACAACAGAATCAACCTCATCCTGATCCCCTTCAGGTAGGTCGATCCCTGTATGGGACTGTTGCTCCGCTAACAGGCACTCTGAGGGAGGAGACGGAGATCGAGCGCTTTTTCCCTGTGACAGGGAAGCAGCGATCAATGCTGACAATCTCTCTTCCAGCCCTCCCAGAGCTGAGGAAAAAACCTCCTCTGTTACATACACAGGAGCAGGTGAACTGAGGACAGCCACAGTACCAGGTACTCCTGAGGGTGCTCTACGGTCACTAACCTCTGATTCTTCAGGGGAGATTGGTGCAGCCGAAGCATGCCCAAGATCCTCAGAGCCCGATGGAGACCCCCTATGCTTCCTGGGATTTTTAGTCCCGGAGTTTTTAGACGGCATATTCCTAAGCCCAAAGCTGAGGTATTCCAGCCGAAATACACCACTTACTGACAATAGTCTAGCACAATTGCTGCTATAAAAACAGTTGGTGTCTACTAATGTGCCTTTCTATGGGGATGCCTGCATCAACCGCTTGCTGTATGCCTTTTTTAAAATGTTGCCAGCTCTGTCTCTGCACTCCATAGCCAGCTCACAACACATAATTGTGCTTTTTAACATGCTGGGACGCCCGCACATGCGCAGAAGCGCTGCGGCGCGCACAGAGCGTCATCCCCCAAGCTCCGCCCCCTTTCCCAGCTCACCTCTATATATAGAGGCGCGTGCACGCGCACGGGCGCCTTCGGCGCTCTTTTTTGAAAAGGGAAACTAGTGACAAGAGACAGGGCCCCTTTTGCCGCAGGCCGGGGGATGGACGAGCATTGCAACATGGCAGAGGAAGCAGTTTCCCACAAGAGAACTCACCATCTGCCTGGACTTGCTCTGATGAAAAGAAAAAAAGTCCACATGACAAGAAACGTTCCACAGCGGCCTCTAGTGGATTAACACAGGTACCGCAGGCTATATATATATTTTTTTTTCTTGACCACTATTAAAATTATTACATTTTTTAGTAGTTACAGGCATGCACAGATATTTAGCGGGAATACCGTTAGGTAACAGGCAGAAAGACATATTAGGCTTGGGGGTCCCCTCAATAGAACCAAGTTCCTGAGGGGCCCCCACTTACCTTTTCCCCGCCGCAGGACTCTGTTTGGTCCACAGAAGCCCAAACTTCACCTATCACGGCAGGCATTGTAATTAAACCTTCAGGGACCGGGTTCCCAAGGATTCCACTCCCCTGGACCTGTATAGCACCCTGCACAGAAAACATCTTGGTCGTGGGTATGACCAGAGCTCTGGATCCCAGGGTCCAGCTCTCCTAAGAGAAGCATTACAGGCAAAACCTTGCTCTTCTCTGCAAGGCCCGGGTACCGACCGTTTAGCTATGAAGCTTTTTTGGTCGGATCCGGAATAGCTTACCGAGGCCCAAAAGAACCTGTACGCAAGCTCAGTGAAAAACACATGTTACTTCTTGGCCAACACCTTAGACACTGGCAAAAAACTGAGGTGCTCCCGGATGGGAGGGGCTTATATAGGGGAGGGTACTTCCGGTTTTGGAAGTTGCCAGTGCCAGCACCTGAAGGTATCTATATAACCCACATAGTAATGACTATGCCGCTCTGTGTCCCGTGATGTACGAGAAAGAAATTATAATTTGTTTTGTTCTTTTTACAGTAATCATCCTGAAAAAACAAAAAGGAAGAGCCTCAAGGATGCCTACACACAATATAGGAGGCAAGAGAATTCAAAAGTGGACAGGCTGCCATTTATTCCCCCTCTACATCCACGCAAAGGATTTGGATTTCTTGAGGCGGGTTTTGAAAATGAGCTGGTAAGTCATGCTCCTCTATAAGTATGTCATATAAAGTACAGTATATAGACATTCTAAAGCATGGCTCTTGTTTTACGGTACCCAAAATTCATGAGAAACGGCAGCTTTTGCTTCTCCCGCTCCTGATCCAGAATGCCATGATCAGAGCCCTGATGAAGACGCCAGCCAGTCAATGCCTCACATGCCACCAGAAATTTTTATAACCACTACGATGACATCTTTGAGGGGGGGGGAATTTGACCCCTCGGGCTGATGTTGTAACCCCTCCGGCTGAAGAGGTCCCCCCACCAGCTGGAGTGGTCATCCCCCTGACTGGAGTCAGACCAGCTCATTGAGAACGACTACTGGTTTGGTTTTGTGGTCATTCACACGGAGCTGTGTGTTGAATGACATGGCCATGTGGGTGCGGCCCAGCACTGCCACACCACTTGTGTCAGCTAGTATGGGGAAATTCTCCCAATATGGCTGCCACGAGGGGGGGGGGGGGGAGAACGATGACGATAGCAGATGCAGCATTGAGAAAGTGTTGCATGTTCCCACATCGGGCGGAATTAGGGTTGCCAGCTTCTCTCCAAGCCAGACCTAAACACTTTAGCAGTGCAGGGCAATTTTTCTCATAGTATACACTATAGGTATTATAAAATACCTGTAACCCCTTTGGGTGGCCCTAGAATAGTAGTAATGTATCGCGTGAAGTGCACCGTGAACAGTGCGTCTATTGCGCTTGCCAATATCGCCCTGCCCCCCCAGTAATGCCAAACCTGTCCCCAGACAGTCGCCCACAGCTCCCGGATGGCAACAGATTTGTATATGGACTATCTGGGTTACTTGGAGAGCCACAGCCCTGTTTGAATAATGTGTCTGGGATTCAAGTGGACTGAAACCATAGGTGGAACATGTAACATGGTCCAGAGAGAAGAGAGGGGTAGGGAGTGGGAGATGGGGGTTTGAAGAAAGGGTATTGGCAGGTGTGTTGATGTTGCTTACCTCAAGTGTGATGAGCCTTTCCACTGGTTCTGTTTTGAAAAAAGGCGTCTTTTCTCTGCAGGATGTGCAGAGAGTAACCCAAGCAACTCATCAAAACTGTAGGATAGATTACCTACTAACTTTTCATATTCTATCACACATTGTTCAGATTGTACAAACGTTTGCGTGGTTGAGGAGATCAACCTACCTTTTAACAGACATGTGTGTACTCAAATTATTTTTCTTCATGCACTCGTACATTGCCCAGAACTGGCCATGCTGTTTTCTATTGGCAATAACAGGGTGGACCCAGTATCTGTGCTTGTTTTCTTGCTCTTCTTCCTCCAGCATCAGTAGTGCAGCTGCTGCACATGCAAGGAAACCGTTCTTTGCAGACATCTTTCAAAGGCAGAGAAAACACAAGGAGCACACACAAACTTGACCTTCACAACCACACCAACACTACTCACAAAATCAGGAAGAGGACGACCACTTTATGATGTCAGATGTAAAATGTCTGCCTAAAAATGTCCGAAAACAAAACGCTCAGGTGTGAATGCAGCCTAACTGGTTTCTAACCAATTTTTAAAGAAATTTGGAGATTTTACATACATAAGGAGAGAGGGGAATATTTTCATTATTTTGTATTTAAATAATTTTTTTAAATTTTTCCAACATTTTATAAGGTGGTAGTCTGGAGTGATTCTTTATATCTCATGACTGGCCCTTTAAGGAATTACTGCGGTGCACATTCTGGGATAAAACAAGTATCTGTTGTGGTTTCTTATAGAACTAATAGAATGATTATATTGTATAATACCAGGGTTAGTGAAATAAAATGCGTAGTATTTTTTGGGTAAAATATTGTTCGGGTTGTTAACCAACCCATGGGCGGCTGGCCCATACATAAAATGGCGTGGATAGTTCAGACATTCTACCGCCTCGGGAAGACATCATATGATGAAACGCGTAGAGCGGGGTTAGCATGCTGACGCCAACACGCTGTCCAGGATTGCACTCGCAGCTAGCGAGTTAACTTTTTAAATGTTTTAAATAAACTTTAAGCGTCATCACACTATTGGAGCTTCCTTCTTCCTTCTCTTATGTCTGGATGAATTATGACATGACTTAATGGAGAGGACCTTGTTGGATCTGGTGAGTTAATTTGGTACGTCTGGTGGAGGATCACACCCGGGTGTTACAGTCACATTGAACCTACATACAAGATATCACTGAATGTCACTACTATACATCGTTTATTGAAGAATAATTTTTTCACTTATATGAAAAAAAAAAAAAAAAATTCTGTAATATTATATTATTTTTTTTGGAATAATAATAATATCTTATCACATTGGTTTCAGCTTTGTTCACGTATTGTTTAGAGCACTATTTATTATGAAAATTATAGATTTTTTGCATTTATGAATTTTTTCAAGCACTCTGCACTTGTGTTTTGCACCCATATCAATTGTTCACTGAGCTATGCAATAATATTGATGAATTCTTATTTAATATTATATTAGCACATATAGGGCGTTCTAGCTAGCCTGATCAGTGCTGCTTTTTCACAATCTTTGAAGCACAAGAAATGCTGATGTCCCTCGCAGATGGGAATGTGTGGGTACAGTATGCATCCTTGATGTCTATGGATGCCAGGAAAAATCCCTGACGAAGGGAGGCCACCATAAAGAGAATGAATTCCATCTTGAACCTTTGTACCCACACAAAGGAATTCAAGACCTTGAGGTCCAGAATTGGGCAACCTCTGTCCTCCTTCGAGACCCTTAACAGGTTGGAGTAAAACTCCCGGAATCGGTCCCATTGGGACACTGGAAAAAAATCACTCCCTGCAGAAGCAGGTCCTGTACTGCCATGTAGAGTGCCAAAATGCGCAATCATGGACGATGAGGATTGGAGGAAAATAATTTCTCTAGTGAAAAAATGAAAGTAATTTAATTTTGCAACTGGCCCCAATTAGATACTGGACCTACTTGTTGGGAATGAGTAAGGTCCACAGGCCTGAAAACAAGTGAAGGCAACCCCCCCCCCCAGGTGGGGGCAAACTTTCATGATGAGGAGAACCTGTCTGTGGGCTTGGTGGGCATATGGGACCAGGAATAATTGGAACCACCCACGGAAGCCTTGAAGGGCTTGGAGCCTTTTTCAGAGGTGCCATTGGAATGAAAAATCCGCTTATGAAGGAAGGCCCAGACTTCCGTCGTAATTATTTGCTCCATTTGTCCATTGGGAGGAAGGTACTCTTGCCACCTGTAAGTTTATTGATGTCGTCCAGGGTAGCACCAAAGGGGTGTCCCCCCTGGAAAGACAGGTCTGCATAACAACATTTGAGCCAAAGCAAACATCAGAGCAACATTGCCGAGAGAGAGCTTGGAGAGGGGCAGCATTAAAGGATGCATCACAAACATACTTCAGGTCCTGGACAAGCTGGTCTGCCAGTTCCATGCATGCCTGGGTCACCTGTCCAGGGAACAACCCTTGCTGCAGAACCTTGGCCCGTTTGGTCAGTGTCTGGGACACCAGGGCAGTGGCCAAACCCAGGACAACACAAACCCAGCAATGGTAAAAAATAGAACGTGCGACTGCTTCTGCCCTGTTGTCCACAGGCTCCTTAAAGGATGGGGATTCCCACAGTGGAATCATAGTGGCTTTGAGACGTTCGAGGAAGATGGCGACAGTGGGGGACACTTCCTGCTCACCATGACAATTTTAGATCTCTGCAGGCAAAAATCCCATGAAAAAAAAAAGCTATGGAAACACAGGTCCCAGCAGGAAACCAGGTCCTTACTCCTGAAACACTAGGCAGATAAAATGGCTTGCCTATGAAGAAAAGGTGTTTTATGTTCAAGAGGACTGCCACTAGGAGGGGCTGTGTTTTTTTTTTCTGCCTAGTGTCCTACTTTTATCGGTGGCACTATAAAACTCCATTGGTCAGAAATCTGAAGGGCTATGTGCGTCAATGAACGCAAGAGACAAATCCATTTTTTTCCCTGAATGGGACTTTAATATTATTAAGTAAGACCTTGAACCTATGATCTTATCTACGGTCAGTGACTTCTTTCAGGAGTTGTAGGGAGGGTAATATCTCAATTTTTAATCTCAACTACCACCATTCTGTTCCCTAAATAGGTAGTTTCTGCCTGTAAATTAGTATAGCATGTTAACTATGGGTATGAGTAGTTAACTACTGTATGCTTTACTAAAGCCTATAGTTTAAATAATCACACTATCCAGGCATCTAGTTTTGTGAACGATTTTGTCAACCTTTTTGCCGAGATAACTCCCTCTGTTGGACACCAATGAATACAACTGAAAATGTAAACATGAAATACAATCGTAAAAAAAAAAAAAACATAAGTCACAAACGTTTTCAGGTAAGTGATACAACAAAAATAAATTCAATTTTTCACTACAAATCCTAAAACAAGTTCAGCAGGGAATCCTTTTATGAGCCATTGGGACTCCTGACTTTTTTTTTTATATATAATTTATAGGAATCGGCAATGCAATAAAACATAGGTACCGTATTATACTCGAGTATAAGCCGAGTTTTTCAGCACATTTTTTTTGTGCTGAAAATGCCCCCCTCGGCTTATACTCGAGTCTGTGTCCATCTTCACATTTGTTTGCCTGAGCCTGGCCAGTTGTAAGTCCCCTGGACCCCAAACTTAGCACACATGTAGCCCCACGTTCTCTACAAGTGTGCAAAGTTTGTTGTCTGGGGGACCTACGGCCGAGGGAGCACAGATTTTTCAAAGCCGGGCACTCCTTCCATAGACTCCCATATTAAGCGGTAATTTCTCTGGTGATTTTCGGGACCCGGTGCCGGCCGGCCCTTGGTCACCTGGACCCCAATCTTGGCACACGTGTAGCCCCACTCTTCATCTACAAGTGTGCAAAGTTTGTTGGCCGGGGAGCACCGATTTTTCAAAGCCGGGAACCCCTTCCATAGACTCCCATGTTAAACGTCAGTCTAGTCACACAGGGCCGGAGATCAGGTAGGAAGATTGGACACAGTGAGGCATGGACACAGTGAGGCATGGACACAGTGAGGCATGGACACAGTGAGGCATGGACACAGTGAGGCATGGACACAGTGAGGCATGGACACAGTGAGGCATGCAAATGGACACCCTAGGTTTATACTCAAGTCAATAAGTTTACCCAGTTTTTTGTGGTAAAATTAGGTGTTTTGGCTTATTTTCGGGTCGGCTTATACGCGAGTATTTACGGTAGTTTGATTTCATCTGTTATAGTATCAGATAACACATAGTTACAGCTTGTTACAACCAGAGTCACAGAACTGAGTATAACACACAAATCAAATGTTGTGGTAGGACTCCTGTCATTGTGTGGATAACCCCAAATAATGTGCACATTCATGGATGGCCTTGAAAGCACTCTGAACAGCGAAAGAATACTACTTACCATCCAAGTATCTGTTGTTGTATTTTTTATATGCACCAACAGCATCCTCCTTTCTTACAAATACAACTTCGGCAACACCTGGGCTCAGCAATCTAGCGCGTTTCAGGGCCCCACATACACAGAACAGCTCCTATAACAATAACAAAAGCAATTAAGAAAAAAAAAAAAAAAAGGGGGAATTCTGACATACCTCTAAATTAAAGCTTTTTTTTTTTTTTTTTTGGGTTAACAGATTCTGTTCCTTTAAAGCATGTTATACAGCACAGTGCTTGTGCTGTGTAATTTGGCCCCCTGTAATACCTGGCCGATTTTGCCTGGCTATGCCCTCCCCCCTGTAAACTGACCATGATAATCACTGTGGTTCGCCTACGTGCCTCTGTCATCCACAGCCCTGCTCTCCTGTCCTCCTGCCCCCTCTGGCTGTCTGTATCAGTCCTTCTGCCCCCCCCCCCCCGCTTTTATATAAAATGATTCCATCGGCGCTGTAATATACCAATTCGTGTTCCTGTGCCAGTGTTATGTAAAAAATATGCCTATCTGTACCTATATCAGCGTGGCTTTCTTCTCTCTGGCTGACGTCAGTGGGATTTGTTGGCCCCGCCCACTGGAACTGTGAGCCAGAAAATGAAGAGAGCCATAGGGTTAGTCCGCACTGATATAGATAAGCATATTTTTTACATAACACAAGCACAGGGACAGTTATTGGTATATTACAGCGCAGATGGGGTACTTTCATAGACGTGGGTTAACATGTTAACTATGGGTATGTGTAGTTAACTACTGTATGCTTTACTAAAGCCTACAGTTTAAATATCACACTATATCCAGGCAGCTAATTTTGTGAACAATTTTGTCAACCTTTTTGCTGAGATAACTCCCTCTGTTGGACACCGATAAATACAACAGAAAATGTAAACCTGAAATACATTCATAGAAAAAAAAAAAAAAAAAGTCACATCAAACGTTTTCAGGTAAGTGATACAACAAAAATAAATTACATTTTTCACTACAAATCCTAATACAAGTTCAGCAGGCTATCATTTATGAGCCATTGGGACTCCTGACTTTTTTTTTTTATAAATTATTTATAGGAATCGGCATTGCAATGCAATAAAACATAGGTAGTTTGATATCAGCTGTTATAGTATTTAAGTATAGGACACATTAACTGTTTAACGACCGGCTCACGCTGATGTACGTCAGCAGAATGGCACGTACAGGCAGGATAACGTACCTGTATGTTGCCTTTAAGATGCAGCATTGTGGGCGTGCGCGCCCACCGCGAGCTCCGTGAGTGTGATCATCTCACGGAGAGGAAGAACTAATGTAAACAAGCATTTCCCCATTCTTCCTAGTGACAGGACACGGATCACAGCTCCCTGTGATCGGGAGCGGTGATCAGTGTCGTGTCACACGTAGCCACGCCCCCCTAGGACACACTTAACGCCTTCACTGCCAGTGTAATTTTTAGAGTAATCAGTGCATTTTCATAGCACTGATCGCTGTAAAAATTACAATGGTTCCAAAATAGTGTCAAAAGTGTCCGATGTATCTGCCATAAAGTCACAGTCACGATAAAAATCACAGATCGCTGCCATTACTAGTAAAAAAAATTAAAAAAATAATAAAAATGCCATAAAACTATCCCCCCCCCCCCCCCCCCATTATGTAGACGCTATAACTTTTGCGCAAACCAATCAATAAACGCTTATTGCAGGTTTTTTTTTACCAAAAATATGAAGAAGAATACGTATCGGCCTAAACTGAGGAAAAAAATGTTTATATAATGTTTGGGGATATTTATTATAGCAAAAATTCAAAAATATAGCTTTTTTTTCAAAAATTGTCACTCTATTTTTGATCATAGTGCAAAAAAATAGGATTTTTGTACTCACCGTAAAATCCTTTTCTCTGTAGTTCACTGACTGACACAGCTCCTTTACTTTAGACCATCGGGTTGTTTCGCCACTTTCAGGAGAGGACTAGGCAGAACATGTTAACATGTACAAAAAAACAGAACTTTCTAGTTCTGCCCAAGGGGCGGTCCCTTCAGTAACAACCCCCCAGCCTGCACCTTGCAGCCTCAGTACTTCAACAAGCAGTATAATGTAAAAAATAGGAGGGGTGGGTGCTGTGTCAGTCAGTGAACTACAGAGAAAAGTATTTTACGGTGAGTACAAAAATCCTATTTTCTCTTACGTTCACTGACTGACACAGCTCCTTTACTTTAGACCATCGGGACGTCCCCAAGCAGTGTCAAACGAGGGGAGGGAAAGAGCATAAAAAACATCACCCACAAAAACAGAAGTGCTCCCTAACAGGGGAGACACCATCTTATCTAACTGCCTCAGAACTTGCGGTAACAATGCAACAGTGCATGGACTGAAAAGTAACTGTGGTTCTTGCCAAAAATCAAGTGCAATTGCAAATTACACAGCCGCCTGCAAAACTTTGCGGCCAAAACAGGCATCAGCCGATGCACTGACATCTAACTTTGTAGAATTTGGAAAAGTATGAACAGACGACCAAGTCGCCGCTTTACACACTTGAGCGACAGACGCTTGATGTCGGAAAGCCCAAGGAGGTTCCAATTGCCCTGGTAGAATGGGCCGTGAAAGGAAAGAGGGGCACCTGCCCCTTCAAGGCATAGGCCTGAACCACAATCTGTCTGATCCACCTGGAAATGGTGGCCGACGAGACCGTCATGCCTTTTTTTGGACCAGCTACCGAAACAAACACAGAGTCTGACTTCCGAAAGGGAGCCGTGGCAGACAAATATACCCTTAAAGCTTGGACCACGTCCAGGGAATGGAGGGCTACCTCCTTGGGATGTGTCGGTCTAGGGCACAGAGACGGTAATACAATGTCTTCATTGATGTGGAACGCCGAAACCAACTTCGGCAGAAAAGAAGGTTGCGGACGCAACACCACCTTATCCTTATGGATAACCAGATAAGGCGACTTGCAAGACAAAGCCGCCAGTTCCGACACCCTCCTGGCCGATGTAATGGCCACAAGAAAAACAACTTTCTGGGAAAGAGTTAACAAGGGAATCTCTCTGATATTGTCAAACGGCGGCTTCTGAAGCGCCGACAACACCAGGTTCAGATCCCACAGGGGTAACGGTGGACGCACCGGAGGAACTACATGCCAAACCCCCTGAACAAAGGTGCTCACCAGAGAGTGAGACGCCAGGGGTCGCTGAAAAAAGACAGCCAAGGCCGATATTTGTCCTTTAATGGTGCTTAAAGTCAATTTCTGGTCAACTCCTCGCTGCAGAAACAGCAAGACCCTAGATACGGAATAGGAGCGCGGACGCCAGCCTTTCTCCTCACACAAAGCGATGTAGGCCTTCCAGGTATGATGATATATCTTCCGAGACGAAGATTTCCGAGCTCCCAACATAGTTGAAATCACCGAGTCCGATATGCCCCGGTTCCTTAGCACCTGGCTCTCAACAGCCATGCCGTTAAACCCAGCAATGGTAAAAGCAGGATGGAGAATCAGACCTTGAGATAAAAGGTTCTCTTGTAACAGCAGACGCCAAGGGGCGTCCGCCACCAGGCGCACTAGGTCTGTGTACCAGGGACGCTGAGGCCAATCTGGGGCAATCAGAATGACTGGAATCCCCTCGGCCTCCACTCTGCAGAGCAGACGTGGTAGTAGCTTGAGCGGAGGAAAAGCATAGATCAGTTGGTACTGACCCCAAGGATCTCTTGTCCTGGACATGAACCTCGGCACCTTCCACTTGAGACGGGAAGCCAGGAGATCCACGTCTGGTGTGCCCCACCGCAGGCACAGTAGCCTGAACACATCGGGATGCAGCGCCCATTCTCCTAGGTCCAGCATCCGGCGACTTAGGTAGTCCGCCTGCCAGTTCTCCACTCCCGGGATGTAAATGGCCGCCAGGGCCGGTACATGTCGCTCTGCCCACTGAAGGATGTGAGCGACCTCCCGTGCGGCGGCCAAGCTTCTCGTTCCACCTTGATGATTGACATATGCCACTGCCATGGCGTTGGTCGGACTGGATCCTGATCGGACGTCCTCGAAGTGTCATTGACCATGTGGAGAGGCATAGCCTGATCGCACATAGCTCAAGCACATTGATCGGCAACTTGGATTCCTCCTCCAACCGGAAGCCCTGGGACGACTGTACTCCCAGTACTCCACCCCAGCCGGACAGCCTGGCGTCCGTAGTGAGTACAGTCATCCGTAGTGATCACTGTCCAATGTAGAGGTAGGAACGGCTTTCCGGACCAAAGTGCCAGGGATCTCAGCCACCAGAGCAGGTAGTTCTTATCCCTGGATGGGCGGATTCAGATGAGCTGGTCGGTCAACGGAGATTTGTCCCATTTTGTCAAGATCTCCTTCTGCAAGACTCTGGTGTGAAACTGAGCATACACTACTGCCTCGAAGGAGGCCACCATGAGCCCCAGGACTTGCATGCAGAAGCGTAGGGACGACCACCTGCGATTCACCAACAGGATTACCGCGGCTCAGAGTCTGTAGCTTGTCCGGAGGGAGAAACACTCTCGCTTCCACGGAGTCCAGCAGTAAGCCCAGGTACTCCAAACGCTGAGTCGGTAAGAGTACCGACTTTTTTTTAGGTTCAACAGCCACCCAAAATCCCGCAGGGTCTGCATGGTGATCGCCACATCCTCCTTTAATTCTGAGGCGGAAGATGCTCTCAGGAGGAGATCGTCTAGGTAGCCGACGATCGCGATCCCGCAAACCAAACCAAACGCCACCTATAGCAGCGCGTGAAAGGTATGAGCCAGGGCGCAAAGGAAACTGGCCCGTTTGCTCGTACCAATTGTAATGGATAACAGTAGTAAGGGGCAGGGGTCAAGCCCCATCCCCTAAACTGTCCACACTAATCCAGCCGTACTCCCACTACATTAGACTATGTTATACAGCTCTATTTCCTCGTTAAGGCCCTGCGGGGCCATAGTTTTTAAAGTGAAAATCCAGAAGGCCTCTCTTTTACACAGAACCTGATATTTCTTACCACTATCTAGACCACTTGAGATAGCTTCTATACCAAAGACTTTAAGACCATCAATGCTGCTATCGTGGAATTCCTTGACCACTGGGCACTTAAACCCCCTTAATAACCAGACCAATTTTCAGCTTTCGGTGCTCTCACATTTTGAATGACAATTACTCAGTCATACAACACTGTACCCATATGATTTTTTTGTCCTTTGTTCACACAAATAGAGCTTTCTTTTGGTGGTATTTAATCACTGGTGGGTTTTTTATTTTTTGCGCTATAAGAGAAAAAAGACTGAAAATTCTGTAAAAAATTAATTTTCTTTCTCGTACATCACGGGACACAGAGTGGCATAGTCATTACTATGTGGGTTATATAGTTTACCTTCAGGTGCCGGCACTGGCAACTTCCAAACCGGAAGTACCCTCCCCTATATAAGCCCCTCCCATCCGGGAGCACCTCAGTTTTTTGCCAGTGTCTAAGGTGTTGGCCAAGAAGTAACATGTGTTTTTCACTGAGCTTGCGTACAGGTTCTTTTGGGCCTCAGTAAGCTATTCCGGATCCGACCAAAAAAAGCTTCATAGCTAAACGGTCGGTACCCGGGCCTTGCAGAGAAGAGCAAGGTTTTGCCTGTAATGCTTCTCTTAGGAGAGCTGGACCCTGGGATCCAGAGCTCTGGTCATACCCACGACCAAGATGTTTTCTGTGCAGGGTGCTATACAGGTCCAGGGGAGTGGAATCCTTGGGAACCCGGTCCCTGAAGGTTTAATTACAATGCCTGCCGTGATAGGTGAAGTTTGGGCTTCTGTGGACCAAACAGAGTCCTGCGGCGGGGAAAAGGTAAGTGGGGGCCCCTCAGGAACTTGGTTCTATTGAGGGGACCCCCAAGCCAAATATGTCTTTCTGCCTGTTACCTAACGGTATTCCCGCTAAATATCTGTGCATGCCTGTAACTACTAAAAAATGTAATAATTTTAATAGTGGTCAAGAAAAAAAAATATATATATAGCCTGCGGTACCTGTGTTAATCCACTAGAGGCCGCTGTGGAACGTTTCTTGTCATGTGGACTTTTTTTCTTTTCATCAGAGCAAGTCCAGGCAGATGGTGAGTTCTCTTGTGGGAAACTGCTTCCTCTGCCATGTTGCAATGTTCATACATCCCCCGGCCTGCGGCAAACATGGCCCTGTCTCCTGTCCCTTTTCAAAAAAGAGTGCCGAAGGCGCACGTGCCCGCGCGTGTGCACGCGCCTCTCTATATAGAGGTGAGTGGAAAAGGGGGCGGAGCTTGGTGGATGACGCTCTGTGCGCGCTGCAGCGCTTCTGCGCATGTGCGGGCGTCCCAGCATGTTAAAAGGCACAATTATGTGTTGTGAGCTGGCTATGGTGCAGAAACAGAGCTGGCAACATTTAAAGAAAGGCATACAGCAAGCGGTTGATGCAGGCATCCCCATAGAAAGGCACATTAGTAGACACCAACTGTTTATATAGCAGCATTTGTGCTAGACTATTGTCAGTAAGTGGTGTATTTCGGCTGGAATACCTCAGCTTTGGGCTTAGGAATATGCCGTCTAAAGTCTCCGGGACTAAGAATCCCAGGAAGCATAGGGGGTCTCCATCGGGCTCTGAGGATCTTGGGCATGCTTCGGCTGCACCAATCTCCCCTGAAAAATCAGAGGTTAGTGACCATAGAGCACCCTCAGGAGTACCTGGTACTGTGGCTGTCCTCAGTTCACCTGCTCCTGTGTATGTAACAGAGGAGGTTTTTTCCTCAGCTCTGGGAGGGCTGGAAGAGAGATTGACAACATTGATCGCTGCTTCCCTGTCAGAGGGAAAGCGCGCCCGATCTCCGTCTCCTCCCTCAGAGTACCTGTTAGCAGAGCAACAGTCCCATACAGGGATCGGCCTACCTGAAGGGGATCAGGACGAGGTTGATTCTGTTGTAGAGGAATCAACAGTGGAAGAACCATTCTCAGCATCACATGCTGAAAGATTATGGGTTCAGTCCCTGACTAACATGGTCCGATCAGCATTTAAAATGCCCCTTGCGGAGCCATCATCCACTTCTGTCTCCTCGTTGGGGTCGCTAAAAGCCCCCCAGACTGTTTGTTCCTTTCCAATCCATCCTTTACTGGAAGGGCTCATTTACCAGGATTGGGAACATCCTGATAAAATATTTACTCCTCCCAAGAGATTTCAGGTGGTCTATCCCATGGAGGATAAGTTCATCAAAAAATGGAGGGTCCCTACAGTGGACGCAGCCATCTCTTGTGTGAATAAATCACTGACATGTCCAGTAGATAATGTCCAAATGTTCAAGGACCCAATAGATAAAAAATTGGAGTCCTTATTAAAATCTGCTTTTGCTACAGCAGGCTTGGTGACAACCAGCAGTGGCAGCTATTGGGGTCTGCCAAGCAGTGAAGGATCAGTTGAAACAGGTCTTAAGGGACTTGCCAGATCAGCAGGCTCTTGCCCTAGCTGATCTACCTAGAGCCTTATGCTTTGCGGTTGACGCTATAAAGGATTCAATCCATCAGGCCTCTCGCCTTACGCTGTCTGTAGTACATATGCGCAGGCTTCTGTGGCTCAAACTGGTCTGCTGAAGCTCCCTGTAAAAAATTGCTGGTCAGCTTCCCATTTCATGGTGAACGCTTATTCGGGGAAGACCTGGACAAATATATCCAGAAAATTTCCAGCGGTAAAAGTACACTCTTGCCGGTTAAAAACAGAGTTAGAGGTCCCTCTTTTAAGAGGCCTGCTTCTCCAGTCCCTAGGACATCGGCTGTGAAACAGTTCCGACGGCCTCCTCGGTCAAATCCCGGGGCTAAAAATCAGGGACAATCGCAGGGTAACAAGAAACCCTGGGTCAGGAGAGGTACAAAACCTCCCCCAAAGTCAAATGCATGAAGGGTTGCCCCCACTCAATCGGGTGGGGGGAAGACTTCAGTTGTTCGCAGAGACCTGGCGGGACACGATCAGAGACAGATGGGTGATCTCCACAGTAAGTCTGGGATACAAATTGGAGTTAAAAGACTCCCCTCCTTCCCATTTTATAAGGTCAAACGTGCCAAGGGATCCCCAGAAGAGAGGATCCCTCCTGTTGGCACTAGAACAATTATTGCTCCAAGCAGTAATTATAGAGGTTCCCCTGGAAGAATGGGGGTTCGGGTTTTACTCAAACCTCTTTACAGTCCCGAAGCCAAACGGGGACGTGAGGCCCATATTAAATCTAAAAGGGCTAAACAAATTCCTACATATCAGGACTTTCCGGATGGAGTCGATCCGATCGGTGGCCACTGCCCTACAAGGGGAGGAATGGTTAGCCTCGATCGACATCAAAGATGCTTATTTGCACATTCCCATCTTTCCAGTCCACCAAAAATTTCTACGCTTTGCAGTAGAAGGGCGCCATTTTCAGTTCAGAGCCTTACCCTTCGGTCTGGCCACAGCACCACGAGTGTTCACAAAAATTCTGGCCCCATTATTGGCCAATCTAAGAACACGAGGTGTAACGATAATGGCATATCTAGACGACTTGTTGCTGATAGACCACTCAGTGGAAAAACTAGAAGTGGTTGTTCACGAGACAATCAAGTATCTGGAATCTCACGGTTGGATTATCAACCGAGACAAGTCAGCCCTAAAACCAGTCAAAAGTCTGGAATACTTGGGGCAAAGGCTGGATTCAGACCAGAGAAAAATTTTCTTGCCTCAAGAAAAGGTGTCGTCTTTGAGAGATTTGATCCACCTAGTGGGTACAAAAAGACAGCCATCCATACGCCTGTGCATGAGGCTGCTGGGAAAAATGGTGGCATCATTCGAAGCAGTACCCTACGGTCAATTCCATTCAAGGAATCTGCAAAGGGCCATACTGTCAGCCTGGAACAAAAGAGTTCAGGCCCTAGATTTACCAATGTCCTTGTCTCCTTCCGTGCGCAAGAGCCTCCGTTGGTGGTTGGTTCCCCAGAATCTGGAAAAAGGGAAATCCTTCAGTCCAATTTCTTGGAAGGTGGCCACTACAGATGCCAGCCTTATAGGCTGGGGAGCAGTACTGGAGCAATGGTCTCTCCAGGGCAGGTGGTCGGATGCAGAAAAGGCCCTGCCAATCAATCTCTTAGAGATACGAGCAGCCCGGTATGCCCTAGTAGCATGGACATCCAAACTCCAAGGGTCCCCTGTCAGAATTCAATCAGACAATGCCACGGCAGTGGCATATATCAATCATCAGGGTGGCACCAGGAGTCGTGCAGCCCAGAGGGAAGTGAATTGCATCCTGAAATGGGCAGAAAGATATGTACCAGCCATATCCGCAGTATTCATTCCAGGAGTGGAGAATTGGAAGGCGGACTTTCTAAGTCGCCAACAATTATGCCCAGGGGAATGGTCCCTTCACCCCGAGGTTTTCCAGACAATATGTCAGCGGTGGGGAACACCAGATGTAGATCTTCTAGCATCCAGATTCAACGCAAAGATGGACAGGTTTGTCTCTCGGACAAGGGATCCCCTAGCTTGCGGCTCGGATGCCCTAGTGTTCCCTTGGGATCAGTTCAAGCTGATATATGCATTCCCACCGCCACGATTGTTACCTCGATTACTCCGCAGAATCAGGGTAGAAAAGAAACCAGTGATTCTGGTGGCTCCAGCGTGGCCCAGAAGAGCATGGTACGCGGAGATTGTAAAAATGTCTGTGGGGAGTCCTTGGACCCTCCCACATCGTCCGGACCTGCTTTCGCAAGGACCGATATACCACCCTTCCTTACCAGCCCTAGGTTTGACGGCCTGGCTATTGAAGCCCACATTCTAAAAAAGAGAGGGCTCTCTAATCCTGTGGTATCTACCATGATCAATGCCAGGAAGCCGGTATCCAGGCAGATCTACTATAGAATCTGGAAGGCGTACATCGCCTGGTGTGAGACCAAGAAATGGCATCCACGTAAGTACGTAATAGGTAGGATTCTGGACTTCCTACAGTGGGCTGTAGATAGGAAGCTTGCCTTGAGTACTATCAAGGGTCAGATCTCGGCCTTGTCAATATTTTTTCAAAGGCCCTTGGCTTCGCATTCACTAGTCAAAGCCTTTATACAAGGAGTGATGCGTATTAGCCCTCCGGTTAATATTCCCATATGTCCATGGGACTTAAACCTGGTTCTGTCGGTTCTACAGAAGCAACCATTTGAACCATTACAGCATATTTCCTTGGTTCTTCTCACCAGGAAATTGATTTTTCTAGTAGCCATTTGTTCGGCTAAAAGAGTGTCGGAATTAGCCGCTATGTCCTGTAAAGAGCCATATCTGGTTATCCATAAGGACAGAGTAGTGTTACGTCCTCATCCAGCCTTTCTTCCTAAGGTGGTATCGAGGTTTCATTTGAACCAAGATGTGGTTCTTCCTTCTTTTTTCCCCAAACCTAGTTCAGTAGAGGAAAAGTTATTACATTCTTTGGATGTAGTAAGAGCAGTTAAAGCTTATCTAAAAGCCACTGCTCAGATTCGTAGAACGGATACTTTGTTTATTCTGCCGGAAGGCCCCAGAAAGGGTCAGGCAGCGTCAAAATCTACTTTAGCCAAGTGGATTCGATAGGTCATAATGCAAGCCTATGGCTTGAGAAGGAGACTGCCTCCGTTCAAAGTTAGGGCGCACTCCACGAGAGCAGTTGGAACTTCATGGGCAGTGCATCACCAGGCCTCCCTGGCTCAAATCTGTAAGGCCGCAACATGGTCTTCAGTACACACGTTTACTAGGTTCTACCAGGTGGACGTTAGAAGTCAGGAGGATGTCGCCTTTGGGCGCAGTGTGTTGCAGGCCGCAAAAGATCCTCATGTCTGATAGCGCTCAGCTTATGTATGGTGTATCCCCCCCTCATTGGGCATTGCTTTGGGACGTCCCACATAGTAATGACTATGCCGCTCTGTGTCCCGTGATGTACGAGAAAGAAAATAGAATTTTTATAACAGCTTACCTGTAAAATCCTTTTCTTGGAGTACATCACGGGACACAGAGCTCCCACCCCTCTTTGGGGACACTTATTGCTTTGCTACAAAACTGAGGTGCTCCCGGATGGGAGGGGCTTATATAGGGGAGGGTACTTCCGGTTTGGAAGTTGCAAGTGCCAGCACCTGAAGGTAAACTATATAACCCACATAGTAATGACTATGCCGCTCTGTGTCCCGTGATGTACTCCAAGAAAAGGACTTTACAGGTAAGCTGTTATAAAAATCCTATTTTTTTTTTCGTTTCTGTTATAAAATTTTGCAAATTACAATTTTTTCTTCATAAATTTTGGCCAAAATTTATACTGCTACATATCTTTGGTAAAAATAAGTACAAATTGGTGCATATTATTTGGTCTGTTAAAGTTATAGAGTCCACAAGCTATGGTGCCAATATCTGAAAATTGATCACACCTGAAGTACTGACGGCCTATCTCATTTCTTGAGACCCTAACATGCCAGAAAAGTACAAATACCCCCCAAATGACCCCTTTTTGGAAAGAAGACATTCCAAGGTATTCAGAAAGAGGCATTGTGAGTTTTTTGAAGTTGTCATTTTTTCCCACAATTCTTTGCAATATCAAGATTTTTTTTTTCTCTTTTTTTTTTTCCACAAAATTGTCATATTAGCAGGTTATTTCTCACACACAGCATATGCATTCCACAAATTACACCCCAAAACACATTCTGCTATTACTCCCGAGTATGGGGATACCACATGAGACTTTTACACAGCGTGGCCACATACAGAGGCCCAACATGCAGGGAGCACCTTCAGGCGTTCTGGAGCACCGAGGCCAATTCTGACATTTCTCTCCTACATGTAAAAATCATCATTTGTTTGCTAGAAAATTACATAGAACCCCAAAACATTATATATGTTTTTTTAGCAAAGACCTTAGAGAATATAATGGTGGTTGTTGCAACTTTTTATCTCGCACGATATTTGCGCAGCAATTTTAACGCATTTTAGTTAGCCCAATGTTTTTGCATAATGTGAAAGATGAAGTTACGCCGAGGAAATAGATACCTAACATGTCACCCTTAAAAATTGCACACACTCGTGGAATGGCGGCAAACTTTGCTACTTAAAAATCCCCATAGGCGACGCTTTAAATATTTTTACTGGTTACATGTTTTGAGTTACAGAGGAGGTCTAGGGACAAAATTATTGCTCTCGCTCTAACGTTCGCAGAGATACCTCACGTGTGGTTTGAAAACCGTTTTCATATGTGGGCGGGACTTACGTATGCGTTCGCTTCTGTATGCAAGCTCACGGGGACAGGGGCGCTTTAAAAAAAAAAAAATTTTTATTGTTCATTTTACTTTATTTATTTTAGTTTGACATGTTTTTCCGCCCCAAAAATTTTTTTGATCACTTTTATACCTATTACAAGGAACGTAAATATCCCTTGTAATAGGAATATGGCATGACAGGTCCTCTTTACAGTGAGATATGGGGTCAATAAGACCCCACATCTCACCTCTAGGCTGGGAAGCCTGAAAAATAACCAAAAAAAAAACAACAATCTTGGCTTTGATCGTAGCGGTGAGTCGGTAGAAGCACCGGAGGGCGGCGGGGGGGGGGGCGGACATCCCCTCTCGCCTCCCGTAAGAATGATCAAGCTGCGGAACAGCCGCTATGATTGTTGTTATGGTGTAGGGAATCGCCGGCTGAAAAAGCTAATATCTGAATGATGCCTGTAGCTGCTCCCATCATTCAGATATCCCCGCACAAAGTCAAGGACGTCATCTGACGGCCGGCAGGCGGGAAGTGGTTATTGCAGAGTATTGCCGGGCATTGGGGAGTATTGCCGGGCATTGCGGAGTATGGCAGGGCATTGCGGAGTATGGCAGGGCATTGCGGAGTATGGCAGGGCATTGCGGAGTATGGCAGGGCATTGCGGAGTACGGCAGGGCATTGCGGAGTACGGCAGGGCATTGCGGAGTACGGCAGGGCATTGCGGAGTACGGCAGGGCATTGCGGAGTACGGCAGGGCATTGCGGAGTACGGCAGGGCATTGCGGAGTACGGCAGGGCATTGCGGAGTACGGCAGGGCATTGCGGAGTACGGCAGGGCATTGCACGGGGTATTGCACAGGGTATTGCAGAGTATTGCGCAGGGTATTGCAGAGTATTGCGCAGGGCATTGCAGAGTATTGCGCAGGGCATTGCAGAGTATTGCGCAGGGCATTGCAGAGTATTGCGCAGGGCATTGCAGAGTATTGCGCAGGGCATTGCAGAGTATTGCGCAGGGCATTGCAGAGTATTTTGCAGAGTATTGCGCAGGGTATTGCAGAGTATTGCGCAGGGTATTGCACCAGGGTATTGCAGAGTATTTTGCAGAGTATTGCGCAGGGTATTTTGCAGAGTATTGGCAGGGTATTGCACCAGGGATGGCTGAGCAGGGATGGATGGATGGCTGGATCTGTGACTGCAATTGTCACAGATCCAGCCCACAGCGCTGCTGCCTTGATCCGCTCCCTCCCCTCTCCTCTCACACTGTACTGATCGGTACAGAGAGGGGAGAGAGGAACCGGCGTCATGTGATGACGCCGGTCTGTTTACAAGTGATTGCTCCGTCATTTGACGGAGCGATCACGTGGTAAACGGCCGCTATCAGCGGCGATTTACCGCAATTCGTGATGCGCCGGGTCCTCTGGACCCGGCGGTCACGGAGTTTCCCGTGTGCACGCCCCAGGGGGCGCGCGGGAGCGCGATTCTGGGAGGACGTTATATAACGTCCTCCCAGAGTTAAGCAACCACCTTGTCGACGTTATTTGTCGGCAGGTGGTTGCTAAATGGTTAAAGTGTCTGGGCACTGAGCATTTTTCTTTTTCGTACATCACGGGACACAGAGCGACTTAGTCATTACTAATGGGTTATATAGTTTACCTTCAGGTGTTGGCACTGGCCAATTCCAAACCGGAAGTACCCTCCCCTATATAAGCCCCTCCCACCCGGGAGCACCTCAGTTTTTTGCCAGTGTCTAAGGTGTTGGCCAAAGAGTAACATGTGTTTTCACTGGGCTTGCGTACAGGTTCTTTTGGGCCTTAGTAAGCTGTTCCGGATCCCACCAAAAAAGCTTCATAGCTAAACGGTCGGTACCCGGGCCTTGCAGCAGAAGAGCAAGGTTTTGCCTGTAATGCTTCTCTTAGGAGGGCTGGACCCTGGGATCCAGAGCTCTGGTCATACCCACGACCAAGACGCTGTCTGTGCAGGGTGCTATACAGGTCCAGGGGAGTGGAATCCTTGGGAACCCGGTCCCTGAAGGTTTAATTACAATGCCTGCCGTGATAGGTGAAGTTTGGACTTTTGTGGACCAAACAAAGTCCTGCGGCGGGGATCAGGTAAGTGGGGGCCCTCAGGAACTTGGTTCTATTGGGGGACCCCCAAGCCTAATTTGTCTTTCTGTCTGTTACCTAACGGTATTCCCGCTAAATATCTGTGTTTGCCTATAACTACTGAAAATGTAAAATTTTAATAGTAGTCAAGAAAAAAAAAAAAAAACAGGGACCGCGGTACCTGTGTTAAACCACTAGAGGCCGCTGTAGTCCATTTTTCTTGTAAATGTGGATCTTTGGTTTTCTCAACTCAAAAGATCCAGGCAGCTGGTAAGTTTCTCTGAGGGAATCCACTTCCTCTGCCCTGTTGCTGCGTTCATCCACCGCACAGGCCCTCCGGCAAAAAGGGCCCTGGCTCCTAGTCCTCTGTTGGTTTTCGAAAAGGGCGCCATTGGCGCACGGGCGCGTGCACGCGCCTCCTATGAAAAAAAAAAGGGGCGGGGCGGGTGGATGACGCTCGATGCGCGCCGCGGCGCTTCTGCGCATGTGCGGGCGTCCCAGCATGGTTAAAAGACACAGTACAAGTGTCAGCTGCATGCAAACAGAGCTAGCAACAAACAGTGGCACACAGAGGCGGTTGATGCAGGCATCCCCATAGAAAGGCACTTTAGTGGACACCAGCTGGTATATAGCAGCACCTGTGTTAGACTATTACCAGCAAAAATTGGTGTATGACGACGGGAATACCTCAGCTTTGTGCTTAAAGGATATGTCGTCCAGACGCTCCGGAAATAGATCTTCCAGGAAGCCAAAGGGGTCTCCATCGGGCTCTGAGGATATTGGGCATGCTTGCACTGCACCAATCTCCCCTGAGAATGCAGAGGTCAGTAGCCGTAGAAACCCCGCAGGAATGCCTGGTGCTGCGGCTGTCCCCAGTCCACCTGCTCCTGTATATATAACAGAGGAGGTTTTATCCTCAACTCTGGGAGGATTAGAAGAGAGATTAACAGCATTGATCGCTGCTTCCCTATCTCAGGGAAAGCGCGTCCGATCTCCGTCTCCTCCTTCAGAGTGCCTGTTAGTGGAGGAACAGCCCCACACAGAGATCGACCTACCTGAAGGGGATCAGGATGAGGTTGATTCACTTATAGAGGAATCAACAGTGGAAGAACCTTTCTCAGCTTCTCAGGCTGAAAGATTATGGGTTCAGTCTCTGACTAACATGGTCCGATCAGCATTTAAAATGCCTCTGGCGGAACCACCATCCACTACGGTTTCCTCGCTGGGGTCGCTAAAAGCTCCCCAGGCGGTCTGTTCCTTCCCAATCCACCCTTTATTAGAAGGGCTTATTTACCAGGATTGGGAGCATCCTGATAAAATATTTGCTCCCCCCAAGAGATTTCCGGTGATCTATCCCATGGAGGATAAGTTCATAAGAAAATGGAGGGTCCCTATAGTGGACGCAGCCATCTCTTCTGTTAACAAATCACTGACATGTCCAGTAGATAATGTTCCAATGTTCAAAGACCCAATAGATAAAAAATTGGAGTCTTTACTAAAATCTGCTTTCTCTACAGCAAGTATGGTGACACAACCTGCGGTAGCAGCGATTGGAGTCTGCCAAGCAGTGAAAGATCAGTTGAAACAAGTCTTAAGGGACTTACCAGATCAGCAGGCTCATGCCCTAGCTGACCTGCCTAGAGCCTTGTGTTTTGCGGTGGACGCCATAAAGGATACAATCCAACAGGCCTCCCGCTTTACGCTGTCTATAGTACATATGCGTAGGCTTCTGTGGCTCAAAAACTGGTCTGCTGAAGCTCCCTGTAAAAAACTGCTGGTTAGCTTCCCATTTCATGGAGAACGCTTATTTGGAGAAGATCTGGACAAATATATCCAGAAAATTTCTGCCGGTAAAAGTTCACTCTTACCGGTTAAGAACAAGGGTAGAAGTCCTTCTTTTAAGAGGCCTACCTCTCCAGTCCCGGGCACATCGGCTGTGAAGCAGTTCCGACGGCCTCCGCGGTCAAATTCAGGGGGCAGAAATCAGGGACAATCACAGGGTAACAAGAAGCCCTGGATCAAGAGAGGTACAAAACCTCCCCCTAAGGCATGAAGTATTGCCCCCGCTCAATCGGGTGGGGGGAAGACTTCAGTTGTTCACAGAGACCTGGTGGGACACCATCAGAGACAGATGGGTGCTCTCCGCAGTAAGTCTGGGATACAAGCTGGAGTTAAAAGGCACTCCTCCTGCCCAATTTATGAGGTCAAATGTGCCAAGAGATCCCCAAAAGAGAGGATCCCTCCTTCTGGCACTAGAACAACTATTGCTCCAAGGGGTAATCATGAAGGTTCCCCTGGAAGAAAGCGGATACGGGTTTTACTCGAACCTTTTCACAGTCCCCAAACCAAATGGGGACGTGAGGCCCATATTAAATCTAAAAGGGCTAAACAAGTTCCTAAATATCAGGACTTTTCGGATGGAGTCGATCCGATCAGTGGCCACCGCCCTACAAGGGCAGGAATGGCTAGCCTCGATCGACATAAGGGATGCTTATCTGCATATTCCCATCTTTCCGGCCCATCAGAAATTTCTACGCTTTGCAGTAGAAGGGCGCCATTTTCAGTTCAGAGCCTTACCTTTCGGTCTGGCCACAGCACCACGAGTGTTCACAAAAATTCTGGCCCCATTATTGGCCAATCTAAGAACACAGGGTGTAACGATAATGGCATATCTAGACGACCTGCTACTAATAGACCACTCAGTGGAAAAGCTGGAAGTAGCTATTCACAAGACAATCGAGTATCTGGAATATCACGGTTGGATTATCAACCGGGACAAGTCAGCTCTAAGACCAGTCAAAAGTCTGGAATACTTAGGGCTAAGGCTGGATTCAAATCAGAGAAAGATTTTCTTACCTCCAGAGAAGGTGTCGTCTTTAAGAAATTTGACCCACTTAGTGGGTACAAAAAGAAAACCATCCATACGTCTCTGCATGAGGCTGCTGGGAAAGATGGTGGCTTCATTCGAAGCGGTACCCTACGGTCAATTCCATTCAAGGAATTTGCAAAGGGCCATACTGTCAGCCTGGAACAAAAAAGTTCAGGCTTTAGACTTACCAATGTCCCTGTCCCCTTCCGTTCGCAAGAGCCTCCATTGGTGGTTGGTGCCCCAGAATCTGGAAAGAGGGAAACCCTTCAGTCCGGTTTCTTGGAAGGTGGTCACTACAGATGCCAGCCTCATCGGCTGGGGGGCAGTGCTGGAGCAATGGTCTCTCCAGGGCAGGTGGTCAGAAGCAGAAAAGGCCCTGCCCATCAATCTCTTAGAGATACGAGCAGCCCGGTATGCCCTAGTAGCATGGACATCCAAACTCCAGGGGTCCCCTGTCAGAATTCAATCAGACAATGCCACGGCAGTGGCATATATCAATCATCAGGGTGGCACCAAAAGTCGTGCAGCCCAGAAGGAAGCAAATTGCATCCTGGAGTGGGCAGAAAGATATGTCCCAGCCATATCCGCGGTTTTCATCCCAGGAGTGGAAAATTGGAGAGCGGACTTTCTAAGTCGCCAACAATTATGCCCGGGGGAATGGTCTCTTCACCCCGAGGTTTTCCAGGCAATATGCCAGCGGTGGGGAACACCGGATGTAGATCTGCTAGCATCCAGATTCAACGCAAAGGTGGACAGGTTTGTGTCTCGCACAAGGGATCCCCTAGCTTGCGGCTCGGATGCCCTAGTGTTCCCTTGGGATCGGTTCAAGCTGATATATGCATTCCCACCGCCACAATTGTTACCGCGATTACTCCGCAGAATCAGGGTAGAAAAGAAACCAGTGATTCTGGTGGCTCCAGCGTGGCCCCGAAGGGCATGGTACGCGGAGATTGTAAAAATGTCAGTGAGGAGTCCTTGGACCCTCCCACTTCGTCCGGACCTGCTGTCGCAAGGACCGATATACCACCCTTCCTTACCAGCCCTAGGTTTGACGGCCTGGCTATTGAAGCCCACATTCTGAAAAAGAGAGGGCTCTCTAATTCTGTGGTATCTACCATGATCAATGCCAGGAAACCGGTATCCAGGCAGATCTATTATAGGATCTGGAAAGCGTACATTACGTGGTGTGAGACCAAGAAATGGCATCCACGTAAGTACATGATAGGGAGGATTCTGGACTTCCTACAGTGGGCTGTAGATAGGAAGCTGGCCTTGAGTACTATCAAGGGTCAGATTTCGGCCTTGTCAATATTTTTTCAAAGGCCCTTGGCTTCGCATTCACTAGTCAAAGCCTTTATACAAGGAGTGATGCGTATTAGCCCTCCGGTTAGTATTCCCATATGTCCTTGGGACTTAAACCTGGTTCTGTCGGTTCTACAGAAACAACCGTTTGAACCATTACAACACATTTCCTTGGTTCTTCTCACCAGGAAATTGGTTTTCTTAGTAGCCATTTGTTCGGCTAAAAGAGTGTCGGAATTAGCAGCTATGTCCTGTAAGGAGCCATATCTGGTTGTCCATAAGGACAGAGTAGTATTACGTCCTCATCCAGCCTTTCTTCCTAAGGTGGTATCGAGGTTTCATTTGAACCAAGATGTGGTTCTTCCTTCTTTTTTCCCCAAACCTAGCTCAGTAGAGGAAAAGTTATTACATTCTTTGGATGTGGTAAGAGCAGTTAAAGCTTATCTAAAAGCCACTGCTCAGATTCGCAGAACGGATTCTTTGTTTGTTCTGCCGGAAGGCCCCAGAAGGGGTCAGGCAGCATCAAAATCTACTTTAGCCAAGTGGATTCGACAGGTCATAATACAAGCCTATGGCTTGAGAAAGAGACCGCCTCCGTTCAAAGTTAGGGCGCACTCCAGAAGAGCGGTTGGAACTTCATGGGCAGTGCATCACCAGGCCTCCCTGGCTCAAGTATGTAAGGCCGCAACATGGTCTTCGGTACACACGTTTACTAGATTCTATCAGGTAGACGTTAGAAGTCAGGAGGATGTCGCCTTTGGGCGCAGTGTGTTGCAGGCCGCAAAAGATCCTCATGCCTGATGGCGCCCAGCTTATGTACCCCCCCCCTCATTTGGCATTGCTTTGGGACGTCCCATTAGTAATGACTAAGTCGCTCTGTGTCCCGTGATGTACGAAAAAGAAAAAGGGATTTTTATAACAGCTTACCTGTAAAATCCTTTTCTTGGAGTACATCACGGGACACAGAGCTCCCACCCCTCTTTTTGGGACACTTATTGCTTGGCTACAAAACTGAGGTGCTCCCGGGTGGGAGGGGCTTATATAGGGGAGGGTACTTCCGGTTTGGAATTGGCCAGTGCCAACACCTGAAGGTAAACTATATAACCCATTAGTAATGACTAAGTCGCTCTGTGTCCCGTGATGTACTCCAAGAAAAGGATTTTACAGGTAAGCTGTTATAAAAATCCCTTTATCCTTCTCCGTCGAGATACTGCTCCTATGTTCATTCATTCTGGTCCTCATCGGTCGAGATGTACGACCAATGTACAGGAGGCCGCACGGGCAGAGTAGGCCGTAAATAACGTATGGGGTGCCACAATTAATGAATTGTTTAATCTTGTGGCTTTTCCCGTCTGCACCGGTCACATCTTTTTTCCTGTGGCACATATGAGCACAGTTTCCGCAATTGCCCCCTCCACATCTATAGCTGCCCTTTTGGTCGAAGATGGTCGTCCAAAGGCTATTCAACCCTTTATTTTTGTCTTTCTTCACCCTACTTGGGGCGATGATGCTCCTCAAGTCTCTGGGTCTCCTAAAGACTAGGTTAGGATGGGGCGGGAGGCAGGTCTTCAGAAGAGGGTCAGATTCAAGGATCTTCCAGTTTTTCTTGAAGATTTTGTGTATAATGGGTACTCTATTATTGAACCTGGTGCAGAACCTCACCCGTGGTGGTTCATCTTTGTCATGCTCCATAATTTTCAAACTCTCTGCACCATCCTCTTCGTATACCTGCAGGTATTTTTGGAAGGCCTCCTCTATATGTACATCTTCATACCTGGAAGATCCTAGAGTTCAGTATGGACTCGCACAATAGAGATACAAAAATATAAATTTATTGTACAAAACATAATTATTAAAACCTAGGCAGATATACAATATGTAAAGGATGCTACAAGAGAGGCACCCAATTCTCTGACACAATCTGGAAAAAGGGAAGATCGAAAAAACTGCCGCAATATATTTACGGAAACAATTATCCACATTTCCATAAAAATATTCCGTAATTTTTTCGATCTTCCCTTTTTCCAAATTGTGTCAGAATTGGGCGCCTCTCTTGAGTAGCATCCTTTGCATATTGTATATCTGCCTAGGTTTAATTATGTTTTGTACAACAAACTTAAATTTTTGTATTTCCATTGTGCAAGTCTATACTATACCATGAAAGTCCATATTGCCTCCTCAATTGCCAATCTTTTTATTCAATGTTAGGACGAAGGTACTTCATTTATTTTCCATTTAGTAGCATTCCACATATAATTCTAGACAGGGCGATCACAGTTCTTCAAAATAAATATGGTGTGGAGCATTTGAAGGACCAAATAAGGAAAAGTGAGATCTCAAGCATTGTGAACCAGACCAGCTAGATCTCATTATCATATCCTTTACAAAAGTAAGCAATAGTTGTGTCCATACAACATGTTTAAGTGTAAATTATGTGTCTGTATATGTTCTTTGTAAAAAGAAACTAGAGAGAATTCTATGTAAGCTGAAACAGTTTTTTTGTATGACGTTTTCTTTAGAAAAGATGAAGCTAATCTAAAGCATATATGAAGAATATTAGTTGTTGATGTTCTGCTAAATTCATTGCAATTTGTTCCTTATTGTTTTTTTTTTTTTATTTAAACAGGAGAAAAAAAACAATAATGCAGCTCCAGCAAAGCCACCATCCCTCGGACACCAACACTGGAGGAAACATGAAGTGCTCCCAGATGCCAGGCCACAATCCCAACAAACAGGTAAGTGCAACGTTTAACCCCTAAATCAATAATCCACAGACAGGGGTGTTGCTGGGTGGAAAAAGCTTCAGGGGCTTCATGCCAAAGTTAAGGTTTAAAGCTCACTTGCTGGTTGTTGCCTGGCTCAACAGTGCTTATTAACCACTTGCCGACCAGCCGCCGCAGTTTTACTGCAGCAGCATGGCTCGGGCGGGGCGAAACAACGTTATGTTACGTCGCTTCGCCCTGTGGCCACTAGGGACGTGCGCGTGCCACCGAAGGCGCGCGCCCCCGGAGCCAATACGAGTGTCCGGCGGACGTGATGACCGCCGGGCACCCGCGATCGCTGGTGACACAGCACTAATCACTGTTAAATTGCCAATGGTCCCAAAAATGTGTCAAAAGCGTCCAGTGTGTCCGCCATAATATTGCAGTCCCGATAAAAATCGCTGATCACCGCCATTACTAGTAAAGAAATAAATAATAAAAATGCCATAATTCTATCCCCTATTTTGTAGACACTATAACTTTTGCACAAACCAATCAATATACGGTTTTTGTGATTTTTGTTACCAAAAATATGTAGAAGAATACATACCGGCCTAAACTGAGGAAAAAATTAGTTTTTCTGAAAAAATAAAAAAAAATAAAACATGGGATATTTATTATAGCAAATAGTAAAAGATAGTGTTTTTTTTCAAAATTGTAGCTGTTCTTTTGTTTTTAGCACAATAAATAAAAACCGCAGAGGTGATCAAATACCACCAAAAGAAAGCTCTAATTTGTGGGGGGGGGGGGGGATTTTCACTTGGGCACAGTGTCACACGACGATGCAATTTTGTTTGGGTACAGCAACGCAGTACCCCGCAATTGTCAGTTAAAGCTACGCAGTGCCAAATTGTAAAAAGTGCTCTGGTCAGGAAAGGGGTAAAATGTTCCGGGGCTAAAGCGGTTAATGCAGCCTTGCCAGTGCAGTCATGGATAGAAAAGAGCTGCTGGTTTACACAGAGTAGGGAAATGCCACTTACCCGATGCTCGCAGTCACAAAGTGCCAGCTGCCGGGATGGGGCCTATGATGGACGTCACACATCCCGGCATTGGACCAATGTGACATCCATCCTATGAGCCGGTCCAGGAGGCAGGACTTTGCGCACCCCCTCCCCAAAGATATCCTCCCACATCCACCTCTACTCTGTGCCTGGCTGCTGAGCTCTTTCCAGGGCTGGTATATCAGTGCCCTAGTCTCATCACTAGTGCAGTCCATGTACTGTCCCACTGTAGTCCCCAGGACCTGCATATGTTCCCACTGCTTCAAGTAAACTTCTAAAGTGGAACTTGGGCTCATCGGATTCCCACCCGCTCCAGTGCCACAATTGGCACCTTTCAGGGGGAGGGGGGGTGCAGATACCTGTATAATACAGGTATTTGCACCCACTTGCGGGCATAGATAGCGGCAGAATTTGCGGATATCTACGCGACTTCACCCCCCCCCCTCGCTGTGTTCTGGGAAACACACAGTTCCCAGAACACAGCGGGGAACCACTGAAAGAAGCGCAACGCGACTCGCGCATGCACAGTAGGGAACCGGGCAGTGAAGCTGCAGCGCTTCACTTCCTGATTCCCTCACCGAGGATGGCGGCGGGGGCAGCCGAGAGATTGCTCGTCTTATGCTGCCGACATTGCGGGCACCCTGGACAGGTAAGTGTCCATTTATTAAAAGTCAGCAGCTGCAGTATTTGTAGCTGCTGGCTTTTAATATTTTTATTTTTATTTTTTTTAAGGTGGAGCTCCGATTTAATGATAAGCAAAAAGCCAATCACTAATATAGTCGATAAGCATTGAAGCATCTTAGAATTAGACACCAAGTTGGCTTCCATATTGCAACCAACCCCCAAGTTATTTTCAGGAGAGCTACAGTAGAACCCTCAAAAATGCCATTGCACCCAACTAAAAAAGCAAAAGGGAATTCAGTCAGTCAATGGACATACGATCCTTTTTTGACCTGAGAACAGGAATTTTTCCAATATCGCAAAAGGTTGCTCAACGTGCCAAATGGCAGGTCTAGATTTGCCAATAAGGATGGTTGATCATTTGCTAGCAAACAATCAAATGCTCTTCGGCATACTTTCTGCGATGTCCATGTAGATTCCATTACGTGGGCAGAACTAAATGTACACTCCAAAAATGTATTAGAGAGCATTGCATGTTTATTAAGGGAGGGGTGTGATAAGCATAGTGTGCCTCGGCACTTTCTAAATAGCCACAATAAAGATTTCAGACGTTTATATGTCATGGCCATAATGTACTTCAGCGTGATCCTTAACAGATAACGAGAGATTCCCTTTTATGCAAACGAGTAACTTGTTGGATCTATAAGCCCAATACACTGTCTCTGCATGGCCTTTATGAGGAGCTGGATATTCATAGCATAGTTTAACCACTTAACCACCCTATAGCAGTTTTACTGCTACAGGGGGGCCGCGCTGTGCAGGATCATGTACATATATGTGATCCTGCAACTCCGGGTATCGGGCGTGAGTGATCGCCTCCAGCGGCTCGCTCCTGCTGTGATTCTGCCTGTGTATCGTTTGATACACAGGCAGAATGGCAATCTACCTACGTAAACAAGGCAGGTCGCCGTTCTGTCAGTAATGGAGGCATAGATCTTGTGTTTTTGCAAAGCAGGGACATGGATCTATGCCTTCTAGTAAAAGCACCTCCCATACTACAATAAAACACCAGCAAGGCACACAGTTAATACTTTGATCGCCCCTGATGTTAACACCTTTCAGCCACAGTGTCATTAGTACAGTAACCGTGCAAACTTTTAGCACTGATCACTGTATCAGTGCCACAGGTCACCAAAAAAAGTGTCAGTGTCCAAATTTGTCCATCGCAATCCCGCTATAAGTTGCTGATCATCGCTATTACTAGTAAGATAAATACAAATTCCATAACTATATTGCACAGATTGTAGACGCTATAACTTTTGTGCAAACTAATCAATATACGCTTAATGATTTTTCTTTTTGCCAAAAATATGCAGCAGAATACATATTGGCCAAAATAGATGAAAAAAAGAGATTAAAAAAATATATTTATTCAATGTTTTATAATAGAAAGTAAAAAAAAAAATAGGATTTTTGTACTCCCCATAAAATCCTTTTCTCTGACATCCATGGACGGACACAGCCTTCTTATACTCTTTACTGTAGGGACGTCCCCAAGCAGTTTAAAAAAAAACATGGGATGGCAACAGCAATCAAAAACTAAGGTCACCCCAACGCAACCAGAGCTCCTCAACGGAGGAGTTGCAACCTTTAAACGGCCGCCTGCAAAACTTTGCGGCCGAAGGAAGCATCCGAAGATGCACTCACATCAACCTTATAAAACTTGGTTAAAGTGTGAATGGACGACCAGGTCGCCACTTTGCACACCTGTGAGATAGACGCTCGATGTCGGAAAGCCCAGGAAGCACCAATTGCCCTGGTAGAATGCGCTGTAACAGGAAAAGGAGGTGCCGCCCTTCAGGGCGTAGGCCTGAACCACGATCTGTCTGATCCACCAAGAAATCGTGGCTGACGAGACCGCCAGGCCCTTCTTGGGACCAGATACAGACACGAACAGAGTCTGACTTCCGAAACGGAGCCGTAGCAGACCGATACACCAGTAGAGCACGTACCATGTCCAGAGAATGAAAAGCAGCCTCTTTTGGATTCGACGGCCGAGGACACAAGGATGGAAGTACAATGTCCTTGTTTAGATGAAAGGCCGAAACTACCTTTGGTAGAAACGAAGGCTGCGGGCGCAGCACCGCTTTATCCCTATGGAGGATTAAGTAGGGGGCCTTGCAAGACAAGGTAGCTAACTCAGAAACACGTCTAACCAAAGTAATGGCTACCAAAAAAACAACCTTCTGGGAAAGAGTCAAGAGTGGAATCTCCCTGATGTTCTCAAAAGGGGGTTCCTGAAGAGCCGAATGCACCAAATTCAGATCCCACAGTGGTAGTGGTGATTGAACCGGCGGAGCCACATGCCGAACCCCTTGAACAAAAGTACTCACCAGGGAGTGAGTTGCCAAGGGTCGTTGAAAGAACACAGCCAATGCTGAAATCTGTCCTTTAATCGTGCCTGAGGCAAGTTTATGATCCACGCCACGCTGTAGAAACAGCAGGATCCTAGAAACCAAATATGTACGTGGATGCCACCTCATCTCTTCACACAGAGATGTAGGCCTTTCATGTGCGGTGGTAAATCTTCCGGGAAGAAGACTTCCGTGCCCTCAGCCTGGTGGAAATTACCTAATCAGACAGGCCCCAGTCCCAAAGCACCTGGCTTTCAACAGCCAAGCCGTTAAAGCCAGCGACTGTAAAGCAGGATGAAGGATGGGTGGGACCTTGTGACAGAAGGTCCTTTCACAACGACAGTCGCCAAAAAGTGTCCGCCACTAGTTTTATCAGGTCGGCGTACCCAGGACGCCGAGGCCAAAGTCGGGGCAATTAGGATCATCGGGATCCCCTCGGCCTCAACTCTGTGAAGCAGACGAGGAAGCAGTTTCAGTGGGAGAAAGGCATAAATCAGCCAATACTGTCCCCATGGGGCCACCAACGAATCTGTTGCATCCGCCCAAGGATTTATTTTTTTCCTCAGATTTTTATTGAAAAATTTTCAGGTTAACAGATATATGCATAAAGAAAATATATTTCATGACATATCGTACAAATTGGTCAAATAACATTGGTACAATGGATCATAAGCATGTGAACTCAAAATCCTGGTTAAGTTTAAGTGTGGCGAACATTTTCACACAAACAATGAGCAATGAACTTGTTATCAAAACTATTTGGATTTACACTCTAACTCTGATTCTTACTTCTAACGGACCTCGGCCTAAACATGAACATTTGTAGCAAGTTAGGTATGCTTACTATAGAAGGGATGCACGCAAGTGAATCAATAGAATAGTAGAAAAGGGAAGGACCAAAGTAAAAGGGGGGAGGGGGGTGAGGGGGACAGGGAAGGACCTCCCCGCTTGGACATCCCTAGGGGGAACACAACTGTGCCCGCTCGGGAGTGCCTTCTCCCGCCCCTAGGATCCCCTCTTGTCGTTTTATACAGAGTTATCTCGATGGAACTATGAAATGTGCCACATTCAGGGATGGAGATCAAAAATCTTTACTATATTTGGTGATTCAATCCATTCTTTCCATTGTTTCCACATAAAGTCTGCCTTCTGTTTGTTGTTATGTTGTAGTGCTAGGGTTGATTCGTGGGTATAGTGCACATGTGTGGTACAAACTACATCTTTCAGTGTAGGGGGGAGTGGATCTTTCCATTTTCTGGTTATGCTGAGTCTTGCTGCTAATAGAATATGTGATAATACATTCCTTGTTGGATTCGGGTAGCTGTCTATAGATAAGGAAAGTAAGGCTAGAGAAGGTTTCTTTGGGATTTTTGTGAGCGTTACATCTGTAATTAGTCTAAATACCATGTTCCAAAAGGTGTGCAGTAGGCCGCCTGTTCTACCACATTTCCTCCAACATGGGTCTGTTAGAGAAGAATCGAATTTTGAAAGTCTAGCTGGAGTCAGGTACCATCTGTACGTTATTTTGTACGCTAATTCTCAGAGGGTAGAGCAGCTAGTGGATTGATATGTAGCTTTACATGCTCTCTCCCACTCGTAACTCGAAAAGGTATGTTCCAAATCTTTTTCCCATTTGAGTATTGGTGCCGTTTTGAGAAATGTAGTTTTTTGGCCAAATATCTTATAGAATATGGAGATGCCTTTATTGTGTTTAGGAGATGAGGTGAGGAATAACCATGCCATTTGGGGGATTAGACACGTCCATGAGTTCAGTAAGGTAAGAATGTTTAGTGCGTAAATAAAGAAAAATGTCGGAGGTAGGAAGATGGAATTCCTTCTGGATAGAGGGGAATGATTTTATTTCGTTTTTGTCTGTGTCTATCAGATCGGTTAAAAATGTGATGCCTAGTGTTTTCCATCTTAGGAAAGATGTTGACTCCATTAAATGATGGAGAGTTTCAATGGGAATGTATACCTTGGAGTTCACGGGGTTGGTATGTAAGATTTGCGTGAGTTTTGACCAGGCCTTGGTTGTAGCTATCATTGTTGGGGAGAGGTGAAGGGGAAGTTTTGCTCCTAGGAATAAAGCTAGTAACCATGACGACAGGTTTTTGTTAGGGACTGAGGAGGATTCTATGGTCCTCCATAGTGGGGGACCCGGGGCAGACGAAAACCATTCTTTGGCTTGGGTTAGGATGGATGATAAGTAATCGTGCAAATTAACATAACCCGTTCCCCCCGCCAGGCGGTGTTTGGATAATTGTTGTTGGGCGCATCGAGGTTTTTTCCCTTGCCAGATATATTTGGAAAGGATTGATTGTAGGGTTTGAAAATATACAGTGGGTAAAGGAATGGGTATGGTCCTAAATAGGTAGAGTATTTGGGGGAGGTGTAGCATTTTGAATGCTGCTAAACGACCTAGCCATGAAAACTCAAACGACGCCAGCCTGGTAAGATCCACCTGTAGTTCAGTACGTAGTGGGATATAATTTGAAGCGAATAGAGATTAAGTCGATGGAGTGAGCTGAATTCCTAGGTAAGTAATGCTATTTTCCACCCATGTGTACGGGAATAATGTTTGAAGTTTTTTCCTTACAGATTCATCCACCCCTAGATCAAGTATATTCGATTTAGTCTCATTGACTTTATAATATGAGATATCACTGAACCAGGCTAGCGTCTTCTGAACCTCCGGCAACGACCGTTCTGGATCGGTGATTATGAGAATCACGTCATCCGCGAACAGGCTTATTTTCTGTTCTATTTCTGCGATAGTGATACCTTTAATATTGGAGTTGGTTCTAATGCTCTCTGCAAGTGGCTTCATAACTAGATTGAATATCAGAGGTGAGAGTGGGCAACCTTGTCTAGTGCCATTAGATATTGTGAAGGGGATTGACATAGTGTCAGCTGAGAACACTCGGGCTGAGGGGTTAGAGTATAGTGCCATGGATTTGACCTGTTAACCCAAATTTAGTTAGTACTGCTGAAATGTAACCCCAGTGAACCCTGTCGAATGCCTTTTCGGCGTCAAGGGATAGGAGGAGGGAGGGTTTTTTCTTGGTTTCTACTTGGTGTATAAGATTGATCATGCATCTGGTGGCATCAGAGGCTTGGCGGCCCTTGGTAAAGCCAGATTGGTCCTGATGAACGAGGGAGGGAAGTATATTCTCTATTCTATTAGCAAGAAGTTTGGCGTATATCTTCAAGTCCAGATTGAGCAGTGAAATTGGCCTAAAATTTTTGGGGGACGTGGGTTCTTTCCTAGGTTTGGGGAGGGTAACTACCATGGCACTGAGCATTTCCGCAGGAAAGGATGCGGATTTGGTGGCTGCATTGAAAGTGTGGCACAGTGAAGGGGCCAAAATATTTTGGAATAATTTGTAATACTCTCCAGTGAATCCATCCGGTCCCGGGGATTTTGCAGAAGGAAGTTTGTTGATCACTTGTAGTATTTCATTTATCGAGATAGGGTCATTTAGGGAAGAGAGTTGCTCTGGAGTTACGGAAGGAAGATGTAGTCTATCCAGAAAGGATTGTATGTTCTCAGGTGAAGGGTGCGAGGTAGAAGGGTCGTTTTTAAGGTTATAAAGTTCTTCGTAATAAGTGCTAAAAGCATTTGCGATGGTATGTGGTTTGAGGAGTTTTTCATTAGTGTGGGGGTGATGTAGAAAGGGGATTTTAGCTTTGTTCCTGTATCCTTTAATTTTTAGGGCCATTGCTTTCCCCGCTTTATTCCCTGTGGTGTATGATCTAGCTTTAAGTAGTCTATAGGATTTGTGGTGTTTTTCAAGAAGGAGGGATCTTAACTCGTGGAGTAATGTAAAGATTTTTGCCTGGAGGAAGGGGGAAGGCGTAATCTTGTTTTGTGATTCAGCCTCGGATATGTCTAGCATTAGTTTGTCCATTTTTTGGGTTCTGGCTATCTTAGCCCTAGCTCCCATTTGTAAGAAAACCCCCCTAATTACTGCCTTATGGGCGTTCCATACCACAACCGGGTCAGATACAGCTTCTTGGTTGATAGCAAAAAACATCTTGAAGAATATTTTGCTAGGTGTTGAATAGCATGGGGTACGTAGGAGGTAGTCATTTACTCTCCATATATAGGAGGTGGGTTGAGGAGAATTGTCAGCTATAGATATGCTGATAGGGGCATGATCTGACCAGGTGGTGGTATGGATAGTGGACTTGGAAATCTTCTGCAACAAAAGCTTATCAGAAAGAAACAAATCAATACGTGAGTAGGTGTTGTGACACGGCGAGAGAAAGGTAAAGTCCCTCTCACTCGCATGACAGCACCTCCACACATCATATAAATCATTAGAAGTGATGAAGTTTTCCAGAGGGGAAAAGCGTTGTTTAATGCCTGATGTTGAGTCCATGTCGTTGTTTGAGACCATGTTGAAGTCTCCACACACCAGAAGTTGACCTTGTTGGAGCTTCTTAACAGCTCGCAAAGTCTTTTTGATGAAAGCCATTTGGCCATAGTTAGGAGCGTATATGGATACAATAGTATACGGGACATTGTTTATGGTGCACCCCAGGATTATATACCTTCCTTCCGTATCAGAGTCACAATGTAGAAGTTGGAAGTTCACTGTATCCCTGACAGCCATCATCACTCCTCTCTGCTTTTTGGGATAAGAGGATGTAAACACATGGGGGAACAGCCTGTGGCGGTATTTGGGAGGGGCATTGAGGGCAAAGTGCGTCTCCTGCACGCATAGGGTGTCACAATTGTTGGTGATAGCAGTGTTCCATAAGGAGGTTCTTTTGGCAGGGTGATTTAACCCCTTCGCATTCAACGAGAGAATAGTGATCCCCATGATAGGTGTTAAGCGTGAAAGGTGTGTGTGAGGAAACTTACAGTTCTGAGGAAGAATTGACCGGGATTGGTTAGATCAGGTGGTGTTGGATGAGAAATCTTTGTTGTACTGCTTGAAAAACTGAGGTTGGAGGTCCCGAAGACACTAAAAGGGTATAAAACAAGGTTAGATGTATCAGGTTGTAACTAAACAAGGGGATGATCAGAGTTCACCTTGTGAAATAGCCGGTAAAAACTGGAAACAAAAAGACGAACAAAAAAGAAAAAAAGGCAAAAAATAGAACAAGTCAATGGACCAGTAACAGGCAGCTCACTGGAGCAACTGGTCAAAAATTAGGGGTATAGTTCAGCAAATAGATGACAAATCGCAGAACCATTCCGGACTAGTAGTTGCTCTGATGAAACTGGTGGGCTAATTATCGGTGGCTTCTACGGTGCCGTGGCTCGCACCAAAGGTAAAGGGGTTCGGAACCCCGGATGAGTCTTGTTGATCTGGAGGGGGGGTCTGGTATGATACCCCAATCGCGCAGAAGTTTCATGCCTCCCTCGAGTGTGGAGATGGTATGAGGAATTCCGTTGTAGGTAGCTAGGATAGTAGCAGGGTGGCGCCATTTGTATACAATCTTGTGGTTGTTCATGGCCTTTGTAATGGTTTTGAGTTGTCTGCGCATTTTCAGCGTGTATTGTGACAAATCTACGTAAAGTTGAATGGCCGCGTAAGGAGCAGGCAGGGGTGACAACTCTCTTGCTTTCCTGAGAATTTGTTGTTTGGCTTGAAAGAAATGTACTCTGAGGAGGACATCTCCAGGAACGTCCGCCTCAAGATGGCGTGGTTTTGGGAGTCTATGTATGCGGTCAATGGTAAGTTCAATCGGGGTCAGCTCGGGGAGCATGCTGGAGAACATGGTGCTAGCAAAGTTATGCAGTTCTTTAGGTTGGATGGACTTTTATATTATTGCGCCTGGAGCGGTCCTCGAGGTCTGCGAGCTTAGATTTGACCCATAAGGATTCCTCTTTTTGCTCATGATAGGCATCCACCAATTCATTTACTGTGTCTGTGCATTCTCCCATTCTGTTCTCAATGAATTGCACCCTGTTGTCCACCTGTTTCATTTCTAGAGAAAACCTATTCATCAGTGATGATAGGTTAGACATAAGGGAGGATTGTAGAGACATGAGCATGTCCTTCATAGTAGTGTCCAAAACTGGTTGCCCCATAGTTGGAAACTGAGCTATGGAGGATTGCAATGATGATATAGCTGCATCATTATGTAGGCCTGTACTCACAGTTCCTGAGGCCTGTCCGTTCACATCCATCCTCATCCTCGATTTGGCTGGGCTCTGCAAGGCTGGGGTTGCAGAAGAGGGGTCCAGGGAGAAGCCGGATGATAATCCATGTGTTATTTCATGAGGATGGTCCCCGGGGGGTCCTGGAAAGCTCAGGGAATGTCGCGCTGTTCCTCCGGCGGCGCCATCTTGCCCTCCATGCTGTGTATGGCGTGGCTGATAGGCGAACGATTGCAGCCTCTGTGGGCCAGATTCCTGGCCCCGTTTACGGGACATATCGGCGGCGGAGGTCGTGGGAAAGGTCTGGGAACCGATTGGGGCGGAGGATGGTGTCTGAGAAGCCCACAAAGTTGCTTTTGTCCGGTCCGGTGAGCGGAGCTCTCAGCTCAGCCAGCTTCGGTCGCGCGCAAGCCACGCCCTGCCCAAGGATTTTTTGACCTGGCCACGAACCTCGACACTTTTGATTAAGTCGAGAAGCCAGGAGATCTACATCTGGCTCGCCCAATCTCAGGCAAAGGAGGTGAAATACCTACGGGTGTAGTGACCGTTCTCCTTGGTCCAGCATCTGGCGACTGAGGTAGTCCGCTTGCCAGTTTTCTACGCCCGGAATGTAAATGGCCGATAGAGCCGGTACGCTCCTCTCTGCCCACCTCAAGATGCGAGCTACCTCTGAGGCTGCAGCCGTGCTTCTTGTTCCGCCTTGATGGTTGACATACGCCGTGGCGTTGTCTGACTGAATTCTGATCGGACGCTCCTGTAGCCTCTGACCAAGTGGAGAGGCACTGCCTGATCGCCCGGAGCTCCAGAACATTTATCGGCAGGCGAGATTCTTCCTGTGTCCAGCGCCCCTGTGTCGACTGAACACCCCAAACTCCTCCCCAACCAGTCGAGCTGGCGTCCGTTGTGATCACCGTCCACTAAAAGGGAAGGAGCGACTTTCCGGACTGAAGAGCCAGAGATGTCAGCCACCAGACCAGGGAGTTGCTGATTAGTTGGCTCACCCGGATTTGCCAATCCAAGGACAACGGAGACTTGTTCCATTTGGACAGAATCTCCCTCTGCAAAACGTATGTGGAATTGAGCATACGGAACCGCCTCGAAAAAGGCTACCATCAGGCCCAAGAAGCGCATGCAAAAGCGGAGCGACGACCATTTGCGGGATGCTAGAAGCTTCACCGCAGTCCGAAGAGTCTGAAACTTTTCCAAAGGGAGAAACACTCTCGCCTTTGAGGAGTCTAGAATCAACCCCAGATATTCTAGGCGCTGAGTCGGCACCAACACTGACTTCTGGAAGTTCAGCACCCAGCCAAAGTCTGAGGGTCTGACAGGCAATCGCCACGTCCTCCTCTAATTCTGAGCTTGAAGCAGCTCTCAGAAGTAGATTGTCCAAGTAGCCCACAATGGCGATCCCTCGCTGTCTCAGCAAGGCCAGAAGTGGGGCAAGCACCTTGGTGAACACCCTTGGCATCGACGCCGGGCCAAAGGGGAGAGCCACGAATTGATAGTGGTCATACCCTACTGCTAAAGCACAAGAACCTCTGGCGTCCGACAAAAACAGGGACATGCAAGTAAGCGTCCTTGATGTCCAAGGATGCCAGAAAGTCCCCCGGGTGGAGTGCAGCGACCACAGAGCGAATTGATTCCATCCTGAACTTCCAAACCCTCACAAAGACATTGAGGGCCTTGAGGCCCAGGATCGGACGGACTCCGTCCTTCTTCGGGACTACAAACCTTCGGGACTACAAACAGATTGGAGTAAAATCCCTGAAACCTTTCCTGCAGCGTTACAGGTACGATTACCCCGCACTTCAGCAAGTCCTGGATTGGCCCCCCTTAGGGCGGCCCGACGAGCCGTTAGAAGGGATAGGTTTGAAGGAAAGAATCTGTTCGGTGGACAGGAAAAACTATCTTGTACCCCGAAGAAACCACTTCGCAGACCCCCCGGTCAGAAAGCAGGGAGGTCCACCGAGCTGTAAACTCGTGAAGACGTCCCCCAAACCGGGAATCGGGCAGGGGGAAAACCTTCACGCGGAAGCAGGTTTTTCCGCGGGCTTGTCTTGCTTGCAAACCCAGGGACGCTTCTGTCCCCCAGATGAAACCTTGTTGGCCTGAAAAGGTCTGCCTGCGGGCACTGACTGACGAAAAAAAGCAGAAAAAAAGGGCCCGGGTCCCGGTATATGTCTCGGCTCCTTACCCTTTCTGGACTGAGGGAGTAGCGTGCTCTTACCTCCCGTGACATCCTTAATGTCATTGAGTGAGGCTCCAAATAGCCTCTCTCCCTTGAAGGGCAAGTCTGCCAGAGCCTTCTTAGAAGCTTGGTCCGCAGACCAGGATTTTAGCCAAATCAGGCACCCCAGAACTACTGCAGACACCGAGGCTCTGAAAAATTAAAGGAGCAGCATCCAGGGCTGCATCACAGACATATTTGAGGCCATGCACTAACTGGTCAGCCAGTTCCACGCAACCTGGAGGAGCCTGATGGTCCCCCAACTCCCGGTGCAATAACTTTGCTCCCTTAGTCAGAGTTTGTGACACCAGTGCCGTGGCCCGAATAGACCGCAATACTGATCCCAGCAAGGTGAATAAGGACCGGCCCACCGCCTCAGATCTTCTATCTGCAGGATCCTTAAATGCAGCGGACCCTTCCACCGGAATCATGGTTACACCTTGTTTAACAGATACCGGGGGGTCCACAACCGGGGGAGATGCCCATTTTTTCAGAAGGCTCTCCTCAAAACGATAACGGTTTTGGGACAGAAAAGGTCCTCTGCGGCCGTTCCTATTCCTTGTCTATGAACTTGTCAAAATAAGTCGCATAAGGAAAAACTTTTGCAGTGCGGGACGGCTTATGGGACCCAAAAGGGACAGATACCTCAGCAGAAGTCCCAGCCTTATCTCCCAGTTTGAGGATTTCCCGCACTGTGGTAATAAGTTCTCCAACAATTGCCTTGTCCAGCGCTGACCCGGACATGGAGTCACTCACTGTCCGAATGGTCCTGGTCCACATCCTCTGATACCTCAGAAAAGGGGCCCTGGGTCCCAGCCTGGTCAGTCAGAGCAAGCCCCAAAAGAAGGTGGGGGAGGGAGCGCTTTTTACCCCCTTTGCGCCCACACACCGCTTCCACCCTAGCAACAAATGATTCCAGGACCGCCGACCAAGCGTCCACAGGAACCGCAGGTGCAGGGGCACCGGTTGCCACTACTGGAATATCTGGGGAAGAAACGCCAGCTTCTGACGCCATGCTGACCCGCTCACTTGACATCCCCTGGGACTACAGTCAAGTATAAGGTACACTTAAAAAAAGGTGGCCCACCCTCTGTGCTGCAACCGACCAGGGGTCTCCCAGGGGACAAACCAACCTGACCAGAACCGCTCAGCTTTAGCGCCACGTCCCGCTGCCTCTCTCCACACAGCGTGTGTCTGGGTGCCACTGAGGTACAAACTGCGCTATTCGCGCCGTTCAGAAGCCATAGGACACTAGAGGCCAAAACCTACCCCAAGATGGCCGCCATTCGTTTGAGTGTAAAACCGCGTGGGACTCAAGAAAATGGCCGCCCGCTTGAATGCCAGTGTGACTACAAGAAAATGGCCGCCCGCTGTATTGCTATAACAGCGGCGCGCCCAAAGGAAAATGGCGCAGATTTAAACAAAGAACCGGCGCTGATTTAAACAAAAAAAACGCGCCAACACCAGGAGGCGGACGAGAAGGCAGTACCACATAGTGTCCCCGGAGGGGGGCCCTTTTACAGGCAGACCACCCAGACAGAGCGGACCCAGACACACCCGCAGCCCCCGGACAGGACTTGGGAAAGCCGTCAGGTAACCCCCGGTCAGTCACAGCAGGCCAGAGCAAGGGGAGGAGGGAAGGGACAGGGGGGGGGAAGAGGAAAGGGAGGACCCCCCTCAGGAAAGCCCAGCTATTACAACCTGGCAAGACAGGAGGAAAGTACTCATCCGTCCTGCAAGGACCGCAGGCGCATTCCTGACAAACCTACATCCGAGCAGTACGGAGTAGCTGTCGGCCCGGTTCACTGTGACTTAGACAGCAGTAGCCCAGTCATATGTGAACCCCGGAGCATAGAGCTCACCGGCCACCCCTGGAGCCACAGGGTATGTTGTGGCCGACCCAGCATGTAGCTAAGGTCTGCTCACGCTCAATGACCGGACTGGGGAGACTACAAGGATCTAGATTATCCAGCCTGTCACCCAGCTGGCAGTTGATAGAAGATCTCAGGATCAAAAAATAGAAAAATTAAAAATTCTATTTCTTCAGGACCCTGGACCCAAAAAGGTAGCCAGGCCCTTCTCTACTAGGCAGAAAAAAGCTGAGCGGCTAACTGCTGTGTGAGGGGTTATGACCAGAGGGACCGCCCCCTGGGCGGGGCTGCTCAGCTGTGCTAAAGATTAATGTTTTTAACTATTAACATGTCTGCCTACTCCTCTCCTAATAGACAGGAACATAACCCTACAGTTAAGAGCATAAGAAGGCTGTGTCCGTCCATGAACGAAAAAGAAACACTTTCAGAATTGTCAGTCATTTTTTGTTTATAGTGCCAAAAATAAACGCAGAGGTGATCAAATACCACAAAAAAAAGCTCTAATTTGTGGGGGGGGGGGGGGGGGTTTCACTTGGGCACAGTGTCGCACGACGATGCAATTGTCAGTTAAACAGTGCTGTATAGCAAAAAATTACCTGGTCAGGAAAGAGGGTAAATCTTCGAGAGCTGAAGTGGTTAATATTGGGTGATTTTTTTTTTTTATAAATTCTTTATTTTCACAGAAATTATAAATAAAAGGCATTGGAGTAAAAATCTTTCTTAAGATAGTTTTCTATTTAAGATACATTAATAATTTTGTGTATTCAGCATGAAATGGAGCTTAGTTATGTAGCATGAGGCTGTATAGTCTGCAATATTTACATTTTTGGTAAACTCATTCAATTAATCCAAGCTCTGCAAGCTGAGAACATGCAATTGCATTGATGCATTCACACAATTTCACAGTAACTATGAGAGAAAATAAAATTCAGGAATATTCCTTTATGTACACTACAAACTGTATGATTGAATCGGTTATGATATTGCCGTTTTACTAACCGGACAGCTTATTATTCCAAATAGGAAACCTTCATTTTGTTAGCAAATATTATAGATTCTAACTACCAGCAAGAATGAGTCCTTACATTTAACCACCTCGCGCCCGCCGTACGACTATATACGGCCGCGAGGTGGTTGTTACATGCCGGGAGACCGTTATTATACGGCCTCCGCTAATTTGGTCACTGGGGGGCGCGCGAGCGCCGCCGGCGCGCACACGTACCCGGCGCGTCACTGCAATGCCGATGCGCGTGCCTGGCTGCCGCGATGTCCGCCAGGCACCCGCGATCGGCGGTTACACAGACAAGGACATGGATCTGTGTGTGTAAACACACAGATCCATGTCCTATCAGGGAGAGGGGACCGATGCCGTGTCCCTTGTACATAGGGACAGGGATCGGTCACCTCCCCCAGTCAGTCCCCTCCCCCACACAGTAGTAATCACTAATAGGGCACACATTTAACCCCTTCCTCGCCCCCTAGTATTAACCCCTTCCCTGCCAGTCACATTTATACAGTAATCAGTGCATTTTTATAGCACTAATCGCTGTATAAATGTGAATGGTCCCAAAATAGTGTCAAAAGTGTCCGATGTGTCTGCCATAATGTCGCAGTCACGTAAAAAAATCACTGATCACCGCCATTACTAGTTAAAAAAAAAAAAAAAAATTATAAAAATGCCATAAAACTACCCCCTATTTTGTTAACGCTATAACTTTTGCGCAAACCAAACGCCGCTTGCGATTTTTTTTACCAAAAATATGTAGAAGAATACGTATCGGCCTAAACTGAGGGGGAAAAAAAAAAAAATTCCAAAAAATTGGGATATTTATTATAGCAAAAATCAAAAAAATATTGCTTTTTTTTTCAAAATTGTCGCTCTATCTTTGTTTATAGCGCAAAAAATAAAAACCGCCGAGGTGATCAAATACCACCAATAGAAAGCTCTATTTGTGCGAAAAAAAGGACGTCAATTTTGTTTGGGAGCCACGTCGCACGACCGCGCAATTGTCATTCAAAGCGTGACAGTGCTGAAAGCTGAAATTTCACCTGGGCAGGAAGGGGGTATATGTGCCCAGTAAGGAAGTAGTTGAAGAGCACATGTCATTTCAGATTCATCATGGCAGCCCATTAGTGGGCATCCACTCACCTGCTGCCGCCACGTCCCTCACCTTGTGTCACTGCCGCATCACCAGCCATCCCACTAAAGTGAATGGGACTGTTGGTGAGTCAACAGTGGGTCAGAGGAGGAGCCGCTGCAGGACAGAGATGACAGTTACTCTTTAAATAGTATGATTTAAAATAAAGCCTTTTTACTAATGATTTAAATCAAATGCACCCTGGTTACAATTTCACAGTCAACAGTTCACAACCATGACTGACAACATTCATCATGAAAATTGCTAAATCACCTGGCTAACAAGATGTGCTAGAAATACTGCTATGCTATAGTGTCAGTAAACCGTATAATGGTTTAACAGAAAGAGAGAGGGGGGGGAGGAGAGAGGGGGGGGAGGAGAGAGGGGGGGAGGAGAGAGAGGGGGGAGGAGAGAGAGAGGGGGGAGAGAGAGAGAGAAGAGGGGGGAGAGAGAGAGAGAGAAGAGGGGGGAGAGAGAGAGAGAGAAGAGGGGGGAGAGAGAGAGAGAGAAGAGGGGGGGGAGAGAGAGAGAAGAGGGGGGGGAGAGAGAGAGAAGAGGGGGGGGAGAGAGAGAGAAGAGGGGGGGAGAGAGAGAGAGAAGAGGGGGGAGAGAGAGAGAGAAGAGGGGGGAGAGAGAGAGAGAAGAGGGGGGAGAGAGAGAGAGAAGAGGGGGGAGAGAGAGAGAGAAGAGGGGGGAGAGAGAGAGAGAAGAGGGGGGAGAGAGAGAGAGAAGAGGGGGGAGAGAGAGAGAGAGAAGAGGGGGGAGAGAGAGAGAGAGAAGAGGGGGGAGAGAGAGAGAGAAGAGGGGGGAGAGAGAGAGAGAAGAGGGGGGAGAGAGAGAGAGAAGAGGGGGGAGAGAGAGAGAGAAGAGAGGGGAGAGAAGAGGGGGAGAGAGAGGGGAGAGAAGAGGGGGGGAGAGAGGGGAGAGAAGAGGGGGGGAGAGAGAGGGGAGAGAAGAGGGGGAGAGAGAGGGGAGAGAAGAGGGGGGAGAGAGAGGGGAGAGAAGAGGGGGGGAGAGAGAGAGAGACGGGGGGAGAGAGAGAAGAGGGGGGAGAGAGGGGGGAGAGAGAGAAGAGGGGGGAGAGAGAGAGAGAAGAGGGGGGAGAGAGAGAGAGAAGAGGGGGGAGAGAGAGAGAAGAGGGGGGAGAGAGAGAGAAGAGGGGGGAGAGAGAGAGAAGAGGGGGGAGAGAGAGAGAGAAGAGGGGGGAGAGAGAGAGAGAAGAGGGGGGAGAGAGAGAGAGAAGAGGGGGGAGAGAGAGAGAGAAGAGGGGGGAGAGAGAGAGAGAAGAGGGGGGAGAGAGAGAGAGAAGAGGGGGGGAGAGAGAGAGAAGAGGGGGGAGAGAGAGAAGAGGGGGAGAGAGAGAGAAGAGGGGGGAGAGAGAGAGAAGAGGGGGGAGAGAGAGAGAGAAGAGGGGGGGGGGAGAGAGAGAAGAGGGGGGGGGAGAGAGAGAAGAGGGGGGGAGAGAGAAGAGGGGGGGAGAGAGAAGAGGGGGGAGAGAGAAGAGGGGGGAGAGAGAAGAGGGGGGAGAGAGAGAGAAGAGGGGGGAGAGAGAGAGAAGAGGGGGGGAGAGAGAGAGAAGAGGGGGGAGAGAGAGAGAAGAGGGGGAGAGAGAGAGAAGAGGGGGAGAGAGAGAGAAGAGGGGGGAGAGAGAGAGAAGAGGGGGAGAGAGAGAGAAGAGGGGGAGAGAGAGAGAGAGAGAGAAGAGGGGGAGAGAGAGAGAGAAGAGGGGGAGAGAGAGAGAAGAGGGGGAGAGAGAGAGAAGAGAGGGGAGAGAGAGAGAGAAGAGAGGGGAGAGAGAGAGAGAAGAGAGGGGAGAGAGAGAGAAGAGAGGGGAGAGAGAGAGAAGAGAGGGGAGAGAGAGAGAAGAGGGGAGAGAGAGAGAAGAGGGGAGAGAGAGAGAAGAGGGGAGAGAGAGAGAAGAGGGGAGAGAGAGAGAAGAGAGGGGAGAGAGAGAGAGAAGAGAGGGGAGAGAGAGAGAAGAGAGGGGAGAGAGAGAGAGAAGAGAGGGGAGAGAGAGAGAGAAGAGGGGGAGAGAGAGAGAGAAGAGGGGGGAGAGAGAGAAGAGGGGGGAGAGAGAGAAGAGGGGGGAGAGAGAGAGAAGAGGGGGGAGAGAGAGAAGAGGGGGGGAGAGAGAGAAGAGGAGGGGAGAGAGAAGAGGGGGGGAGAGAGAGAGGAGGGGGGGAGAGAGAGAGAAGAGGGGGAGAGAGAGAGAGAAGAGGGGGAGAGAGAGAGAGAGAAGAGGGGGAGAGAGAGAAGAGGGGGGGAGAGAGAGAGAGAAGAGGGGGGAGAGAGAGGGAGGGAGGGAGAGCGGGAGGGAGAGAGAGAGGGAGAGAGGGAGGGAGAGAGAGGGAGGGAGGGAGAGAGAGTGGGCGGGAGAGAGAGGGAGAGAGAGAACTGGTCGCCCTTTATTACCCATTGGCTGGGCTCTATGTGGTAGGTTAGGGGGCCAACTACTGCCGAGAGGCTAGAGGGGACTGTTCCTTATAAAAGAAATAGGGAGTCTAGACTTTCCAATTTTTCTCATCTTGCTCTGTCAGTACCATAGTAAGATACTGCATTTGTTGACAGAGTCCCAGGTGGAATCTCTGGAAGCTCCCATTACTATTGAGGAGATGGTTACGGCTACCAACTCCTTCCCCAATTCTAAAGCGCCCAGAAATGATGGCTTCCCGATCGAGGTGTACAAGCAATATGGCGATGTAATATTGCCTAGACTGCTTCACACTTAGAATTCAGCTAGGGACTCACAACAACTTCCTGACTCCATGAGACAGGCCAGTATAATTTTGGTACTTAAACCCGGGAAGGACCCGCTAGACCCCGGCTCGTATAGACCAATCTCGTTTCTCCAAAAGGACATAAAAATCCTTGCTAAAGTACTGTCCCCGAGACTTAAAGTGATAGCGTCCATTATCCATCCAGATCAGTCCGGCCTTATTCCGGAGAGATCTACAGCCATTAATCTCAGGAGGCTCTTTCTCAACATACAGTCCCCTGCAGACAATACAGGAGACAGAGCATTGCTGTCACTCGATGTGCATAAGGCGTTCGATAGCATTGAATGGCAGTATCTATGGGTGACATTGACTAAATTTGGATTTGGACCAATGTTCCAATCCTGGGTTCAGCTCCTCTATAACTCCACATCGGCGGTCATTAGGGAGGCGGGTAGGGTGTCTTCTCCATTCCCGCTGCACAGGGGAACTCGGCAGGGGTGTCCCCTATCGCCTCTGTTCGCCATTGCCATAGAACCTATGGCAGCATTGGTGCGTTCCAACCCTTCAATAACTGGTTTTAAATATGGACAGATACATGAGAAACTTATGCTTTATGCGGACGATACCATGTTGTTATTGGGTGACACGTCGGGATCCCTGAGCAAGGCCATGGCGGTCGTACAAAACTTTGGCTCATATTCCGGCCTGGTAATTAACTGGACCAAGTCCACGATTATGATGCTGGACTTTGCAGCTTCACGGGGCCCCACGTTACAGAATATTCCGGTATCTATGAAATTTAAATATCTGGCTATCTGGGTCACACCACAGCCGCGCGACTATATCACCCTGAATCTTTCCCCCTTACTAGGTCGGATTAGGGACAAGTCCAAGGTGAGGTCAAAATTGATAATGTCGTTGGTGGGCAGAGTGAACCTCACCAAGATGATATTTATGCCGCAACTTTTGTATATTCTCCATAATACCCCCATGGTGATCCCGCTGAAATTCTTTAGCATAATTAATTCCCTATTTCGGGCTTTCATCTGGCTTAATAAATCCCCTAGAATTAAATTGGAACAACTACAAAAACCCAAGGAGGCAGGGGGATTGGCCCTTCCTAATCCATGGCTATATTATCTGGCCGCCCAGCTACAGCATATAGCTCGAGCCATATCCAAAGGGACGGGTGTGGAGGGAGGGGGTGGGGACCCGGTAGTCACCCTACTACAGCACACTGCGAGCACAGATAAGGTAGTCACGGGCCTTGAAGCATTGCAATTTGCCAAGTGGAACAGGCTCTTCCCCACCTATGCTTTGATTCAAAAAATTTGGAACAAGACACGACAACTGCAAGATATTGAGGACTTCACAGGGCATAGCCCGATCTGTAATAATCAGAATTATGGGGAATTGCTTCTACTGACTTGTGCGGAGCGCTGGAGGAGGTATGGTGTCACTCATATGGTCCACATTTTTTTCTAATGGCGCTCTGCTGTCTTTTACGGAGCTGCAGAAAAATTTTGGGCTGCCTGGGTCCATGTACTTCTATTTACAGTTAAGTCACGCTGTGAGGGCCCAGGCAGGAAACAACCCATGGATCTTGTCCCCTGCCCCGATCTTTCACTATATGACGGAAGTGTCCTGCTTTAAGGGTTTTATATCCCAATCGTATGCCATGTTGCGTTCCTCTTTTTTACCGGGCTTCCCCGTAAAGGTGATATCTTCCTGGGAGAGGGATGTAGGAGCATTTGAGGAGGATCAATGGGAGGAGGCATTGCTAGCAATTCAAGGGTGCTCACTCAACACTGCAGAACGCCTGTCACAATTGTACATAGTAATGAGGGTACACTTCACACCTGCTAGACTATACAGAATGGGCATTGGAGAGGATGAGAACTGTCCCAGGTGTGCTAGAGACTGCGGAGACCTTATTCACTTGCTCTGGCGATGCCCCAAGTTGCACCTTTAATGGAGTGGGGTCCTTAAAACCCTTAGTGAGGTATTCCTAATAGAGGTTCCACAAGACCCTAAAGTCTGTATATTGGGGATTGTGGATGATCTACCACTTGAGGATAATCCGAAAAAAGTCATTGGTAGAGCCCTTTTCCAGGCACGTAAACTTATTCTCCACCATTAGAAGGCAGTTGAACCTCCTAGGTTAAGTGAATGGATAGCTCAAATGGAAATGGGATCCACTTTGCGTTTGGATTAATATATCTACCAACATAGGGGCCGCCAGGGGACATTTGAACTGTTGTGGGCTCCCTGGCTGAATACCCCAGGGTTATCCCCGCTTGAATTGGTGTTAGATACTGCTGCTTCTTTAATGCTGAGCGTTAGGAGGGCAGGGGGGAAAGGTATAAAGGTATGACTGTCAGACCATTATTTAACTATCTAGGGGAGTGCTTTTGAGACCTCCTTTGACATGTACTTACTGTATGTTGGTTTCTGGAACGTGAGTGACTTTTATTACTTTCAATTTATTTTATTTATTTTTTTACTGTTCCAAGTTTTAATTGAATTGACTGTTTACTTTTTGCATTGGAATGTAAACATGTAATTACTACTTGTGTCAATAAACATCCTTTTTGAGAAAAAAAAAAAAAAAGATACTGCATTTGTTGGAATTCTGTTATCCTGGCAAGCCAATGTGATCTAGCTGAAAGGGAGGTGCTCTTCCACAATGCCGGGATACACACTTTTGCTGCCGAGAAAGGAATGTTTTATGAGTGAATTTTTGGATTTAATGGTTAGGAGGGGTGTCATGTAATAAGAAAGTTGCCAGGTTTTCTCCAAGAGACACACCTGTAATTGTTTTGATGGATTCGGCTACCATAGTCCAAAATTCTTTCAGCTTTGGACATTCACAAAATATGTGTAAAAGGATGCCCTCAGACTCCAAACAGTGCCAAACATTTGATACCTGTGGAAACATCCGATGCAGTACTCCCGGTGTTCTGTACCATCTAGTAAAGATTTTATAACCTCCTCCTTGATAGTAGTGTAGCCTTAAGTTTCAGCGGCTGAAGCCGCACAGCACGGCTGCACATTGCCATGTTATAATATATGTTAGTCCTGGTTAGCTTAGTCTACGGGCAGGCCGGGACACAGGAGAAAGCAGGGCGACGTCAGGAAGGAGGGACTTAAGCAGCTTCAGCAACCCATTGGCTGAAGAGGCAGCAGGGGGTGGTGCAACACCGCCTCCTCAGCCAATGGGTACACGAAATGCATTGTCCATCACTGAAAGTAAATCATCCTGCAGGCTTCGTGTCTAGTGTGGGTGCAGGATGGAGTGGCAGTTGTGATGTGGGCACTTGGGCAGAAATCTGAAGATGAGCACTGAAAACAGTAACACTCCTGAAGTGATCAAAAAGGTGAGGGAGAAACAAGAAAGCAATAAAAAGAAAAACAGGGATTCTAAGATGCACATCATGCTGTATTTTAGTGGGGCTCCCACTCTCACTGAAGGGTTGGGAGGCACAGCTTTTCTCCAAAGAGAAAAAGGAAAAACACCCCAAGATGGACTGAAGAGGTGTAAAAAGTTGCTACTTTATACAATCGTAGGTATAGACTGAAACTGGGGAAATAGTTAAATAATTTATTATTAACAAGAAGAATGCTCAAATAATTTCATTAATGCATTAAAATTACACAAATAACTACTTGCACAGGTTACTAACAACGACCAGTATCCTGGTGGTCGTTAGTAACCTGTGCAAGCAGTTATTTGTGTAATTTAAATGCATTAATGAAATTACCATATATACTCGAGTACAAGCCAACTCGAGTATAAGCCGAGGTACCTAATGTTGCCACAAAAAACTGGGAAAACTTACTGACTCGAGTATAAGCCGAGGGTCAACAATGCCTCACTGTTCCCTATAAATTTTACATTGTAAATAGTACCTGTAAAGAAGTTGCGGCTGCGGCGTCCATCGTTCAAATTCCGCGGTCTCTTCCTGTTCCTTCCATGATAGGCGATTCTCAGACACTCTCCGCCTATCACGAACAGCCTCTCATCCTCAGTTTCCCAGCAGACACTGTGTTGGGTGTTCTGCCAATCACAGACGTCTGCTGGGAAACTGAGGATGAGAGAACGTTTGTGATAGGCGGAGAGTGTCTGAGGAGAATCGCCCCTCATCATGGAAGGAACAGGAAGAGACCGCGGAATTTGAACGATGGACGCCGCAGCCGCAACTTCTTTACAGGTACTATTTCCAATGTAAAAATTTCGCTGACTCGAGTATAAGCCGAGGGGGGGACTTTCAGCCCAAAAAAAGGGCTGAAAATCTCGGCTTATACTCGAGTATATACGGTATTTGAGCATTCTTCTTGTTAATAATAAATTAAACTATTTCCCCAGTTTCAGTCTATACCTACGATTGTATAAAGTAGCAACTTTTTACACCCCTTCAGTCCATCTTGGGGTGTTTTTCCTTTTTCTCTTTGCCCATTATCTTTTGCTACAACAATATAGCCACAACAGGCCAATGGTATAATGACTTACACTACTTAAACTAGAACTGGAGGAAATGTACTCTACGGATTTGTTTTCCTTTCTTGTTTGTTGTTGTTACAGCTTTTCTCCAAACCCAATAAATAATACCCAACATATAAACTTACAAAAAGTATGGGAAAAAGCAAAACTACAAAAGATTACAGGCTATACTAGCTACAGCCCAATATGCAATAAACATACCTACCCTGAATTGGTTAAGCTACAACATGGTGCTAGGTGGCGTGAGGTTGGGGTGACGCATCTCAAACATATTTTTTAAAATTGCATTTTATGGTCTTTTGCTCAACTACAGTGTAGATTTGGAATTCCCTCAAATATGTTATTTTACTATATACAACTGGAACACGCTGTTCAACTGTTAAAGTTACATGTTTTAAGATAACTAACATGTTCTGCCTAGTCCTCTGCTATGAACAGGAACATAACCCACATGTCAAGATTTAAGGAGCTGTGTCCGTCCATGTACGAAGAGAGAAATAAAGGGAAATGAAGCCTGATTAATGAAGGAGTTGACGTCCCACTCAACGTTCATGCCGAACGGCGAGTAAGTACGCAACTCAAAAATCCAATACGTCTCTAGACGGGAGACTCTGCCTACCCGGGATTCTCCCCTCCAGTGGGGCACGAACTGGTCTATCACCAAAAATTGAGTACCCATGGGGTTTTGATCATGACATTGTGCATAATGACGAGGGACACTGATTGATTTTGCCTTTCTTGATCTTAGCAATGTGTTCATTGACACGGATCGAAAAAGTCCTAATAGTACGTCCCACATACTGCTGTTTGCAAGGACATGTCAAAAGGTATACAATATATTGGGTGGCACAGGTGGTAAAACGCTTCATTGTGTATATACGCAGAGTGACAGATGATTGAAAAGTGTTGCTCTTGCGTTTGCCACTGGTATTATGCAAACAAACATTGCACTTGCGACAAGGGAAGTATCCCTTACAATCCTAAAAAAACGAAACCTTTTTAGGTGGATCCATCACGTTGGGGGATATTTGACATTGGACCGATCTTGCTCCTCTGAAAATGACACCTGCCTTCTCATAGCACAGGTCCCCAAAAAATCGATTTTGAAGTACCCCCCAATGTTTTTTAAAAATTTCTTTAACCGGTCTAGATTAAATAGAATAGGTAGTGAAAAAAAGACCACCTGAACTTGGTGTCTGTTGTCTTTTTAGGGTGCACCTGTAGTAGTGAGTCTCGATCAATCCGCGAGATTCGATAGATCTCACTATCAAGGTCAGAGGACAAGTATCCCTTCTCCAAAAATCTCCCTTTGAGCATCGCAGATTGTGCAGTATAGACTTCCACTCTAGTACTGTTTCTCCGTAAACAGAGAAACGGACTACGTGGCACAGATTTGATCCACTGGGTATGGTGACAGCCATCGACCGCAATGTAACCATTCCGGTCAGTCGGCTTTAACTGAGTAATAAATTCCAAACGGTGATCCACTACCTTGATTTCAAAGTCCAAAAAATGCAGAGGTAAGGCTAGCCTCATGGCTCAGACGTATACCTCTGTCAGAGTTGAGTAGGGACATGAAATCATCCAGCGATGCCTGGTCACCCTTCCATAGAGGAGGATGTCGTCTATGTAGCGAGCCCAGAGGACCAATTCAGGTCTCTGGTAAGCCTAGACATCCTCCTCACATTTGGCGTGAATTAATTGGCCAAACAGGGGGCAAATTTTGCCCCCATGGCCACCCCCTTAGTCTGCAAGTAAAACTGGTTCTGGAACCCAAAATAGTTATGCTGTGCAGCGAACCTAAGGACCATGATGAAATTGCGTTGGATGGGGGATAAAGTGGATTGGATTCTATTGGATTTTTGAGTTAAGTACTTACTCGCAGTTTGGCATGAGTGGGACGTCAACTCCTTCATTAAATCAGGCTTAATTTCCCTTTATTTTCCCCCTCCTTTTTTCGTGTTCAATATTTATCACTTTAATCCTGTCCTATTTTCAAACTTCAGCCTGAACAGGGAGATGGGAGATACACCTTTGGGTACATTCTTAGTACCACTTTTTCATCATGGTTGGTTCATTTTGTTGCCTTACCCTTACAATTTATTTACTTATGATGATGTTTTTTAATGATTTTAGATTAAGGTTTCCTTTTATGTTTAATGTATTAGTATACTGCATAACATGGTTTACGGGTGTCCTTGACGCTTACAGCTCCAGTTTTGGTCTGTGGAGCAGAGTCGGCCACCTTTGCAGACAATAGGAAGTGAGATGACGCTTTTCCACATTATTTTTGTGTGGTTTACGCCACCACTCCTATCATGTGACTTCCACAATGGTGACGCCGTCTGCGTCGCTTTCTCCATGTCATTCAAACATGATGGGCGTCTAATTTGGCCACACGATCGCCGCGCTGACGGCGCCATTTGCGTCACTTGACCGTGGCACTCGCACACCATTGGCTGGCGCACAGTTGCCATGGTGATCGAGTGTGCGATATGATGTTGTAGGCACATTAACGATTCATATCCAATCAGGTGCATTCCTTGTCTTGCCCCACATCATTGGGCGCTCAGTCACGCCTCACTGTTGACCTTTGAGCTTTCCCTCAGTGGCGGGAATTGGGCAGGGATGATCACATGATGCATTGAGTGCAAATTTGCGGGCTTTTAGACGGGTTGTTTGCCATGTGCTATTGTTAGTTACTTCCTGGTTCAATACACTTTGAACCAGGTAGCAATTTCTATCCTTCCAACGATTGGCCGGAAGATTGAGATTTGGATTATGGGCATATCATGTAACCAGCCTCTGTCCAATCACGCATTTTTATTCATGAAAATTTGTCCAATTGGTTGGTCACTAATTATGGCCTTTTATGTTTTATTATATATACACACACACACACACACACACACGGCAATATGGTGGGAGCAGGTTGATGCCCCAGTAGAAGTCCTTATTGGAACGCAACGCGTCGGGCCAGGTACACCGTTCCCCATATTGCTTTTAAAGGTTTATGAACAGTGATCACTTTTATACCTTGTATGCTGGTTTTTACCATTAAAACCTCCTTTTTTGACCTACACCATTGGAGCCTCTATGTTTTTTCTCTTCTCTTTACATGACTTTGTGGAAGATAAGTTTTTGAGTTCTCTCCAGTTGGTTTTTATTACCCTAATCAGGGTTGCTGCTTACCCGCACCGGGTTGTGTTTAGATGTCTGGCAGACCCCCCATGATTGCCTTACCTACAAATCCATCTGTGTCACCTACACCAGGATAACCTGCGGCCGAGGAACATCGGATCCAATCGCCATACCTCAGGTTGATATCACCTGGATGCCAACGTGGTGGATTCCATCCCACTTTGATTTCTCACTGATGCCCCTGTGGAACAGCCTATTGGGACACCTTAAGCTCGATTGATCCGTTGTCATATGATAGTCGGGTCCAACAGTTCCGGTAAGCGCATTCAAATTACATCACTCACCTGAAGAATTACGTTGGGATGTTGGTTGAAATCTCATGACATCTTCATTACGTTTATGTTTACACATGATGGACAATATATCACACTGAATGTTGTATATTTTGGTCTCTGTGGACTGACTTCACGTTGTTGTTCACACCTGCTGAGTACCTTGCTTAGCCCCCCATTTTCTCATGTTACACCTTTTGGTTACATTTTGCTGGGTGCACATTGCTAAATATCACTTGGTTTAACACGTAGCGCTACACATTTATCCCTACTCTTTTTGAATTTTGTCACATTCCTGTGCAGCTGCTTCTTTTCCTTTGTTTGGGTTTTTGTCTTGTTTTTATTTTTGGGTAGAACATTTATTCCTTTCCACTCACAATGCTGACGAGGAGGCTGAGAAGGTCCGGGTCTTGAGGACCGTGCTTTCTCTTGGGACGAAGGTCGGTCAAGCTTGAGCTCCAGGAAGTTGTGACGCAGGTCGGATGAAGAAGTGGCGTGGAATTGGTGGCCCATATGTGAGAACAAGAGCCTGAATGGGAACCCCATCTATACTTGATACCCTGGATTTGAAGGATCCAGAGATAGGGCTTCAGACTCCTCTCTGGTCACTATTGCCAGATGCAGAGGTCCGCAAACAGCTGGAGGGGGTTACCTTGAAAGGAGAGGTCCTGCTGCTCCCTCGCAGACTGATGTTGTAGGCTCCATCGGACATTTGCTGTCGGAATTTCCGACAACAAATGTTTCAGAGCTGGTTCCCAATTTTTCCGACAACAAGTTGTTGTTAGAAATTCCGATCGTGTGTACCCAAATTCACCGCACAAAAATTCTACGCATGCTCGGAATCAATTAGACGCATGCTCGGTAATATTGTACTTCATTTTTCTCGGATCGCCGTAGTGTTGTACGTCACCGCGTTCTTGACGTTCGGAAATTCCGAGCAACATTTGTGCGACCGTGTGTATGCAAGACAAGTTTGAGTCAACATCCGTTGGAAAAAAATCCACCGTTTTGTTGTCGCAAATTCCAATCGTGTACGCGGCATAAGACTTTCTCTTTGGTGCAGTAGTATTTAAATTTAAATGAGGATATCCCTTGAGGGACAATCAGACGATTTAGGAGCAAGGGACCTGTGGATACGATAAAAAATTTCAGCCTGTCTACCAGGATCCTAGGATTCAGTTCCTGAAAGAAAGCAGTTGCTGTCCCTTGTAGGTCGGTGATGGCTTCAGGTACTCCGCGGATGTGGAGGTTATCCCTGTAGGCCCTATTCTCAGCATCCTCCAATTTATCCCTCATGGCCTCCAACTCCGCTGACAGCTTGTCCACTTCCTCTTCATGATCCTCTAACACCGTGGTAGCTAGGTCCATGCGTTGTCCCAGCTGATTCGTTCAGTGGCCTATCTCTTTAAGGCCCCTCACGAAGAGGGAGGAAAGCTTGCGGGAGGCCATAGTGATCTCCTCCTTCACAATGGTGTGGAATTTGGCCAGCAAGTAATCAGAGTCTGCGGGCAGGGGACACACCAGATCGGTGGGGAATTGGTGGAGACTGTCAGCAGGTGAAGCTGGATCTGCTGCAGAAAGCTGGGTTGTGTCGTCAGTCTCCGGAGGTTTGGGCGCGATCTTGCCCTTGCCAGAGCCTTTAGTAAGCTGCTGGTGTTTGGGCTTCTGTTTGGAGGCGCGGTACATAACCGGAGGCCGCCAGGGACGTTCCGGAAACACAAGAGGTGGATGGAAGGTGAGTGCGGGCGGTCTGTGCTTGGCAAGGCGTGTGTGTTTGTTCCGACGGCGTGGAGCAAGGGAATCAGACGTCAATCTTCCTCGCTCATGCGCCCCCTTGCTTTACTGATGTTTTCATGGTGGTGTATGTTATGTATTCTGACTGTACTGTATGCACTGAAGATTTTGTGACATCTCAATAAACATACCCACTTTAAAAAGAAAAATAGGATTTTTATAACAGCTTACCTGTAAAATCCTTTTCTTGGAGTACATCACGGGACACAGAGCGGCATAGTCATTACTATGTGGGTTATATAGATACCTTCAGGTGCTGGCACTGGCAACTTCCAAAACCGGAAGTACCCTCCCCTATATAAGCCCCTCCCATCTGGGAGTACCTCAGTTTTGTAGCAAAGCAATAAGTGTCCCCAAAAGAGGGGTGGGAGCTCTGTGTCCCGTGATGTACTCCAAGAAAAGGATTTTACAGGTAAGCTGTTATAAAAATCCTATTTTCTTTCTCGTACATCACGGGACACAGAGCGGCATAGTCATTACTATGTGGGATGTCCTAAAGCAATGCCCAATGAGGGGGGGGGATACACCATACATAAGCTGAGCGCTATCAGACATGAGGATCTTTTGCGGCCTGCAACACACTGCGCCCAAAGGCGACATCCTCCTGACTTCTAACGTCCACCTGGTAGAACCTAGTAAACGTGTGTACTGAAGACCATGTTGTGGCCTTACAGATTTGAGCCAGGGAGGCCTGGTGATGCACTGCCCATGAAGTTCCAACTGCTCTCGTGGAGTGCGCCCTAACTTTGAACGGAGGCGGTCTCCTTCTCAAGCCATAGGCTTGCATTATGACCTGTCGAATCCACTTGGCTAAAGTAGATTTTTTGACGCTGCCTGACCCTTTCTGGGGCCTTCCGGCAGAATAAACAAAGAATCCGTTCTGCGAATCTGAGCAGTGGCTTTTAGATACGCTTTAACTGCTCTTACTACATCCAAAGAATGCAATAACTTTTCCTCTACCGAACTAGGTTTGGGGAAAAAAGAAGGAAGAACCACATCTTGGTTCAAATGAAACCTCGATACCACCTTAGGAAGAAAGGCTGGATGAGGACGTAACACTACTCTGTCCTTATGGATAACCAGATATGGCTCTTTACAGGACATAGCTGCTAATTCCGACACTCTTTTAGCCGAACAAATGGCTACTAGAAAAATCAATTTCCTGGTGAGAAGAACCAAGGAAATATGCTGTAATGGTTCAAATGGTTGTTTCTGTAGAAACGACAGAACCAGGTTTAGATCCCATGGACATATGGGAATATTAACCGGAGGACTAATATGCATCACTCCTTGTATAAAGGCTTTGACTAGTGAATGCGAAGCCAAGGGCCTTTGAAAAAATATTGACAAGGCCGAAATCTGACCCTTGATAGTACTCAAGGCAAGCTTCCTATCTACAGCCCACTGTAGGAAGTCCAGAATCCTACCTATTACGTACTTACGTGGATGCCATTTCTTGGGCTCACACCACGCGATGTACGCCTTCCAGATTCTATAGTAGATCTGCCTGGATACCGGCTTCCTGGCATTGATCATGGTAGATACCACAGGATTAGAGAGCCCTCTCTTTTTTAGAATGTGGGCTTCAATAGCCAGGCCGTCAAACCTAGGGCTGGTAAGGAAGGGTGGTATATCGGTCCTTGCAAAAGCAGGTCCGGACAATGTGGGAGAGTCCAAGGACTCCCCACTGACATTTTTACAATCTCCGCGTACCATGCTCTTCGGGGCCACGCTGGAGCCACCAGAATCACTGGTTTCTTTTCTACCCTGATTCTGCGGAGTAATCGAGGTAACAATTGTGGCGGTGGGAATGCATATATCAGCTTGAACTGATCCCAAGGGAACACTAGGGCATCCGAGCCGCAAGCTAGGGGATCCCTTGTCCAAGAGACAAACCTGTCCACCTTTGCGTTGAATCTGGATGCTAGCAGATCTACATCCGGTGTTCCCCACCGCTGACATATTGTCCGAAAAACCTCGGGGTGAAGGGACCATTCCCCTGGGCATAATTGTTGGCGACTTAGAAAGTCCGCCTTCCAATTCTCCACTCCTGGAATGAATACCGCGGATATGGCTGGGACATATCTTTCTGCCCATTTCAGGATGCAATTTACTTCCCTCTGGGCTGCACGACTCCTGGTGCCCCCCTGATGATTGATATATGCCACTGCCGTGGCATTGTCCGATTGAATTCTGACAAGGGACCCTTGGAGTTTGGATGTCCATGCTACTAGGGAATACTGGGCTGCTCGTATCTCTAAGAGATTGATGGGCAGGGCCTTTTCCGCATCCGACCATCTGCCCTGGAGAGACCATTGCTCCAGTACTGCTCCCCAGCCTATAAGGCTGGCATCTGTAGTGACCACCTTCCAAGAAATCGGACTGAAGGATTTCCCTTTTTCCAGATTCTGGGGAACCAACCACCAACGGAGGCTCTTGCGAACGGAAGGGGACAAGGACATTGGTAAGTCTAGGGCCTGAACTTTCTTGTTCCAGGCTGACAGTATGGCCCTTTGCAAATTCCTTGAATGGAATTGACCGTAGGGTACTGCTTCGAATGATGCCACCATTTTTCCCAGCAGCCTCATGCACAGGCGTATGGACGGCTGTCTTTTTGTACCCACTAAGTGGATCAAATCTCTCAAAGACAACACCTTTTTTCGAGGCAAGAATATTTTCTTCTGGCCTGAATCTAGCCTTAGCCCCAAGTATTCCAGACTTTTGACTGGTTTTAGGGTCGACTTGTCTCGGTTGATAATCCAACCGTGAGATTCCAGATACTTGATTGTCTTGTGAACGACCACTTCTAGTTTTTTCACTGAGTGGTCTATCAGCAACAAGTCGTCTAGATATGCCATTATCGTTACACCTTGCGTTCTTAGATTGGCCAATAATGGGGCCAGAATTTTTGTTAACACTCGTGGTGCTGTGGCCAGACCGAAGGGTAAGGCTCTGAACTGAAAATGGCGCCCTTCTACTGCAAAGCGTAGAAATTTTTGGTGGACTGGAAAGATGGGAATGTGCAAATAAGCATCTTTGATGTCGATCGAGGCTAACCATTCCTCCCCTTGTAGGGCAGTGGCCACCGATCGGATCGACTCCATCCGGAAAGTCCTGATATGCAGGAATTTGTTTAGCCCTTTTAGATTTAATATGGGCCTCACGTCCCCGTTTGGCTTCGGGACTGTAAAGAGGTTTGAGTAAAACCCGAACCCCCATTCTTCCAGGGGAACCTCCATAATTACTCCTTGGAGCAATAGTTGTTCTAGTGCCAACAGGAGGGACTCTCTCTTCCGGGGATCCCTTGGCACGTTTGACCTCATAAAATGGGAAGGAGGAGAGTCTTTTAACTCCAATCTGTATCCCGGACTTACTGCGGAGAGCACCCATCTGTCTCTGATCGTGTCCCGCCAGGTCTCTGCGAACAACTGGAGTCTTCCCCCCACCCGATTGAGTGGGAGCAACCCTTCATGCATTTGACTTTGGGGGAGGTTTTGTACCTCTCCTGACCCAGGGTTTTTTATTACCCTGCGATTGTCCCTGATTTTTACACCCTGGGATTTGACCGAGGAGGCCGTCGGAACTGTTTCACAGCCGATGCCCCAGGGACTGGAGAAGCAGGCCTCTTAAAAGAGGGACCTCTAACTCTGTTTTTAACCGGCAAGAGTGTACTTTTACCGTTGGAAATTTTCTGGATATATTTGTCCAGGTCTTCCCCGAATAAGCGTTCACCATGAAATGGGAAGCTAACCAGCAATTTTTTACAGGGAGCTTCAGCAGACCAGTTTTTGAGCCACAGAAGCCTGCGCATATGTACTACAGACAACGTAAGGTGGGAGGCCTGATGGATTGAATCCTTTATGGCGTCAACCGCAAAGCATAAGGCTCTAGGTAGATCAGCTAGGTCAAGGGCCTGCTGATCTGGCAAGTCCCTTAAGACCTGTTTCAACTGATCCTTCACTGCTTGGCAGACCCCAATAGCTGCCACTGCTGGTTGTGTCACCAAGCCTGCTGTAGAAAAAGCAGATTTTAATAAGGACTCCAATTTTTTATCTATTGGGTCCTTGAACATTTGGACATTATCAACTGGACATGTCAGAGATTTATTCACACAAGAGATGGCTGCGTCCACTGTAGGGACCCTCCATTTTTTGATGAACTTATCCTCCATGGGATAGACCACCGGAAATCTCTTGGGGGGAGTAAATATTTTATCAGGATGTTCCCAATCCTGGTACATGAGCCCTTCCAATAAAGGGTGAAGTGGAAAGGAACAGACAGTCTGGGGAGCTTTTAGCGACCCCAGCGAGGAGACAGTAGTGGTTGATGGTTCCGCAAGGTGCATTTTAAATGCTGATCGGACCATGTTAGTCAAAGACTGAACCCATAATCTTTCAGCTTGAGATGCTGAGAAAGGTTCCTCCACAGTTGATTCCTCTATAACAGAATCAACCTCCTCCTGATCCCCTTCAGGCAGGTCGATCCCTGTATGGGACTGTTGCTCCGCTAACAGGTACTCTGAAGGAGGAGACAGAGATCGGGCGTGCTTTCCCTGTGACAGGGAGGCAGCGATCAATGTTGACAATCTCTCTTCTAATCCTCCCAGAGCTGAGGAAAAAACCTCCTCTGTTACATACACAGGAGCAGGTGAACTGAGGACAGCCACAGTACCAGGTACTCCTGCGGGGTCTCTACGGTCATTAACCTCTGAATTTTCAGGGGAGACTGGTGCAGCAGAAGCATGCCCAAGATCCTCAGAGCCCGATGGAGACCCCTTTCGCTTCCTGGAAGATTTAGTTCCGGAGCTTCTGGACGGCATATTCCTAAGCCCAAAGCTGAGGTATTCCAGCCGTAATACACCCCTTTTACTGAGAATAGTCTAGCACAATTGCTGCTATATAACAGTTGGTGTCTACTAAAGTGCCTTTCTAGGGGATGCCTGCATCAACCGCCTCTGTGTGCCTTTTTACTGTTGCTAGCTCTGTCTGTGCACTTCAATAGCCAGCTTGATTGCCTTTAAACATGCTGGACGCCCGCACATGCGCAGTAGCGCCGCGGCGCACACCGAGCGTCATCCACCCGCTCCGCCCCTTTTCCCAGATCGCCTCTATATAGAGAGGCGCGTGCACGCGCACGGGCAAGTGCGCCTTTGGCGCCTTTTTTGAAAAAATAAGGAGCTAGATGGGAGCCAGGGTCCCTGCCGCAGGGCCCGGGGATGGATGAGCGCAGCAACAGGGCAGAGGAGACAGCTTCCCAAAGAGAACTTACCAACTGCCTGGATTTGACTTCGGAAGAAAAAAATCCACATTACAAGAAAAAGAACCATAGCGGCCTCTAGTGTTTAACACAGGTACCGCGGTCTTACATTTTTTTTATTTTTATTTTTTTCTTGCCTACTATTAACATTTTTACATTTTCTCAGTAGTAACAGGCATGCACAGAATATTAGCGGGAATACCTTAGGTAACAGGCAGAAAGACAAAATAGGCTTGGGGGTCCCCCAATAGAACCAAGTTCCTGAGGGCCCCCACTTACCTTTTCCTCGCCAAAGGACTCTGTTTGGTCCACAGAAGCCCAAACTTCACCTCTCACGGCAGGCATTGTAATTAAACCTTCAGGGACCGTGTTCCCAAGGATTCCACTCCCCTGGACCTGTATAGCACCCTGCACAGAAAACATCTTGGTCGTGGGTATGACCAGAGCTCTGGATCCCAGGGTCCAGCCCTCCTAAGAGAGGCATTACAGGCAAAACCTTGCTCTTCTCTTGCAAGGCCCGGGTACCGACCGTTTAGCTATGAAGCTTTTTTGGTCGGATCCGGAATAGCTTACTGAGGCCCAAAAGAACCTGTACGCAAGCTCAGTGAAAACACATGTTACTTCTTGGCCAACACCTTAGACACTGGCAAAAAACTGAGGTACTCCCGGATGGGAGGGGCTTATATAGGGGAGGGTACTTCCGGTTTTGGAAGTTGCCAGTGCCAGCACCTGAAGGTATCTATATAACCCACATAGTAATGACTATGCCGCTCTGTGTCCCGTGATGTACGAGAAAGAAAGAAAACCAGGAAGCTTCAAGAAGCCTGTGCCCATCTCTTAAATACACTCATTGTAATGCCATCCATATTCCTGCCTTTTAACAGAAAGCAATCTGACACTCAATGGCCAGCTTCTGTCAGATAGGCTGCCATACCCGTGGGCCAAATGTCGGATGGTTTTTATTGAACCGGACTATATCACCCGGCATTCGGCCTGTGTGTACAGGGCTTAAGCCATACTGTACATTAAGTGTGTACACAGTGAGGAGGGTCACATTTTAGGCCTCTCCCATTGTAAAAGCAAATTGCCAAATGATCTACGGCCCTGGTGCTAGGTATTCCTCTAGTCTCAGAGGTAACAGACCTTGCAAATTCAATGCAGAGCAATGGAACTTGAGTGTACTTGTTAAAAGAATTTTAGGATGGAGATCCTCACCAATAACAAAAAAAAAACACGGACTCAAGGTGTGGGGTAGGGTTATAAAGGGAAGCCCAGGACCATATCCAGTAAAGCTTTGCCAGTGTCCAATCACCTGAAGGTAGCAGCCTATAAGCCAATGTCCAGTACTGTATGATCAAGTTTGATTACCATTCACCATTTTTTCACAGCTATTGCTGGTGAGATGTGAAATATGAGAGAGTGCCTAAACATGGCCTCAATAAACAGGTACTGCTAATTGAGACAGCAAGAGGAAAGTGTGATTTAAATAATGTAAACAAAAAGTGCTACTTACCACAATATCCTCCTCTGTGACCCTTGGATGCAAATTATTCACAGTCATTTTTGTGCCTTCAATAGGGCTAAAAGCAGGCTAAAAAAAAAAAAAAAAAAAAAAATTAAAACTCACTTAAAATCAGTATTTTTTGCTAGAAAAGTACTTTGAGCCCCCAAACACACACACACACACACACACACACACACACACACACACACACATATATATATATATATTTATATATATTTTAGTTAAGGCTCTAGAGAATAACATGGCGTAGTTGAAATATTTCAGGTACTGGGCTTTCACACTGGGGTGGCTTGAGATGTGCTTTTCAGGTGCTATTTTTAGCGCTAAAACGCCTTTAAAGTGCCTCAGTGTGAAAGTCGCCTTATTGCTGTCACAAGGAATGTAAATACCCCTTGTGGCCTTAATAGGCAATGGCTGTTACCTTTATGAGGGGTATTTGGGGTCTAAAAGGCTACACTTCAAGGTATTCAAAAACGGCAAAAAATAGGATTTTTTGAACTCACCGTAAAATCGGTTTCTCTGTCGTCCATGGACGGACACAGCCTCTTAAGTCTTGACAGTTGGGTTATGTTCCTGTTCTATAGGAGAGGACTAGGCAGAACAAGTTAGATATTTAAAGACATTTTACTTTAAGAGTTTTACAGCCCCGCCCAGGGGGCGGTCCCTCCGGAAATAACACTCGGCCCTGCAGTCAGCAGCTCAGTTTGTAAAGAAGCAGTACAAACCAAAAAAAAGGAGGGGTGGGTGCTGTGTCCGTCCATAGACGACTGAGAAAAGGATTTTACGGTAAGTACAAAAAATCCTATTTTCTCTTTTCGTCCATGGACGGACACAGCCTCTTAAGTCTTGACAGTTAGGACGTCCCAAAGCAGTGTAAAAAAAACGAGGGTTGGGAACAGCAATCAAAAAAATCTATTTCAAAACTTTATGGCCGAAGCTAGAATCCGAAGATGCACTCACATCAACCTTGTAAAACTTAAAAAAAGTGTGAACGGACGACCAGGTCGTGGCCTTACACAGTTGTGAGACAGACGGTTGATGTCGGAAAGCCCAAGAGGCATCAATAGCCCTGGTCGAATGCGCCGTGACAGGAAAGGGAGGCACCCGCCCCTTAAGGGCATAGGCCTTGATGGTCTGCCTGATCCACCGAGAAATGGTGGCCGACGAGACCGCCAGGCTCTTCTGCGGAGTCAGACCTCCGGAACGGAGCTGTAGCCAACAGGTAAACCTGCAAGGCACGTACCACGTCTAACAAATGTAGCGCAACCTCTTTGGAATGCGATGGCCGAGGACACAAGGATGGAAGTACAATGTCCTCATTCAGGTGAAAGGCCGAAAACTACCTTCGGAAGGAAGGCTGAGGGCGTAGCACCGCTTTGTCCTTCGGGGGACCAAATATGGGGACTTGCAAGACGAGGCCGCCAATTCAGAAACCCTCCTGACGGATGTGATGGCTACTAGGCAGGCCACTTTGAGAGAGCGTCAAAAGAAGAATTGCCCTGATGTCCTCAAAATGGAGGTTTCTGAAGTAACGAGAGCACCAGATTCAAATCCCACGGAGGTAGTGGTGGTTCGGATCGGAGGGGCCACATGTCGGACCCCTTGCACAAAAGTACTCACCAATGAATGAGCCACCAGGGGTCGCTGAAAGAAAAAAGCCAAGGCTGAAATTTGGCCCTTATTGGTGCTTAAGGCAAGTTTCTGATCCACTCCACGCTGTAAAAACAGCAGGATCCTGGAAACCGAATATGCCCGTGGACGCCATTCCATCTCCTCACACAGAGATGTAGGCTCTCCACGTGCGATGGTAGGTCTTCCTAATAGAAGATTTCCGTGCCCTCAATATGGTTGAAATGACCGAATCTGACAGGCCTCGGTCCCTTAGTACCTGGCTTTCAATAGCCATGCCGTTAAAGCCAGCGACTGTAAAGCAGGATGAAGAATGGGACCTTGCAAGAGAAGGTCCTCCCGCAACGGTAGTCGCCAAGGTGCATCCGCCACCAGGCTCACTAGATAGGCAGGCGTACCAGGGACGCCTGGGCCAATCCAGGGCGATGAGAATCACCGGAATTCCCTCAGACTCTACTCTGCGGAGTAGATGAGGAAGCAACTTCAGTAAGGGAAAGGCATAAATTAGCCGATACTGACCCCACGGGGGCCAACACGTCTGCCCAGCGATCTCTGGACCTGGCCACGAACCTCGACACCTTGCGATTGAGTCGAGAAGCCAGGAGATCCACGTCTGGCGTGCCCCATCTCCGGCAAAGGAATTGAAAAACATCCGAATGTAATGATCATTATCCTTGGTCCAGCATCTGGCGGCTCAGATAGTCCGCCTGCCGGAATGTAAACTGCCGAGAGAGCCAGCACGCAACTTTCCACCCACCGCAGGATGTGAGCAACCTCCGATGCTGCAGTAGAGCTTCTTGTTCCTCCTTGATAGGTTGACGTATGCCACAGCCGTGGCGTTGACTGACTGGATCCTGACTGGACGCCCTCTTAGCCTCTGTGACCATTTAAATAGACACAGCCTGATTGCCCGGAGTTTCAGGACATTGATCGGTAGTTGGGATTCGTCCGGAGTCCAGCGGCCCTAGGCCGCCTGAACCCCCCAGACTCCCCCCCCCCCCCAACCGGTCAGGCTGGTGTCCATCATGATCACAGTCCAATGAAAGGGGAGGAACGACTTCCCAGACCGAAGAACCGGGGATCTCAGCCACCAACTCAGAGAGGCCCTGACTAGATGACTTAACTGAATCTGACGATCCAGAGACAACAGAGATTTGTTCTATTTGGAGAGAATCTCCCTTTGCAATACCCAAGTGTGGAATTGGGCAAACGGCACTGCTTTGAAAGAGGCTACCATTAGGCCCAGGACTCGCATGCAAAAACTGAGAAACAACCATTTGCGGGATGTCAACAACCTCACTGCTGTCTGGAGTGTCGGCAACTTTTCCAAGGGAAGAAAACTCTGGCCTCCGAGGAGTCCAGAATCAACCCCACGTACTCTAGGCGCTTTGTCAGTAACTATGACCAACTTCTGGAGGTTCAGTACCCAACCAAACTCTTAGAGGATCTGACTGGCTATAGACACGTCATCCTCCAATTCTGAACTTTAAGAAGCTCTCAGAAGATCGTCCAAGTAGCCCACGATAGCAATGCCGCGCTGTCTCAGCAAATCTAAAATCGGGGCGAGCACCTTGGTGAAAACTCTTGGTGCCAACACTAGGCCAAAGGGAAGAGCCACGAATTGATAGTGGTCTTCCCCGATCGCAAAGCGCAAGAACCTCTGATGCCTGACGCAGATGGGGACATGCAAGTATGCGTCCCGGATATCCAGGAACGCCAGAAAGTCCCCTGGATGGAGCGCAGCAACCACCGAACGAATTGATTCCATCCGGAACTTTTGAACCTTTACAAAGGCATCGAGGGCCTTGGGGTCCAAGATTGGACGGACTCCGTCCTCCTTTGGGACCAAACAGATTTGAGTAGAAACCCAGAAACCTGTCCTGCGGTGGTACGGGTATGATTACCACGCACCTCAACAGGTCTTGCACTGCCCCCAGCAGGGCAGTCTGACGAGCCGGAAGGAGGGGCAGATTTGAGGGAAAGAATCTGTTTGGTGGACAAGAAAAACTATCTTGTACCCCAAAGTGACCACCTCGCAGCCCCACTGGTCAGAGAGCAGGGAGGTCCACCGAGCTGCAAACCTGCAAAGCCGCCCCCCCCCCCCCACCCAGGAGTTGGGTGGGGGCAAAATTTCATGCGGAAGCAGCCCTGTGTGCTGGCTTGGTGGGCTTGCGCACCCAGGGACGCTTCTTTCCCCCAGCTGGGCCTTTTTCCGCTTGGGAGGGTCTGCCAGAAGGTCCGGACTGATGAAAATACCACTTCTGTGTGGGAAAGGAGGGCCCCAGCTTGCGGCGTGGCTCTTTCCCTTTAGTGGACTGAGGGAGAAGTGTGCTTTTACCTCCAGTGACATCTTTAATGTCATCCTCCAGTGAGGCACCAAAAAGCCTCCCAACTTCGAAAGGCAAATCTGCCAGAGTTTTCTTGGAAGCTTGGTCAGCGGACCAGCATTTTAGCCATATTAGGCGGCACAATACCACCGCAGTTGCGGAAGCCCGGGAGATTAAAAGGGCCGCATCCAGGGTTGCATCACAGACATACACAAGTCCCTGAACCATCTGTTCCGCCAGTGACACGCATTCAGGAGGAAGCTGATGCTACTCAATTGTCTGGTGCAATATTTTAGCCCATTCAGCGAGTGTCAGACACCAAGGTTGCAGCCAATATAAGGAAAGAGAAGCCCTAGGGCTAACGCTGCGCTAGATGAAGTGGATTGGAATAATGAATATTTAAAAGAAAGCAGCTAGCAAAATAGTTCAATACAAAAAACTATGGTGGATAAATAACAATGCAGGGAATGCAGCGCTAATACATGAAAAATGAGAACTGGTGAATGGTCTAGCCCAAAAGCAATTAAGCAATATGGTATGTTTGAACCAAAACAGCACAATATAGGTGACAAAAAAATTAATAGTATCAAACCAAAAACAAATCCAAGTGAAGGAAATCGTTCAGAAGACCAAAAATTAACATATGTGACATGTGTAAAAAATGGCATAAAACGTGAATAAAAAATAACCCTTATGGTGAATAAGAATCAATAAAATCTAAGTCTGTGAAATCAAATCAATCCATAAATGAACTCCGATGTGAATAAGTGAAAATAAAACATCCAAACATGAGCCAAAAAGTATTCCAAAGAAAGTGATGAAAGATAAACTTCTTCCCACGAGAGCTGTGACAGGTTCAGGTGTGACACCCAAGTGAGTAGTAGTCCTGCTTACCAAATGGCCGTGACTGTATAAAAACAGTCTCACCCAGCACAGGGAAAAGGGCTTCCCCGCAGCCTATGGATCTCCTTATCAGTGGCTCATCATCCGATTTACACTCAAATAGAAAAAGATAAAAACCTCCATAGTGTAATATGTAAGACCAGGTATTTATTAAAAAGTAAGAGTTGCACTTACAAAATCACAGATAGTGGTCAGCAGAAAGCAGCAATAAGCCGCACAGCGGTATATCGGTAAAAACAAACCGGCGTCTTTCCAAACCTTTCCTCAGTTCCTGTGTTCCGTAACTCTACCTCTCATGCAATAGAAACGTGATGACGTCACTGGCCCCCTACGCATTTCGTCACTACTGGACATCAACTGGGGATTGGCCGAAGGCAAGCGTCACCACGCTAGAGGTATAAATACATGCCAGCGCCATTTTGATTACTGGCAAACTAATAGCGTGCAATGGAAAGAGCAGGGCAACCCAATTTACAAGCTGGCCATGTACAGGAAAACGGAAAGGGGATGTTAGTGAGCCACAATAGAGCCCTCTTGTGGTAAAATAAGGGAAGTGCCAACAGATGCATGACATGAACAGGGAAAGGCATAGAAACACGCGGGAATTATAAACATGACATTTAAATTGAATCGGAGTTCATTTATGGATTGATTTTATTTCACAGACTTATATTTTATTACTTGATTCTTATTCACCATAAGGGTTATTTTTTATTCACGTTTTATGCCATTTTCTACACATATGTCACATATGTTAATTTTTGGTCTTCCTGAACGATTTCCTTCACTTGGATTTGTTTTGGGTTTGATACTATTTTTAAGTTTTTTGTGTCACCTATATTGTGCTGTTTTGGTTTACACATACCATATTGCTTAATTGCTTTTGGGCTAGACCATCACCAGTCCTCATTTTTCATGTATTAGCGCTGCGTTCCCTGCATTGTTATTTATCCACCATAGTTTTTTGTATTGAACTATAATGCTAGCTGCTTTCTTTTAAATATTCATTATTCCAATCCACTTCATCTAGCACAGCGTTAGCCCTAGGGCTTCTCTTTCTTTATTTCTTTTTGTATACATAAACGTTGCTGCTGATTATACCATCATGGATATTTTTGATTTCAGATCTCAGCACAATATTAATATTGAGGGTGTTTTTGATTAAAACGGTAAAGAGACCGATGAAATAGGCGGTCTTTTCCTCAGACTGAAGAATGTTTTAGTCTCAGAGTTGCACACCAGCTGGGACATAGTCTATTTGAAACACTAGGTTTCCAAAAAAATGGTACCCCGTAGCCTTAGGTGGGAGGTCAGACCCCAAAAAGGTGAAACCGACCTGGAAGGTTGGTTTGTTTACTTTAACGATATTGGGGTTAAATTTTCACAATTCCTCTTAGGTAAAAAGCAGACCAAATTACGAAACTTAAATGAAGAGATTTCTTTGGTTAAAGAGAAACTTACACCTTTTAGAGGCCAGGAAATTTATAAACAGAAATCTGACCTTTTGGAACAATTTCTAGAAAAGAAAGAATTTGAACAAAAAAACAAAAAGAAGAAAAAAGTTAAATCGTGATTTCTCAGATTATTCCAACTAGGTTGTTTTCAAATGGCAGACCAAATTGGAAGGCGAGATAGAAAGTCGAGTGGAGGGTGACACCGCTACTCAACAATTGGAAGTTTTACCTTCCACTTCCACCGTTAAAACCATACCTTCTCAACCACAGAGTAAGGGTCCTAATGGTAAAGGTAGCAGGAAACCATTGCCTGCACCTAATCAAGGTAGGTATCAGGGAAGCTATCATCAGTTTCCCCCCACCCTAACACTCATAGTAATTCTCGCCCACAAAATGTTCCTAATAATTCGCGCCCTAGGGGCACGCCGCAACAGGCACGCCCTAGGGTCTCCAATTATGTTAATAATGTTCAAATCAGTCATCCATCTTCAAGAGGTCCCTACCTTGAAAACAGTAATCCCCAAGAGAGCAGGCCTGGACACCCCCACAGCCCCCAGCCAGGACCTGGAGCCCCCCTACAGGTTTACCCTAGGTCGCAGCGAGCCCCGCAAGGGGAGGAGGAAAAAAGGGGGTGACAGAGGGAGAGAGGGGAGGGCAAGAGAACCCCCTAATGACCACCTTAGGAAAGCCCAGCTGTTCCATCCTACTGAGGCAGGAGGAACTGTACTTACCTGCGATGACCTTGCGATGACCTGCTGGTGCGTTCCTGACAGACCTACAACCGAGCAGTACGGAGTAGCTGTCGGCCCAGTCCACTGTGACTGAGACAGCAAGCAGCCTGGTCATATGTGAACCCTGGAGCAAAGCTCGCCGGCTACCCCTGGAGCCATGGGGCATGTCGTGGCCGACGCCGCATGAAGCTAAGGCCTGCTCACGCTTGATGGCTGGACTGTAGGGACTACAAGGATCTATAATATCCAGTCTGTCACCCAGCCGGCAGTTGATAGATTTCTTAAAAGAAAATCAAAATAAATATAAAAAATTAAATTTCTTCCGGACCCTGGGCCCAAAGGGAGCCAGGTCCTTCTCTACTAGGCAGAAAAGAACTGAGGGTTATGTCTGGAGGGACCGCCCCCTAGGCGGGGCTGTTCAACTCTGTTAAAGTAACATGTCTTTAAACATCTAACGTGTTCTGCCTAGTCCTCTCCTATAGAACAGGAACATAACCCAACTGTCAAGACTTAAGAGGCTATGTCCCTCCATGGACGAAAAGAGAAATCTGCATTTTGGAATACTGTAATTTTTTTTAAATCAGTGCCATTGGCAGCCGAGTAAACAGGAAGGGACGTTGCTGCCATGTTTTTACATAGGAGATCCGATCAAAGCCGTTTCCGGCTTAGCTCAGGACTCCAAAAAGCCGGCAGACGTTCTGGATGGTCGCTCCGGTCTCTAGGTGGGATGGGAGGCTAGGGCAGAGCGACGGAAGGTGGCGGGGGAATGTCCCCTTCCGCTCCTTATGATAATGGCCGAGCGGCTCATTGGTCGCAATCATGAGATAGCCGACCGCAGGTATAACAACTTCAAACAAATGACGTACAGGTATTTTGCATGAAATGGCTAAAACAGAGACTTGAATAAAAGTAATGGACATATTTTACATAAAGATTACAAAAGCCATGTCAACAAAACTGCTTAACCATTGGTTCACACCAATGGAGTTTTTTAGTGCGTTTTGTAGAAATGCACTACAGTCCATTTAAGCTTTCCCAACTGTCACATTGCCAAAAGGGCATCAAAGGACGTTCTCCCGTGATCAGGCGATGCACTCTCTGATCGCTACAGCTGATCAAAGATCGGAGTAAAGAGACAATCACAACGGCCTTTTACCACGTGATCAGCCGTGCCCAATCACAGCTGATCATGATGTAAAACCAAGCCAGTTATCTGCATTATTTTCCTCATGCTGACAGCTTTTATAACAAAGTAAAACAATTGTTTTATGTCCACAACTCATCCCCCTTCATGTCCAGATTTTTAAACTTGTGGCCACATATGTAAATGGTGTTCGCACCAACACGTTAGGCATCACCCTGAACATTATAGTGAGAGCAATAATTTTAGCACTAGATCTTGACTTTAACTCTAAACTGGTAACATAAAAAACATTTTTAAAGGCTCACCTATGGAGTTTAAGTACTGCAGTGTGGTACTATTCCACGACTATGCACTATTTTAAAGTGTAACACGTTAGGTATCTATTTGGCATAACATTATCTTTTATACTTTAACAACATAACATAACATTATCTTTTATACTTTAACAAAATGACAGCGAGACTTGAAAAGTTGCAACAACCTTTATTTTACTCTAGGGTTTATGCAAAAAAATATGTACATAGAGATATATATTAAAAACAGACCTGGTCTGTTGCTCAGTGGTCCTAAGTCCTCTTTTCTGAGAGCAAATTTTGCATCTCATTTGTAAACCAAGGACCCAGAGTATGGAGGAAGAATGGAGAGGCACACTGCATGATGCTTGAAGTCCAGTGTGAAGTTTCTAGAGTCTGTGTTGATTTGGGGAGCCATGTCATTTGCTGGTGTTGGTCCACTGTGCTTCATTAAGTGCAGGGTCAACGCAGCCGTCTACCAGGAGATTTTGGAGCACTTAATGCTTCCTTCCACAGACGAGCTCTATGGGGATGCAGACTTAATTTTCCAGCAGGACTTGGCCCCTGCACACACTGCCAAAAGCACCAAAACCTGGTTCAATGACCATGGGATTACTGTGCTTGATTGGCCAGCAAACTCGCCTGACCTGAACCCCATAGAGAATCTATGGGGCATTGCCAAGAGAAAGATGAGAGACCTGAGACTGAACAATGCAGAAGAGCTGAAAGCCGCTATTGAAGCATCCTGGTCTTCCATAACACCTCAGCAGTGCCACAGGCTGATGGCTTCCATGCCACACCGCATTGAGGCAGTAATTGCTGCAAAAGGGGTCCAAACTGAGTACATATGCATGCCTATACTTTTCAGAGGTCCGATATTGTTCTATGTACAATCCTTGTTTTATTGATTGCATGTAATATTCTAATTTTCTGAGATTGTGGATTTGGGGTTTTCATGAGCTGTAAGCCATAATCCTCACAATTATGACAAATCACGGCTTGAACTATCTTGCTTTGCATGTAATAAGTCTATCTCATATATTAGTTTCACTTTTTAAGTTGTATTAGTGAAATAAATGAACTTTTGCATGATATTCTATTTTTTCGAGTTTCACCTGTATTGTTGTACTTAAAAGTTTATGCTTCTTGTATGGAAGCAATTAAGTAAAGTTTGTGATACTTTTTGATTTGCACGAACATACAATTTTTCAGGACAAGCTTTTGGGGTATGTCCTTTTTCAAGGTCCATGTGGAACTGCTTGTGGCAGTAAAATTTCTCAAGGCTCTTAAATAGGCTTTTAAATTGAAAAAAGAGGATTTGTTTATTCTACGATGAATAAGGAAATTTAAGGAAAAAATGCACTTTATAGGCACGTAGCTATAAAAACTACAAATTTTAATGTTTCACCTGAATACATTTGATCGATAATTGTATCTATGGTAGAATACAACAAATTCAAATATAAAAAAAAAAAAAAAACAACAGACCATGTGGAGTGTTCCAAGGAGAATATCTCAAAATAGAAACTTCCTGCAGTGATGTCGACTAGACAGATACCACGCTGAATAGAGATAGCCCCGTGGATTGGAGTCCACGATATACTGATGGGATAAAAATTAAAGCTCAAGCTCTACATGTTTCACGATGTCAATATCATCGCTTCCTCAGGAGCAATAAAGTTTAGTGTGAAAACACTCACCACTTAAGTGGTGCACGTTAGAGAAGTATTTGGAGTCAGCCCACCCTAGCTCCGCGGCACCGGCACATAAGGATAATGGCCCCAGGTGGATGATGGGACTGGACCCCCCGAACCCTCAAGTCCCCCTAGAGACCCCAGGGGGGGTGGGGAATTGGGACAAGAGCATCCTGCAAAAAGAAAAATTGTGGATGGAGCGTTTGGAAGCCACACGACCGTCGGGGATCAATGAGGTTCTCTCATACTGACCCTTCTTTGAAGGTTCGGCCTGGGGGCGACCTTTGATCCTTGGAGGAATTTCCTCAGAATGCCTCAAACTGTTTGTTCATCTTAGTTTATCTAATTTTGGGGTCAATAGGACCAATAACCAAATATTTCAACTTCATTAGGGGTACTCTCAAGATGACTATTCCAATAGTCACTACTATGAGTGATGTCCCCGAATTTTGGTCAATAGCGTTTCATTTACCGTGGGTACAATAATAGGAATTTCTATGCTATTATGCAGATGGCATTGTCTTTCTTTATGCTTACCTTTTGGCATTGTCGCCATTTGGCAACGGTCTTTCCCGACTTCAAACCCTGCAACAATTATAGTTATTTTGATAATATGTTTGTTATATATTTGTAAACCCTTTTTACCTTGCATGCCCAGTACCCAGCACGGGACCTTTTTAGACCAAGTGCTGGTTTCTGGGCATAACAAACCAAGTTGTTACATTGCTCCATTGCATGCAATTACATTGCATGCATGTGCAGCATGGCTTACTAATTTCAGCACCCGACCACAGGGCTTTGCAGGTTTTTGGGACATTTTGAGGTGGATTGGGACCCCTGGGTCCCGGGCATGAGTAGCGTCATTAACGCAATGTGGGCGGTATGTGGCCACCCAAGCCGTTGGTGGAGAGTGGCGGACTTCCCTCTGGAATGACTGACACAACATTCCACCAATGGCAATATGAGAGAAACCCATCCATCAGTGTCTCTCTCAGTACTTCCGCCCTTATCACTCGGATCTTCACCAATCCTTGTGCGCATGCGTCGGCTGACGCTCGTGGTGGGGTACGTTTATTGGCCGGCTCGAGTGACGTCAGACATCGTCTGGCGCGATCCCGAGCGGGATGCATTATATAGTGGGGCCGAGATCTTCACTCCTCAGCTGTCGGTTGAGGAGTGCAGTCGCCCCACTCACTTGGCAGAGGAATTTGGCTGGATGTGAAAGATTCTTGGTTTTGTTTCGGGCATGTACATTTTCGTGGATTTTACTCAGCGGACGCTGTACTATGTATCTATGCATCTATCCTTACGCTGATTCCACTCCTTGTCTATTAGATTGATCTAGACTGCTTGCTTTTTCTAAGAGCCAGTTCAGGCTAGCAGCGGAGTTTTGGGGATCATACGCATTGGCGTTTCTTGGCCATTAACCACCAAACAACAAGGTATACATACACTGCAATTTTTGTTATATATTATTAGTTTAAAACATAAGTCCGTTTTTTCTGATATATTGTTACCATTTTATTTTCCGATCCAATAGATACCCAATCGGCCTTTTATGGTCTATGTGGTGCATTATCACACATCTGGATCATATACAAGAAATTTGTTAGTGCCATATTACCGTTTAACTTCTTAGACCAGAAGTCCATATCATCCTGGTCATTACATTATCTCTAAGGTATATTATTGGTAGTTTTATCATTTATAATACATGCCCCAAAGCCCTATCCTTAATTGCTAGGCCATTGAGACCTAGTAGACAATTTAGACTGATTTGTTATTTCCTCATTCCAGCATCCAAATTATTATACCACATCCAGCCTAGGGTCAAGTGACCCCCCATTTTCTGTCTATACGTTCTCCAAAAAAGTTCTAATTTTATTTGTTCGCTTTTTTAGTCGATTTCTGACATATCAATGATGCAGTCTTTGCACATCTATACTTTTTTTTACGACAGCTACCTTTTTGCATCCCCATACCTGTCCACAACATACATGTGGCTTTGCTGCCTGTGCCTGAGGGTTCGGGGGTCCAGTCCCATCATCCATTTGGGGCCATTATCCTCTCATGTGACGGTGCCGTGGAGCTAGGGTGGGCTGGTTGACCAAATACTTCTCTAATGTTCACCACTTAAGTGGTGAGTGTTTTCACACTAAACTTTATTGTTTTGAATATATTATACTGTATTTTGATTATTTGATTATCTAATAAATGTATTCTCTTTAAAATCTAGAAGCTCCTGAGGAAGCGATGATATTGACATCGCAAAACATGTAGTGCTTGAGATAAATTTTTATCCCCATCAGTATCTCGTGGACTCCAATCCACGGGGCAATCCAATCCACGGGGCTATCTCTATTCAGTGTGGTATCTGTCTAGTCGACATCACTGAAGGAAGTTTCTATTTTGAGATATTCTCCTTGGAACTCTCCACATGATCTGTTCATTTTTTTTATTTTATTTGTTGCATTCTACCATAGATACGATTATCGATCGAATGTATTCAGGTGAAACATTAAAATTTGTAATTTTTATATCTACGTGACTATAAAGTAAATTTTTTACTTAAATTTTCTTATTCAATTATCACTAGGACGTGGCATATTTTCTACTAGAGGTTCTGATTACCACCAAAGGGCACTTGTAATCAATTCATTCTTGTTTATTCTACGATCATAAGATCCCATTTTCTTTCTTAACCACTTAACGACCGCCCCATGTACATATACGTCGGCAGAATGGCACAGACAGGCACAATCATGTACCTGCCTTCGTGCGGGTGGGGGGGTCTGATTAGACCCCCCCATTGGTTTCTGGCCAGCCCCTCGCGATCGCTCCCGGCAAATGAGATGCTTCCTCTGCCTGTGTAATGTAAACACAGGCAGAGGAAGTGATGTCATCTCTCCATGCAGCGCTCTTTTCGTTCAGAGCGCCACGGAGAGAAGACATCAAGTTAGTGCACCACCACTACACTGACACGTAGGTACACATTGGCACACATTTCACCCCCCAGATCATCCCCCAGTCACAGTGTCACTGATTGCAGTGATCATTTATTTATTGATCACTGCATTTAGTGTCATCTGTAACAGTAAAAATTTGCAGGGCAGTTAGGTTTAGGCCCCTTTAGGTCCAGGGTAGCCCCCTAACCCCCCCTAATAAAGGCTTAACCCCTTGATCGCCCCCCAGGTAACCCTTTCACCCCCTATCGCCAGTGTCGCTAATGCAATCGTTTTTCTGATCGCTGTATTAGTGTCGCTGGTGCCGCTAGGTAGCCAGTTTTTTTTTAGGTTCGCCGCCAGGTTTTTATAGCATCAGGTACCCCCATATATTATCTAATAAAGGTTTTAACCCCCGATTGCCCCTAGAGTTATCCCTTTCACCAGTGATCACCATATAAGTGTCACTGGTGACACTGGTTAGCCAGTTAGTTATTTAAGTTACCCGTCAGGTTTTTATATAGCGCCATACATTACCTAATAAAGGTTTTAACCCCCTGATTGCCCCTAGTCAACCCTTTCACCAGTGATCACCGTATAAGTGTTACGGGTGACGCGGGTTGGTTAGTTTGCTTTTTATAGGGCACCCGCCGTATATAAACCAATAAAGGTTTAACCCCCTGATCGCCCGGCGGGTGATATCAATTAGGTTTTAGCGTCAGTTAGGGTCTGCGTCGCCCCAGGCAGTGTCAGGTTAGTGCCAGTAACGCTAACACCCACGCGCAAAGCATAAACCTCCCTTAGTGGTATAGTATCTTATTTAGGGTTTCCAAAAGTGCAGGGTTAGCGGGATCAGCCCAGATACCTGCTAGCACCTGCGTTTAGCCCCTCCGTCCAGCCCAACCCACCCAAGTGCAGTATCGATCGATCACTGTCACTTACAAAACACAACACACATAACTGCAGCGTTCGCAGAGACAGGTCTGATCACAGCGATCGCCAAGTTTTTTTGGTAGCGTTTGATACATTTGCCGACAGTCAGGTGCTTTTTTACCTGTGAATCTTACTAGTATACCACTAAATTTAGAGCCCAAAATGGCAAAATCAAAAGGTACACTAGTAAAGAGTTTTCCCAATAACAGCGTATTGTTAATCTGTTCCTAAGCGGTACTTCACAAGTTGCTTTTTCTTTTTATTCCCCACATGGTCCTCTGATCTCTCCTGTTACTGAGCCAACTGTTGAATTTCACCGAACATTATCGGTCCTAGATGTCGGATGTTGTGACTTTTATTTTAAATCAATTTTTTTCCTTCCTTCTATATTGCAACCACTGTTGCATATGGGACATTATTTGTTTGATGTTGAAAACCATCTGTAGTACTGTGAATTACTCCTAGAGCCATTTGCCTGGTTGTTCAGTTCATTTAATGTTTTGCACAGTATATTTTCTGGTTTTACTTACGGTAGTTGATCACTTTTTAGTGGTAACATTTAGTATTACACATACTGCATTTCTGGTGACACCAATCACTGGTGTATAATCTTTTCACTAATAGTGTGTACCATCATCCCGAAAGGTTTAGATGGTTGACATTCACACATACGTTTGTATTGAGCACATTTATATTCGCTAGCGCTGCATTTTATAATTTTTTTACACTAGTAAAGAGGCCTATGAGATTCTGAGCATGACAGATAGTGAAGAGGAGGTCACGCATCTGTCAGATTCCGGCTCAGAATACAACCCCGCAGAAGACAGTGGCTCCATGTCAGATAGCTCTGACGATGAAGGTGAGGTCCCTGCTAAGGTCAGGCGTACCAGATCCCGATCTTCTGATGTTTTTGAGGAGCAAGAACCGCATGGCTCTCATATTATGGAGCAGAGTACTACTAGTGCCGCTATACCTTCTGGTGAACTGGCAAGCACCAGCGGCCTAGTACACCCTGGATGTACATCCAGCACTGCAGTATCACTTGATGACGTGGCGAGTCCCATAAGTGAAGTTCAAGCTGGCGAGGTGGCAAGCACAAGTAGTGTCCCGCTGCCATCAAGAAGAAGACAAAGGCAGGCCCATCGTGCCCTTCCTGCAGAATTTGCCTATCCTGATTGGGTGACCAACACTTCTGCAGTACCCGTACTTCCCCCATTCACTGGCCAACCCGGTATTCAGGTGGAAACAGCTGATTTTACGCCACTTGATTTTTATTCGCTGTTTTTCACGGAAGATCTCTATAGATCTATTGTGGACCAGAGTAATTTATATACTGGTCAATTCATCGCCGCTAGTCCCCAGTTGCCTTCCATTGCCAGAGATTGGAAACCAATTACGGTTTCCAAATTTTAAACCAATTACGGTTTCCAAATTTAAAACCTTTCTGGGCCTTTCCTCAACATATTCTCGCCATTGCGTGCCTATTGGTCCACGCGCCCAATTGACCATATGCCCGTGTTCTCTGCCTCCATATCCAGGAAACGATACGAGCAGATCTTGCGGTTCATGCACTTCAACGACAATGAACTTTGTCGTCCACGTGGAGACCCTGAATTTGATCGGCTCTACAAAATTCGGCCCCTCAAACCACTTCAACAAACGTTTTGCAGCCTTGTTTACTCTCGATCAAGTTGTCTGCGTTGATGAGTCCCTGATTACATTTTCTGGCCGCTTGTCTTTCAAACAGTACCTTCCCAGCAAGTGTGCCAGATACGGGGTCAAGCTCTGTAAGTTCTGTGACAGGGCAACAGGCTATGTATGGAGCCTTATGGTTTATGAGGGAAAAGAGTCACGTAGAGCCGGAGAACTGCCCAGATTACATAGAGAGCGCTGGCAAGATGATGTGGAACTTGGTGTCACCCTTATTCGGAAAGGTGTACCACTTGTATGTGGACAATTATTACATGAGCGCGCTACTGTTTAGTCACTTGATCATCAGATTGGAGCATGTGGCACCGTGCGACCTAATCGTCGGGGCTTTCCCCAGGGGCTTGTAGATTCCCGTCTTAGGCTGGGGGAGAGAGCCTGCTTGAAGTGTAATAATTTGCTCGCTGTGAAGTGGAGGGATAATGAGAATATTTTCCTTCTTGCCTCCCTTCATGCAGACACGACAGTCCAAATTCGTACGGCGACTGGTGTTGTGGAGAAACCCCTCTGTGTCCACGAATATAACCAAAATATGGGAGGGGTGGACCTCAACGACCAGTTGTTGCCGCCGTATCACATTGCCCGTAAGGCGAGACGCTGGTACAAAAAAAAGTGTCTCTATCCTTATTTCAATTGGCTTTGCTGAACGCTCATGTGCTATACAGAGCTTCAGGCGGGACTTTATCCTTTCTCAAATTCCAGGATGAGATAGTCACAGACCTCCTGTATCCAGGCAGTTCTGCACCTCCCCAACCATATGCAGTAAGCCGGCTGCATGAGAGGCATTTTCCGTATGTCCTCTAGAGTACCCCTACCCAACAAACCCCCCAAAAAAGATGTGGCGTCTGTAGCAAGCGCGGATTTAGGCGTGATACCCGTTATTTTTGTCCACTCTGTCCTAACAATTCTGGTCTGTGCATTGACAAATGTCTTGAACGCTTCCACACACTAGTGAAGTTTTAGCGTAGGGTACAGCAATGCACAGGATAGGACACATTACACAGGGTCTCCCAAGATGCCATCGCATTTTGAGAGACCCAAACCGTTACAAAAAAAGTGTGAAAAGAAAAAAAAACGTAAAAAAATATAAAACCACATCTCTCATGTTTTATTGTTATGCTTTTATCATGCTTGCTTTTCAGGTAAGATTTTGTTTTCACATACACCATTCAACTGCAGCACGGATTTATTTATCTTGACAGCAACAGCGTTTGCTCCCACGATACCCAACGCCATGACTCCAGTGCTGTAGGAGGCGATTTCACCACCACTGTTAAAAAAAAAAAGAGCATATATGCCGAAGCATGGTGGCAGCAGGGGTGGAGGAGTGATTTTGCTCCTAATGTCGCATACATACGGTCCAAATTCCAACGGAGGCTTGCCCGTGGAAAAGTCTGACCGTGTGTACACGGCATAACTTTTTGGCGGGAGGATGCCCCCATGCTTCGGCATATATAAAATGGTGCATGTATGCCCATCATTAGAAGTGTGTGGATGAAGGGAGGTGTATTCTAATGGTGGGCATACCCACCGATCAATCTCTTTTTTCGTTCAGCCAACAGGCTGCAAGAAAAAAAAGATTACAATACATGTCCAACAAGGACCAGCAACGTACTGGTATGTTGCTGGACTTTGAATGATTATACCAGAATGATGCCTGCGGGTTTAGGCATCATCTTGGTATCATTCTTTTCAGCCAGCGGCCGGCTTTCATGTAAAAGCAATCCTAGCGGCCAATTAGCCTCTAGACTGCTTTTACAAGCAGAGGGAGGGAATGTCCCCCCCCCCCGGATATAAACAGCGCCATTGGGAAAGCATTTTATCACACCGATCTTGGTGTGGTCAGATGCTTTGAGGGCAGAGGAAAGATCTAATAGGCCCCAATTTTTATTTTTTTTTTAAAGAGTACCTGTCACTACCTATTGCTATCATAGGAGATATTTACATTCCCTGAGAACAATAAAAATGGTAAAAAAAATAAATAAAAATGGAAGGAACAGTTTAGAGAAAAAAAAAAAAGCTAAATAAAAAAAAACACACCCCTGTCCTCCCCTGCTCTTGCGCAAAGGTGAACGCAAGCATCGGTCTGGCATCATATGTAAACAGCAATTGCACCATGCATGTGAGATATCACCGCAAAAGGTCAGATCGAGGGCAATAATTTTAGCAGTAGACCTCCTCTGTAAATCTAATGTGGTAACTTGTAAAGGCTTTTAAAAATGTATGTAGTTTGTCGCCGCTGCGCGTTTGTGCGCAATTTTTAAGCATGTCCTGTTTGGTATCCATGTACTTGGTTCAACGTAATTTTCTTACAAAAAAAAAGAAAAAATGTTTTCATGTAAACAAAAAGTGTCAGAAAGGGCTTTGTCTTCAAGTGGTTAGAAGAGTGGATGATGTGTGAGATAAGCTTCCTAATGTTGTGCATAAAATGCCAGGACAGTTCAAACCACCCCACCCCCCCCCCAAACCCAAATGACCCAATTTTGGAAAGTAGACACCCCAAGCTATTTGCTGAGAGGCATGTCGAACCCATGGAATATTTTATATTTTGACACAAGTTGTGGAAAAATAGGATTTTTGTACTCACCGTAAAATCAGTTTCTCTGACGTCCATAGACCGACGCAGCTCTCATACTGATTACATGTGGGTATATGTCCCTGCTCGCAGGAGAAGACCTAGGCAGAATGTTAGAGGTTAAAACATTCTAGAACAAGCCAGAGCTGAACAGCCCCACCCAGGGGGGCGGTCCCTCCGGACATTACCCTTCCACCTGCAGCTAATCAGCCTCAGTTCGTAACAAAGCAGTACAAACTTAAAAGGAAGGGTGGGTGCTGCGTCGGTCCATTGACGTCAGAGAAACGGATTTTACGGTGAGTACAAAAATCCTATTTTCTCTTATCGTCCATGGACCGACGCAGCTCTCATACTGATTACATGTGAGGACGTCCCAAAGCAGTATAAGAAAGGGGCGGGAGCAAAAAAGGTAAAGAACAACCAAAACTTCACTCCAAACCAGCAGAGCCCCTCAACGGAGGAGTTGCAACATTAGACAGCGGCCTGCAACACTTTGCGGCCGAAGCAAGCATCCGAAGATGCAGCCACATCAACCTTGTAGAACTTTGAAAAGGTATGAACGGATGACCAGGTCGCCGCCTTGCACACTTATGCAACTGACGCTTGATGTCGGAAAACCCAGGAAGCACCATTGCCCTGGTGGAATGCGCCGTAACCGGGAAGGGAGGCGCCCGCCCTATGAGAGCATAGGCTTGAAAGACGGTTTTGTCCGATCCACCTAGAAAATGGTGGCAGACAAAGCCGCTTGGCCCTGTTTCTGACCAGAGACAGTCAAACAGAGAGTAGACTTCCTAATAGAAGCAGTAGACAAGCACACCCGCAAGGCTCGTACCACATCCAAAGTGTGCCGCGCACACTCTCTGGGATGCGAAGGGCGAGGACACTAGGACGGGAGGACAATGTCCCCATTTAGGTGAAAAGACGAGATCACCCTTGACAAGAGGAAGTCGCGGATGCAACACCGCCTTATCCTTATGGATGACTAAATATGGCGACTTGCAGTACAAGGTCGCCAATTCAGATACTCGTCTAACAGAAGTGATCGCCACTAAAAAGGGCCACCCTCTGAGACAAAGGGGAATATCCCTGATATTCTGAAAGAGGTTCCTGGAGAACCGAGAGTACCAATTCCGATCCCACGGGGGGGGGGGGGGGACTTGACAGGAGGGAGCCCATGGCGAACCCCCTGCACAAGGGTGCCAACCAAGGAATGACCCGCTAGTGGTCGCCGAAAGAAGACGGCCAAGGCCGAAATCTGACCCTTAATGATACTCAAAGCGAGCCTTTGGGCTACTCCATGCTGTAGTTAACGCAGGATTCTAGGGACGGAATACGTCCGAGGATGTCAGCCCAGCTCTTCGCACATGGCGATGTAAGCTTTCCAGGTACAGAGATAGTTCTGGAGGAAGACTTCCGTGTCCTCAATATGGACGAAATGACCGAGTCTGAGAGACCTCGGTCTCTCAACACCTGGCTTTTAACAGCCCTGCCTACAAGGTCAGAGACTGTAAAGGCAGGATGAAATATATGACTGAGACAGAAAGTCCTCCCTTATTGGCAACCATCAGGGAACGGCCGCGACGAGGCGCACCAGATCGGCGTACCAGTGAAGCCGAGGTCAATCCGGAGCAATGAGGATCACCGGAATTCCCTCGGTCGCCACCCTGCACAGCAGGCGAGGGAGCCACTGCCGCGGAGGATAAACGTATATCAGGTGATAATGACCCCATGGGCCACTGACGCCTCTGAGGCATCCGCCCAAGGATCCCTGGATCTGACCACAAAGCTTGACAACTTGCGATTGAGTCGAGAGGCCATCGGGTCGACCTCCGGCGTGCCCCACCGTTTGTGTGGCAAGGAGTTGAAATGCCTCTGGGTGCAAGGACCACTCTCCCTGGCCCAACGTCTGGAGACTCAAATAGTCCGCCAGTTCTATGCCCGGAATGCAAAAGGCCGACAGAGCAGCCACGCTTCTTTTAGCCCACTTCAGGGTACGGGGGACCTCAGAAGCTGCAGCTGAGCTCCGAGTCCCCCCTTGATGGTCGACATACACCACCACCGTGACTTTGTCCGACTGGATCCTAATGGAGCGATCCTGCAATCTCTCAGACCACGAGGAGAGGCACAGTCTAATGGCCCGTATTTCCAGAACATTGTTTGGCAAACGGGCTTCGTCCGGAGTCCAAGCCCTTGGGCCAACAGGACTCCCTAGACTACACCCCAGCCCTTCAGGCTGGCGTCCGTAGTGAACACCGTCCATTGGACGGGGAGGAACGACTTCCCGGACCGAAGAGCCGGGGACCCAAACCACCATGTTAGAGACGCCCTGACCAGGTGGCTCACCTGGATCGGAAAATCCAAAGACAACGGGGATTTGTCCCAAGGGAACAAGATCTCCTTCCGCAATGCCCTGGTGTGTGATTGGGCATACAGAACGGCCTCGAAAAGAGGTCACCATGAGTCCCAGGACTCCCATGCAAAAAACGGATTGACGACCATTTTTTGGGATGTCAGCATCCGCACTGCAGACTGAAGCGTCAGTAGCTTCCCCGGAGGTAGGAATACCTTTGCCTCCAAGGAGTCCAGAATCAGATCGAGATACTTCAAATCTTGAGTCGGGACCCGGACTGACTCCTGAATGTTTAGGAGCCACCCGAAGTCCCTGAGGGTCCGACTGACAATAGTCACCCTGTCTTCCAATTCTGAGCCATTTCCTGCTCTGAGAAGAAGATCGTCCAATGCCTTGCTGTCTCAGTAAGCTAGAACTGGCACAAGCACCTTGGTGAACACCCTCAGTGCCGAGGCTAGGCCGAAAGGAAGAGCCACAAACTGATAGTGGACTTTGCCGATCGCAAGCGCAGATCAGAACATGCAAGTAGGCATCCTTGATGTCCAAGGTCGCCAGAAAAACCCCTTGACGGAGTGTACTGACCACCGTGCGAATGGATTCCATGCGGAACTTTTGCACCATCACGAAGGCATTCAGGACCAGGAGGACCAAGATAAGCCGAGCCCCGTCCCTCTTTTGGGACGACAAACAAATTTGAGTAGAATCCCTGAAACCTCTCCTGTGACGGAACCGGCACAATCACTCCGGACCTCAAACCTGGATAGGCCCCATAGGGCCGCCCAACGGGCAGGAAGGAGAGGAAGATTTGAGGGAAGAATCTGTCTGGTATTAGGAACGGAACCTATCCTGTAACCTGAGGTGATCACCTCGCACACCCACCAGTAGGAGATCCGGGAGGTCCATTGATCCGTGGACCTGCAAAGTCTTCCCCCCTACCCCAGTCGGGTGGGGGCAAGACTTCACGCGGAGGCGGGCTAGGGAGCCGGCTTCTTCGGCATACGCACCCAGGGGCGCACGTGTCCACCAGTCGTACCGCTGTCAGTCTGGGAGGGCCTCCCCGTTGACTGACGAAAAAAAACCCTTTTTGCTGGAAAGGAAGGACCCCGCTTACGGCGGTCTCCTTACCCTTGCTAGCTTGAGGAAGAACAGTGCTCTTACCTCCCGTGACATCCTTGATGATGTCATCCAGCGCAGCACCGAAAAGCCTACCACCTTTAAATGGTAAATCCTTCAGAGGCTTTTTAGAAGCTAGGTCAGCAGACCAGCATTTCAACCAGATCAGACAACGCAATACCACCGTCAAGACAGAGGCCCTGAGTTATAAGGGGCTGCGTCAAACGTGGCGTCACCACATAAACCCAGCCCTGCACCATCTGCGGGCCAGAGCAATAGTGTCTGGAAGAAGATCATGCTCCTGTACAGTTTGGTGCAAACATTTTTTGCCCATCCCGTAAGTGTTGGAGACACAAGGGTCGCCGCTACCACAAGCCGTAGGGCGGACCCCAACAAGGCAAACTTGGCTCTACTCACCAGTTCTCACCTCCTGTGAGTGGGGTCCTTAAATGCTGGAGCCCCCTCCACCAGGAGAATGGTGGCCTTGCTCAACCGGACGACTGCAATGTCGACCATTGGAGGAGAAGCCCACGTTTTAAAGTAGGGCATCTTCAAGGGGTATCTGATAGACAAACGCCACAGGACCATAAAAGTCTTCTACGGCTTTTTCCCCCGACCTCATCAATGAGCTGGTCAAAGAAAGGAACAAATGGAAAAAAAAACCTTTTTAGAAGGCCTGGCCCTAAGGAACCAGAGGAGACTGTCCACCTGAGGTTCTACATCCGCAGCATTTAGCTTGCGAGTGTCCCTCACTGCATCAATGAGTTCACAAAACAAGCGCCCTGTCATTTACTGACACAGAACTGGAGTCTTCCTTGCCAGGAATGTCCTGTTCCAAACCATCAAATATATTCAGAGCTAGGGTCCTGAGCGGTAGTGGCTAGGCCCATATCTGAATCAGCGCACACCCCCCCCTTTTTTTTTTTGGTGGAAAAAAAGTGGGGAGCGGAGCTTTTTCGCTCCCTTGCGCTCACACACTGCTTCCTCCTGGTCAGATTAATGATTCCAAGACTGCCAACAACTGGTCCCTAAGGACCGCAGGAGCACTGCCAGTTGTCTCTAACAGTGTGAGGAAACAGGTGAACCAGACTCCAATATTGCCACCCTCTGAGACCTTATTCACCATTACAGTGAACAATACAGCCCACCCACAGGCCGTGCTGGGGCTGAGGAGGGGATACCTGGAGTACTCACCACCCCTTGGGGCCGCTCGGTACCGCTGTATGAGTCGCGCTGTAGCGCTGTATGAGTCGCGCTGTAGTGCGGGTGCAGCCTGAGGTGAAGAATCTGTGAGGATGTGTGCATTTTGCGCCGTTCAGCAGCGCTGCTAGAGGCCGAAAATGAAACCAAAAGTCCAGCGGCTACAAGAAAATGGCCGCCGGGCACCAGTATAACTGCGTATTAGGCCCCAGCAAAATGGCCGCCAATGGCGCACTTTTTTAAAAATAAAACAGCGCCAATGGCACACACAAAAAAGCACAGCAAGTCCCCCAGAACACTTCCCAAGCAAAATAACAGTCATGGAGAGGCCCCCCCAGGGCAGAGTGACCCCCCAAGCATCCCCACACAGCACAACAGGGTGCAGAGAGCAGCATAACAGGGGGGAGACAGGGAGAACCCCCCACACACAGAAACACAGCCAGCATGTACTCACCTTGCAGCAGGAGAGACTACTTAACCATCCCGCAAGTACCTTGGAGAATACCCCCGATGCCAATAGAGGGACGCACTGGCTTGTTTCTGACAGACCTATCACAGAGTCGTACTGCGTAGCTGTCGGCCCGGTCCACCGCGAAAGATACAGTAGGTACTGTTCGATCTTGAGAGGACCGCGGGAGCATGAAAAGCAACCCGGCCACCCCTGGAGCCATGGGGTATGTCATGAACTGAGTCTCACGCACACAAGGAGAGGATCAGCACGCTCAATGGTCTGACAGGGAAGACTACGAGGATACTAGTGTACCCAACCTGTTGCCCAGTTGATTGAAGGTCTCAAAAATAAAATAATAAAATTCCCAAAGGAATAAAATTTAAAAGTAAAATCTTCCAGGAGACTGGCTCCTGAGAGAGCCAAGTCTTCTTCTGCTAGGCAGAAAAAAAATGAGGCTGATTAGCTGCAGGTGGAAGGGTAATGTCCGGAGGGACCGCCCCCCTGGGCGGGGCTGTTCAGCTCTGGCTTGTTCTAGAATGTTTTAACCTCTAACATTCTGCCTAGGTCTTCTCCTGCGAGCAGGGACATATACCCACATGTAATCAGTATGAGAGCTGCGTCGGTCCATGGACGATAAGAGAAAAATACTTTTTTTTTTTTTTTTTTTGCACAAAGTTGTCTCTAAATGATATATTGCTTAAACATGCCATGGGACTGTCCCTACCCACAGTTTCTGCATTCGGTGGAAGTCAGAAGAATGGAGATGTGTTTCCTGAAGTAGCGCAATATCGGTTTTCAACCGTTTAAGGTGGCGGAGGATCTTCATTCTCTTGTGGGGAGAACGGAGACCCTTAACATTCCATGAAACAACCCTAAGGTGGTGTGTTAAAGAGGAGGTATTTGAGGGGACCTGAGATCAGTGTATCATAGATTGAATATAGGAGACTCGACTGAGGAATGGAGTTGCATGGGTTATGCGGGCAGCAAGCTTTTGGGTAGACGATGCAGGAGAAAATGCAATAAGGAAGGAGTGGGATGGGAGGGAAGGTAGTAGGGAACCAAACAGGAAAAAACAACAGAACCAGAATATACATATTCGTGAACTTCACTTTTTTCCGCATGAATTCACTGTGCAAGCGGCTCCTCATACAGGACCTCCAAAGAGGGAGGGGGAGATAGCGAAGGTGCCTGAGAGCCCTGGGACTACTGACACGAGGCTCTAGAGGCTCAGATTGTTACGAAAGAGGGAGTGGAGAGTGGTGCACAGCAGACTCACGGTGAAAAAGGGAACAAGTAAGCAGTAGTACAATTAGCATCTGCACTAGATCAAATATGGAAACCAAACATTCAAACATGACACTAGAACAAATATTGAAAGAGCAGTTTGACATCTACAGATGTCTCTCGGCCGGCAGGCCTGTTAATAGCATTGAAACACTGTGGGGACCTGTAGAGAATATAAAAATAAGAGAAGGAAAACAGACACGATAGAACTGCCTCTATTCGGAAGTCTGACTCACTGTTTGTGGCTGTCTCTGGTCCAAAACAGGGCCAAGCGGTTTCGTCTGCCACCATTTCTAGGTGGATCAGACAAACCGTCATTCAAGCCTATGCTCTCAGGGGGTGAGCGCCTCCCTTTCCGGTTACGGCGCATTCCACCAGGGCAATTGGTGCTTCCTGGGCTTTCTGACATCAAGCGTCGGTTGCACAAGTGTGCAAGGCGGCGACCTGGTCGTCCGTTCATACCTTTTCTAAGTTTTATAAGGTTGATGTGGCTGCATCTTCGGATGCTTCCTTCGGCCGCAAGGTGTTGCAGGCCGCTGTTTGAAGTTGCAACTCCTCCGTTGAGGAGCTCTGCCTTGTTTGGAGTGAAGTTTTTGGTTTTCCATTTATACTGCTCCCATCCCTCTTGACACTGCTTTGGGACATCCCACGTGTAAAGGTGTAAAAGACACGCTGTGTCAGTCCATGGTTGACAAGAGAAAATAGGATTTTTGTACTCACCGTAAAATCCGTTTCTCTGGCATCCATGGACTGACACAGCACCCACCCTTCTTTTTAAGTTTGTACTGCTTTGTTACGAACTGAGGTCTGCTGACTGCAGTGGGAGGGTTATGTCCGGAGGGACCGCCCCCCTGGGCGGGGCTGTTCAGCTCTGGCTGTTTTAGAATGTATGTATAACATCTCACATTCTGCCTAGGTCTTCTCCTGCAAGCAGGGACATAACCCACGTGTAAAGTGTAAAGACACGCTGTGTCAGTCCATGGATGACAAGAGAAAAGGTCTTTTTGCAAGGATTTTGCTTTTATTATACTGAGAGATTAAATGATTTCTGCCATTTTGTAAGAAACAGTCACCATTATCTGATAGTCAGTACACAAAAAAATAAAAAACTAGGACAGTGCTAACACCTATACCAAAGAAAAATCCGATCGGTATATGTACCACATACAGAGGGGGGGGGGGGGGGGTTAGATATAATATTATATTGTCCAATATAGATATCCTAATATTAGGTTGTAAGGTCCCGTATTGGTTACAACTTATTTTGTCGTACCTAAATACAACGCTTAATAATCCTCAATTTGAGGATTCATTTGACTAATGCGAGTGTTTATTAATTCCTGGAGAAGGCGTGGCTTAGCGCATGGCAGGATAGAACGCGTCTCCTCTGAGCTCACGCTCTGGCCGCTACGAATCACAGCTATACCGACGGCATACTCGGCCCCAACTTCACCCCATTGAGCAGTCGAGGCAGCAGTGCGGGCCCCTGATCAACTAGGCACAAAAATCAGGAGAAATCGTCTAGTTCTTCCAGAAAAACGGGCCAGACACCAAGAACACACCAGCTTCCAAGATGGTGGCGACCTGCGCAGCTACTGAACAGGCTTCCTCACGGGTACAAGCCAGACAGCACCAACACTCTCCACAAGACTCGGAGCGCGGTTCTACCCGCTCTCGAAGCCCCTCTATCTACTTCTCATAGCTCCAGAGAAGGCTGGGACATGGAAGCATATATTAAAAGCACTGCCTACCAAGCATGATATTGTGTCCTATATCAGCAGACTGGAGAGATCATATAAGCAGGAGATAACTGACCTCCGCAAAGATATAGGTCACCGTATAGAGGATATTGAACATAACATAGAGAACTCAGTCACTAAAATCAATGAACATGAGGGAATTCTCCAGGAACACACTGTGCAGATACAGCAGTTGTTTTAGGGGCTGGACGACCAGGAAAATAGAAGACGTCACAACAATATACGCATCTGCCGGAAACGAAGGATTTGTTAATTGCAGCCACCACCATATTTAACCAACTCTTGGATAAACCCAAAGACTCTCCAATCCCAATAGACTGTATCCACTTGGTCCCTGGGGCCCCACAACCCAAACTCAGCCTTTCCTAGAGATGTCATCTGCAGGATCCATTTCTTTAACATTAAAGCAGATATCATGCAAGCTGCATGATCACAAGATTCCATTCTCTTTAATGAAACTATTGTCCAGACAGACTTTGCTTATGAGAAAGGCCTTCAGACCTGTCACAAATGCCTTACAAGCTAAACGAATGAAGTACAGATGGGGATTTCCTTTCCAGCTCTCAGCATCCTACAATGGCAAGTCTGCGATTTTCAGAACCCTTGGAGACCCGGCTAACATCTTAGGAACTTTTGAATTACCCCACGTTCACATTCCAGACTGGTTCCTGCTACCGGCGGCCCCTGGCCTGCCTCTCTCCACTGGATGGAAAACTATTATGAAGCAAAAACGCTCTCACTCCAAAAACATCCAAGTCACCAGCAGGAGACCCTCCTTCCTCCCACCGGCTGGTGGGGGATATTTCCCTTCTTCCTGACCCCAAAGGTCCTGGCTACGACTGGTGACCCTTGTTTAGTTACTTTACCCACTTCCTTTTGGGCCTGTTGGGACCTGTCAAGTATATTGCTGAGACAAATGTGTCTTAGCTACATTACTATGAGTTCAGAAATGTTTATTCATTCTGTATTCATTTTATGCTGCTGGTATGGAGTTATAGATGCGGGTGTCTGGAGGGGAGCCCTCGAGGGGGAAGCCAGTTTCTGGAGAAACACTTTACCCTTGAGCCATCTCCTTTGGGCTTCCTTCACTCTACCTGTAATTGCATTTAGATTATTTATCTTGCATATAGGTTGGGGTGGGTAGCCTTGTGTATGTGTTGCCATGTTGCCCACATTAGGGTTTGCAGAGCCTACATTGACACTGTTTTCAGTGATAATTTTAGATTCTTTTTGTATTGAATAACGTTATTACTCCCTATGGTCACTAGAGGGTGCAGTTCTCCCTCATATGTAGGCATAAACTCAAGCACTCCACTAGTATGGCACGTTTCACTGCTTCCATTCATTTGCTCACTCCATGGTGTTAATCTATCCGAGTTATCAGCTACTCCATTACTATTGCCTTTCATTTTCCTCACCCTCTTCTCCCACCCCCCGGGGGGGTGTGTGTGTGTGTGTGTGTGTGTGAGATGTACAGTGTTTTGCACTCTCATGGCCTGTTACTCTTTACCTCAAGACCCATCGTGTCCACCTTAGCTATTTGGATTTCCTTGCCTAATTGCCGAGGATTTACCATTCCAGAGAAACGTAGGCAGCTGCTATACCACTTTCACAAATCCCGCACAGATACTTTTGCTCCAAGAAACACACTTTTGTTCAGACTCCGTACCACCCCTCCTGAATAAGTACTTTACTACATGGTATCATAGCACAAATCCCTCAGCTAAATCTAAGTGTGTCTCGATTGCGTTTTACAGCTCCTTCACCCCAGAGGCTCTTGACTTCTATATTGACCCAATGGGGAGCTTTTTGTTTTTAAAGTTAAATTATCCAAACGATATTTACGAACGCCAATATTCATCTCCCTAACCATGAAAAACGAAACTTCCTCTCCTCTGACAGCATGCCTGGAGACCTTCAGGACCCTCAACCTGCTCTTAGGTGGAGATCAAAATGTTACGCTTACCCGAGACTTGACTCCTCCATGGGCAAGTCGCACATATCACCCTCCACATTAACCAAAATATGCTCCATTTTCACCAACCTCTTCTTGGTGGATACCTGGAGAGTCCTCAATCCTACTGATAGAGACTACACGCTCTTTTCTGCAGCTCATGGGTTTTAAAAGCAGAATATATTATATCTGTCACAATCACCGCTAGACTTTAACCCCTCCGGTACCATTGGGCTTAAACTTTGTTCAGATCATGCTCCCGTATATCTCACCCTAAGCAACCTACCACAGGGCCAGAGAGGAGGAGGAGGGGGGGGGAAGACAGGGAGAGGAAGGAAGGGAGACTAGGGGAAACTAAGGGGAGGGGGAAAGTGGAGTATGGGGAGGAACACAGGATCAGGAGGGGGAGAAGGAGGAAGGACACCAGTCAGAGAACAAGCTTCAAAAAAGGAAAAAAGTTCTAAAGGCAAAAATCAGTCATGGAGATCATAGTGAAATTTCACATGGTAATGATTGCAGGCCATGGATAGAGGCCCCCTGGAGGGCAGTGAAGCACATTTCAACTGTGGTAAAGGGCCGCTCAAGTAACCATGGGAGATGGAGGTAGCTGGGAAGCCTGGCGGGAAGAACCAGATCTGGGATGGTAACTTCCTCTTCGACGTTCTGCTTGCCAAGATTGCGGATGAGCAGGTACAGGAACGTCCAGGGAGGAGCACCAGTTTGGGATGTCAACAGGAGGCAGATTGTTGAGCCAAAAATCGAGGCAGGAAAAGATCCAGATACAAAGAAAGCTTGGTTTTATGGAAATACACATAATATGCTCCTTCACAGAATATTTGTGCAATTACAAATGATGTCCCAGGACTTCTTCGGGTCCTCTGACGGCGATCTCAGCGCCCTGTTGGCATGATGAATCTCAATGTGTGCTAGGGCATCCTGGCCTACAATCTGCTTGAAGATATTCTGTAAAGTGGGGACTATGCTCCCTAATGAAGTGGCTTCCAGCAGGCCCCTAATACTAGGGGTGCAACGGATCAAAAAACTCACGGATCGGATCGATCCTCGGATCAGGGGTCACGGATCGGATCATTTTCGGATCGGCAAAAAAAAAAAAATTACTAATATCCACGTAATTTCCCCCTCACTGTAATATCCATAATCTTCTCCCCCTGCAATAGCCACAATCTTCTTCCCCTGCAATAGCCACAATCTTCTCCCCCTGCAATAGCCACAATCTTCTCCCCCTGCAATAGCCACAATCTTCTCCCCCTGCAATAGCCACAATCTTCTCCCCCTGCAATAGCCACAATCTTCTCCCCCTGCAATAGCCACAATCTTCTCCCCCTGCAATAGCCACAATCTTCTCCCCCTGCAATAGCCACAATCTTCTCCCCCTGCAATAGCCACAATCTTCTCCCCCTGCAATAGCCACAATCTTCTCCCCCTGCAATAGCCACAATCTTCTCCCCCTGCAATATCCACAATCTTCTCCCCCTGCAATAGCCACAATCTTCTCCCCCTGTAATATCCACAATCATCTCCCCCACTTACCTTACTCTCCCGCCGGCCAGTTCAGATCCACGAGCAGCGAGGGTGAGGGGTGATGACGTCAGCACGCACAAGGCGGCCGCCGCCGCCGGGTGTACCAAGATGGCCGCGGCTCCGGAGCTGGGCCGAAGCCGCGGCCTTTCCTAAGGCCGAGGCCACGGGTCGCTCCGCGGATCGCGGTGTGTGCCGATCCGAACGGGGTGACCCGTTCGGATCACGGATCGTCACCGATCCGGTGCACCACTACCTAATACGAATATTGGCTCTGCGGCTCCAGCTGATCGAGGAGGCAATCTATCCATTTATCTTGTGCCAAGCATCTCTCCTTTATAATGCCTGTAAAGTAGGGATCATGTCCTTCACATTTGTTTCCAGTGATTCAACTCTACCCCCTTGGTGAATAGTCTCGGCCTCTACAATCCCAATCTCTTGCTGCGGGGCCTTCTCCACCTGTGTTGCAAACCGCTCTAAAGCCTCCTTAGTGAAAGACCAAATGTGTGAGTGTAGGTCTCGATCCATCAGGGCATCTGACGCATCAGATTCCCTTGTTCTGGCTGCCCAAGGAGCACAGGGAGGTGGGGGAGGAATTTATGCAGGCACTAACCTCAGACATGGTATAGGTGAGGCTGCGTGTGAGGTGGAGTCTTGTGCCAACGGCATCTTGGAATACTCGACGGGTCCCTGGAGACTCTCTGAAAAGTGGACGTCTATGGAGCTAGAGCAATGTTGGAGTCCACTGAGGCTAAGGGGACTGTCACCATTTGGGAGGCATTGAAAAGTGGTAGTTAAGGGCGCAATAGAACATGTGAACTGATACAATAAAGTGCACAATCATTTCATGAAAAAAATGATATAATGATAAAGTTAACAGTCCAAAACAACAAATGTGTGTTGAATCAAATCTTCTATATATGCTCCAACACCGTGCCTCCTAAAGTGCAGTGTGCTTCAAAATCACATTAAATGTGCTTCACCCGAAGTGACATAAATGTGCTCACTAGATATCTTTGGCAACCGAGTGACCACCAGGCATATAATTAAAAAGGATTCTTGCTTTGTTGGCTATACTCCAAGACTCACACAGCCATATCCAAATACTTCCAGATAGCCCAGATCTCAATCCAAATCGGTAATGGCATGAAATTGTAAAAATCTTCAAACAACTGTATCCATGAATATATACCAACAGCTCCCTTCCAATTTATCTGCAAAGGTTGGCTCCAACATAAACGAGCCACAGAAAGGCATAGAGTAATAACGTTTTTAATTTCTTAAAAGCAGCACTTCCATATCTCGTGTAAGATACAGCAGGTTACAACACAGCTGGAAGAGGAAGCAGAGGCCGGTCTGTCACTGGTGTGTGATACGAGATACACGGCGTGCGTCTCAGCCGTTTCAGTGGAGGTGGAAAGCTCCTGAGGCTCGACACGCTTGTTACAGGAGCTCTCCACCTCCACTGTGTGAGGCTTGGAGTATAGCCAACGAAGCAAGAATCCTCTTTAATTATATGCCTGGTGGTCACTCGGTGGCCAAAGATATCTGGTGAGCACATTTATATGTCACTTCGGGTGAAGCACATATAAAGTGGAGTTCCACCCAAAAGTGGAACTTCCGCTTTAAGCACTCCTCACCCCCTTACATGCCACATTTGGCATGTAATTTTTTTGTTGGGGGGGGGGGGGGTGGGGGCTTCGGTAGGAGTGGGACTTCCTGTCCCACTTCCTACTTCCACCTATGGACCATCTATGCGGCGACTCCTCTCGCCTTAGGCGGCCCCTCTCTACAGGGACACGTGACAGGTCCCAGGAGATAACCTATCCACTCCTAGAGCGCAGCGCGAATTGCGCATGCGCAGTGTGCGCCCAGCCATGAAGCCGAAAGCTGTCACGGCCGGGTGCCCACAGTGTGAATGGAGGCACCAGCGGAGAGAAGGGGGGGGGAGGAGCGACGCTCCGGGCGGCCGCATCGCTGGACCGTGGAGCATGCAAGTGTTTGTTTATTAAAAGTCAGCAGCTACACTTTTTGTAGCTGCTGACTTTTAATAAACATAAAAAGGCTTGAACTCCCCATTAATGTGATTTTGAAGCGCACTGCACTTTAGGAGGCACGGTGTTGGAGCATATATAGAAGATTCGATTCAACACACATTTGTTGTTTTGGACTGTTAACTTTATCATATATAAAAAAAAAAAATCATGAAATGATTGATTGTGCCATAAATTTTTTTTTTTTTTTTTTTTTTTATCAGTTCACATGTTCTATTTTGCCCTTAGCCACCACTTTTCATGATTTATTACAAATTTTTGGTGCAGCACTAGACTATTTAGAGCATTTTATTTGGCGCCGTTTTCTCATTTTTCACTTCACATTTGGGAGGCATTATTTGTTGGGGAAATTGCCAGTCACGCTGATGCAGGTGCTATATTAGTGGGTTGCCTGAAGCTCAAGGTCAGCACGTCCTCACGCTCATGTTCAAGCCACGCCTCCCAATATGGTGTTTTTAACCACAGGGCTGTGCCAAGTATATTCCTGCTAGTACATTTGGTATATTGATTAATTTAAGATGCGATTTTACCTTTTGATTTATGTAAATGTTGAACTATAGGAGGAGGCCTTTAAAATAAAGACAAGCACTATGTCATTCTCTTTCTCCTATGTCGGAGCCATAGTGTGATTAAAGTGAGCTGGGGAGTATTAACCCATTCTGTGAACCCAGCGGTTGTAGATCTCCTGTAATGTAAAGAGGTCCATTCGTGAAGGTGAGCAGATTCTAAGTCACCGGGTATATTGTGTGCACTACACAAGTTACAATGCGAGAAAATAGCACTTAAGAGCACTTGTGTGAAAAAGCAATAAGAAAAAAGTCTTAAAATGCTCAGTACTCCCATCTTGGGAAGTGTTTATGAACGCTTTCACTTTTCCTTTACACATTTTGGTTGTTACAGATTTATTTTGCATTCATTGGGATACACATTTTTTTTTGCACTTTGCTTTGATAAAACAGCATTGATATGGCACTTTACTATTGAGGTTAATGAATATATAGCAGCGCACTGGTTAGTTAACATTTACAGCTTCCGGAATAAGTCAGACATGGTGGCTGTGAAATCAGCCTTAATCAAATGGGTGCCTGTAAGTGAGCTTGAGTCATGGGGTTGGAGTGGTGTCAGTCCTTGCTCTGGAGCGAGGGACCACTAGTAACTTGCGAGAAGCAGACCTACTGCTGTCTGTCTTAAAACAACAAATTTGAACAGCATAACCTTATAGGCCAAATAGTTCAAGTCATTAAACTAATAGTGTCTTTTTACAACTGTGCCCTTAGAGCCATCTGTGTGTCAGCTGAAGGTGGCAATAAAATATGGTGTAAAAAATAGAATTTCTTCTCCAAAAAGGAAAAGAGGCCCATCGCCTTAGGACAGCAAAATAAATAGAGCCTCATGGAGTGGGTGGGGCTATAAGGGGACACCAGGGGGAAGGCCCAGAATAACCTTTCCCCGTGTCCCATAACCTGAAGGCGTCAGCATATAACCCATGGTCTATGAATCGATTCCCTATGTCCTGTATGATAAAAAATGTCTGCATAACTCAATGAATCCATGAGAGAATAAACTGTCATCAAAATTGCTTTAGTATGCATGTGAAGTGCTGCAAGGCAAACTAGTAGGGTAAAAGTGTATCTAAAAAAAAAGAAAAAGAAAAAAAAAAAGATAAATTATCATACCAGTTGTGAGATATGTATGGTGGCTAGTTGCATTCGTTTCCCATTTATTTTCCCCTGGTAATTCTGCCAGTAACATACTTCCTTGTCCTAGTGCAGAGTTTCTCAACTCCAGTCTTCAAGGCACCCCAACAGGTCATGTTTTTAGGATTTCCCTCAGTTAAAACATTTGTGGTAATTACCAAGGCAGTGAAACTGATCAAATCACCTGTGCAAAATAATGAAAAGCCTGAAAACATGGCCTGTTGGGGCGCCTTGAGGACTGGAGTTGAGAAACACTGTCATTCACCCAACAGTATTAGGGCTACAGAAGAGCTAGACATTTTCACCTCTCCTCTGTATCAGAGGGGGTTCAAAACAATAGTAACTGATAACTTCCTCTGCTCTCACAGTTGACTTATCAGCTGACAAGACTGCATCCAGTGTAGAAGCTTGTAATCTAGCTACCTTTTCACTGAGATGACCAGAGGAAATACTCCTGAATGCAGCCAGAGTGCAAGGGTTTTAACAATTCCCTACTTCATCCAAAACCTTTTGTTTTCTCCCCACGTTTTGTTTAAAGGTTGAATGCTTATAACAAACAAAATCTTACCTCGGTTGAAGCAGGCTGCATAATTGAGGTTGCCTTGGCAATGAGGGTACGTGATACACCAGTTAAGGGTTTTACATGCTGTGAAGGTGCTGTTGTCACAGGGTGTGTAGCAATAGAAGCTGCATAAGTATCATTTCGCACCACTTTAGTGAGAGGTAATGACAGCCCTGTCTGTAAAAAAGAAGATGAACACAACAAATAAAGTAAACCAGTAAACCATAGTCATATATTAACAAATATGATAAATAAGAAAATTGTCAGGCTTAATGGACACCAATATCCATAATATTTTGCACAGAGTAGGAAATAAAGGAACCCATAAAAAAAAAAATTCTGTCTAGTTGGAGAGATCCCCCCCCTCCTAGTAAGTGACAGCTGTAACATTTGATTATCCCATTATTTTGTTCCAGTGACAATGGTTACCAGGACCAATAGAGTATAAATCTCTTTAGTAATAGTGCAGACCACAAGTCAAACCCCTGCTCAATATTAAATAAAATAAAAAGTTAGGTACCTGGTAACTCCTCTTCTAGGAAGTCTTCCAGAGCAGCATCGGAGAGATAGGCTCCTCCTCCAGGAAACAATGTCCACCATTATAAAAAGATTGCACATACCTGCATGCCTCAGTAATATAAAAATAGACGAAACAGGCGATTATCATGCTTTTCCACTGAATTTCGAGAATTTTTGGGAGTGAACGAGTGCTGCCCTGAAAGACTTCCTAGAAAAGGCGTTACCAGGTACCCAACTCTGTTTTCTCAAGTTGTCTTCCAGGGCAGCATCTGAGAGGATGCAACAAGGATTACTTACTGGGGGAGGGGGGAATCCACCGACTGGAGCACTTTTCTACAGAAAGTTTGATCTTGGCCGGACAGGCGGTCGATGCGATAGTGCCTCATGAAGGTCTTAAAGCTCAGCCATGTCGCTGCTCTGCAGATCTGCTCCGGTGTAGCACCATCTTTTTCTGCCAAGGAGGAGGCCCATGCTCTGGTAGAGTGGGCTGTGATTCCCTCTGGCAGATGTAGGTTCTGGGACTAGTATGTCAGTGCGATGCCTATTTGGATCCATCTCGCCATAGAGCACTTTGAAGCTTGCTGGTCTTTATTTTACCCTGAGTATAGGACAAAGAGTGATTAGGTCTTTCGCCAATCCTTGGTCCTTTCTAGATAGGCTATCAGGATTCTTCTCACATCTATATTGTCATATACGTTTCCCTTTTGTTGCAATGAAGGTTAGCTGGGAGGGAGGGGATGATAATGTTCTGAGACCTGTGTAATGTTGAGGGGACTTTCGGTAGAAAGGCCAGGTCAGGCGAGAGGACCATCTTGTCTAACAATCATACAGTATGGTTCCAGGATTGACAGGGCCTGAACCTCGCTGACTCTTCTTGCAGATACCAGGGATACCAATACCACAATTTTTAGTGTTAATGTTTTATCTAAGCATTCGTCTATAGGCTCGAAAGAAATGGAAAAGAACCCCTTCAAACCCCGCAAGGGCTGAGAAATACCTGTCAACCGTATTGATTTTTTGACCAAGAGGAGGAATCGCTTTATGAGTGGGTCTTCCGCTAGCCTCACAGCAAGGAAGGAGGATAGGTCTGCCACCTGTACCATTAGATGCTGTTGCGATATATTCCTATCTGCACCCTCTTGAATTAATCCCCCTCCTTTTTCCGAGCACCAAGCTACATACTTTTTTCAAACCTTTTCAAATATATTGCCTGTGTGACTTTCTACTGGTTAAGATGGTATTCACCACTTTGTCCGACAGGCCTTTGTTGTATAATATTATCCTTTGGAGGAGCCAGGCTGAAAGATTTAGGATTTCAATGTTCGGGTGCAGGATTGGTCCCTGCATTAGTATCTCTAGTTTGTATGATAATGAGGTGCGGCTGGCTGCTCTTATTCATTAAATGGCTGAACCATGCTCTTTTGCGGCCAGTAGGGGGCCACCAGAATAACTGACTTTCTTGATTTTTTGGATGACCCTGGGGATTAGGTTTATTGGGATGAATGCATACACTAATGGGAATGACCAGTCTTGTGCCAGGGCGTTCACTTCAATACACCCGTCCTCTGGAGATAAAGAAGAATCGCGGGACCTTGTTATGTCTTGACGTGAATAGGTCTACTGAAGGTGTCCCCCAGATCTGAGCTATCCAATCGGAGGTTACATTTTCTAGGGCCCATTCTGTGTTCCGTACCTGGTCCGCTAGGATGTTCTGACCCTCTCAGGTGAATGTCAGATATTGACTAAATTTGCTTCCACCCACTTCAGGATTGTGTCTGCTGTAGACATGAGTAGAGGGGATCTGGCTCCCCCCGTCTGTTTGCTACGGTTGTAGTGATGTCGGTTTGTATTTGGATATGTCTGTCCTTGATCTGTGTTTTGAAGGATTTCAGCGTTGGACGTACAGCCTCCATCTCTCTCATGTTCGATGAGGCAAGAGACCAGTTCTAGTTACAAGAACCTTGGGCCAGGTGTTCTACCAAGTGTGCTCCCCAGCCTGAGGTGCAAAATCTGACGCCAACAGAGGTCAGATTTTGGCCCCGTCAGTATTCTTCCAAAGGCCTTTAGCCTCTCATTTGCTGGTCCGAACATTTATGCAGCGGGCAACTCATTTTCTTCTTCCCCCCCATTAGGTCACTTGTGTCCTTGAAACTTGAACTTGGTGCTGTCTGTTACGTTCAAATGGTTGTTTCTGTATCAAGGAAATTCCATTAGATTTGCTGTCACGCAAGCTAGCCTTCCTGATGGCCATCACCTTGGCTAGAAGGGTTCCTTTCGTGCAGGGAACCATATTTGATCCTTCACCACAACAGGGTCGTGTTACGACCTGTTTCTTCCCTTTTGCCAAAAGTGTTGTCAGCCTTTCATTTAATCCAGGACATTATTTTGCCTTTTTTCTCTCAGCCTTGTTGGGAAGTGAGACGATTGCATTCTTTGGACGTTGTCTGGGCAGTCAAAGTTTGTCTAGATCTGCGGAGATCCGAGGATCAGACTAATTTTTTGTTTTACCAAAAGGACCCAAGAAGGGGCAGGCAGCTTTCAAAGCTTCCATTGCCTAATGGGTCCCTCAATTGGTCATTCAGGCATATGGTCTGAAAAATAAAGCTCCTCCCTTTAGGGTGAGAGCTTATTCTACCAGGGGTATAGGAACCTCCTGGACTTTTCGTCATCAGGTAGTATCTGTGGCTTAGATTTGTAAGGCTGCTACCTGGTCTTCAGTGCATACGTTCACAAAATTTTATCAAGTGGATGTTCGAGCAGCCGAGGATTCGGCTTTCGGCGGCAGTGTACTACGGGCTGCCGTATAAGGTCTGATGGCTTTTGTTTCGCAGGGTGTCACCCTTCCCTCAAGGCTATTTCTCTGGGACGTCACAGCAGGTAATAAATATTAGCCTGATACTGTGTCCCATGATGTATGAAAAAGAAAATAGGAATTTTTGTCATACTTAACTGTAAAATCCTTTTCTTTGAGTACATCATGGGACACAGAGGTCCCTCCCCTTTTTTTGAGGATTGAGTGCTTGCCACAAAACTGAAGTAACTTCCTGTATGGGAGGGGTGTTATAGGGGATAACTTCCTGTCTAAAGACTTTTGGTCTACCAGTGTCCATTCACCTGGAGCTGAAGTATAACCCAGTAGGTAATGAATATTATGAAATGTGTGAATTAACGCAATGAAGGTGAAAGTACCAGCAGACAAACATATATATATACACCCAATGGGTAGGAAAAAAAGAGAACTGCTGCCTCTACGGTTTACTACCACCTAAGTGGAGTAAATGAGTGAATAGGGTTAAAAGTAGGTGTCGCGCTGTTCTTTAAAATTACCGAAAAATCCTGTCAGCTAAATAAGGTGCAAAAATGTCTGTCCAAATAAGCTGTGAAGGTGCTCCAAATAAATATTATGACCTCAAATGCAAATCCTGGCATGCTGATGAAGGCATTAAATATTTAGTTCCAATATGTGCAAATGGCAAAAGGTAATAAATAAACCAATGTAGAAAAATATTGAAACATATGAAAATAAAAATTAAAATAGACAGAAAACAGTGAAGAATGTAAAACTATGAAAACTTACAGTTCCTTAATAGTCCATTGTGCAAAAAATATAGGTAATAAAGTGCATAGAGTCCTCTTATCTCTGGTGCTTAATGATCAAATTCGTGCTGAGTGCCAAGTGAAACAACCGTTGCTCTATTTCAATAGGTGGTCACAGCAATCGCGGCTATCCGTGCTCTTATTGTGGCTGCACTCACCAGATATTCCTTCCCCGCTTGGGGTATGATGCTTTCACAGCGTTTGCCCCTGTGCGGCACCCTGGCAGTTGGCCGTCCGTCCCCTCTGCGATGGTGGTAGTGCTTCAATAGTATCCCATATGGAGGAAAAAGGGACGCCCGATAGTGTATTATCGTTTTTTAAACCAATTTATTAATTAAGACAGTGAAAAGGTACTCACAATTTAAAAAACGTAATGTGCATATAATGCAGACACCAAGTCCGCTTCCCGGAAGAGATGCGTGAACGTCTGCTGCCCACGCTCTACCAGTTTTGTCGTACCGACGTCATCTGGAGCTTGCCTAGCGTCCACTACACTTCCTTTTAATAGCATATCATGACCAGCATTCATTATGGCAGCCATTTTGGGTGTGAATTGAGGACCGAAGCCCTCAATTATTCAATACAACCATGGCGGCCATTTTTATTGGGATTATTTGGTTAGCCGTGCCGCCATGTTTGGTAAGTTTTAAGACTGAAGCCTTTGTGTCCTAGAATTTAATGATTTATATTGTCGGAAGACACAGGTACTGCTATATTCTGAACCCATATAAATCATCATTGGTTAATATAACCCATTAGCTATGTTTATAGGTCGCGATGTGCTATTCCTAATATAGATACATGTTCTAATTTGGTAACAGTTATGTTAATAAAAAAAACTGGTGGAAATCAATGACAAATAAAAATAAAGATATATAATCTAATATTCTAAATAGATACCATAGACATCCATATTGAGTTATAGACTATTAACATATATCTATGGTTGGCGATCTGACTAGGTAAATTATATTCCATGTGTATGTGTTTTCTACATATGAGGGATGGACCTGAGCAATACGTTTAAAACGGTCTTAAAATTAGTTGATCAATTTAAAAATATATATATAAACAATATATATAAAATAGGTAAAATTGGGGATACATCTAGCTCTCATTGGGAGGTGTATAAACCATTAAAAATGGAATGGTAGAAGTGATATATCTATGCGTCTGCTTTTAGGAGAAATAATGGTGGAGGGGTTAAGAAATATACTGATGAAGTTATATGGAAAAAAAATTTGGAAAAAAAAAAAAAATGTAAAAAAACTTGGAAATTAGTTAAAAACAATTAAAATCTAAATCGATATTCAGGCCTGTAGGTTGGAGGATATCCAATTGGAAAATCCCTCTTGTTTCATTCTGAGAGATTTTAATTTTATTGTTCTCTCCTCTCCAATGTCCCTTGATTTTATCGATGCCATAAAAAGGTCATACATGTCGAGTCCCTATTGTTGTAATCCCTGAAGTGTCTCGAGACACTGCTTGTTGAACCCATTTTTTAGGTTGGTTATATGTTCCCGAATTCTGACGTGCAATTCTCTCGTTGTCCTACCCACGAATTGCTTGTGGCAAGGGCATTCGATTACATACGTCACATGGGTGCCATTGCATGTTATCAATTCCTTAATACTATATTCAGTTCCATTTGCCAGGGAAGTAAAATTCACCTTTCTTTGTTTTTTTTTGCTCACCCTACATGGCAGGCATTTACCGCATTTGAAAAAAACATTTTAAGGGTTTAAATATTTTCATCTGTTTTGGTGGGTCCAAAGTATTTTGCACAAGTCGGTTTCTAAAGTTTGGCGCTCTATAGATTTAAGTGGGCCTTGTTGGTATTATGGTTTTCAGTTTTTAATCTGATTGTAGGATGGGCCAATGTTTCTTTATGACCATTTCTAGGGCCTTATGCTGTATGTTGTATCCTGTCAAGAATGCCATATCAGTGTGCTTCTTTTTCTTATTATTTGAAATGCCTTCTATCACGAGGTTTCTGTTCATTTTCTTCACTTTTTCTTTTAGTAATCAGCAATTCTCTTTTCTTGTATCCTTTTTCCACAAACTTCTTAATGATGGTATGTGCTTGGATGTCATAATCATTAATGTTGCTACAATACCTATGCAATCTCATCAACTGTCCCTTCGGTATGTTACCTATCCACTGCCTGTGATGACAGCTGTTAGTTGGGATATACCCATTTCTTCTGAATATTACCCTGTGTCCCATGATATAGTCAAACATATTTAATTTTACAGGCAAGTATGACGAAAAATATTTTTTTTTACCTTCTTATGGAACCATTGGAGACCCCCAGCATCAGGTTGCTTGAGTTGATTATATTAACATCTGCTCTGAGCCTCAGTCTGAAGCAGTCATTGCTGGTTTGAGGCATAGGGACTCCAAATATGTGTATGGATCCTCCAGTTCCCAGAGTCTGTTTTGGGGAAACATGGACTTGAATCTGAAGCAATACCACTCCAATGGTTCCCCAGGCACACACCTCCCAAAGAGTAGTGTTCTCTTTAAAAGCAAGGGGCCCATGGTAAGTTCCCTCAAAAAGCATTTGTACTGGTTGCAGATACAGACACAACTTAACTTGCATCTGTTAAACTACCTTCCCATTTTAAATGCTATGCAACACAGACAGAGATAGTCCACCTTAAAACCTTGGTTGGGACTGTTTCTTCAAGCCAAATGGAGGTTTGTCTGATGACCTTTATCCGACGCACCTGATTCTTCAGGACACAGATCCTTACGTGGCAAAAATACCCTTGCTTGGACCATATTTAGGATCAGACTTAAATCTAGACTGAGCTGTCTCAAGGTTGACTTTTCGGTATTTATGATCCAGCCCAAGCTTTCAAAATACCGCACTGTGCATGTTATTTTCTGTTCTAGAGCAACTAGTGAGTGATCTTTGAGCAGGAGGTTGTACAAATACCCAAGCACCAAGATCCCTTGGGCAGCAGAGTGGTGTAGTGGCTAGCACTTTCACCTAGCAGCAATAGGGTCGCTGGTTCAAATTCCGACCACGACACCATCTGCCTGGAGTTTTCATGTTCTCCCTGTGCATGCGTGGGTTTCCTCCCATGCTCCAAAGACATGCTGGTAGGTTAATCAGATCCGGTCTATAAATTGGCCCTAGTATGTGTTTTTAAGTGCGTCGAGACCCTTCGGAGGAGTAAGACCGCGCTAAATCAATATACCTCCCAACTCAACAAGACTGGTGCTAGGACCTTTGTGAACACTTGGGGATCTGTAGCAAGCCCGAAGGGTAAAACCACAAACTGAAAATGATGTTCCGCTAATGCAAATCACAGGAACCTCTGATGAGGCTGAAAGATAGGCAAGTGTAAATATGCGTCTTTTAGATCGATGAAGGCTAGTAATTCTCTCATCTGGCTCGAGGCAACTACTGAGTAGACAGACTCCATCTGAAAGGACTGGATCAGGAGATACTGGTTCAGGGATCTTAGGTTCAAGATGGGCCTTGTGTCCCAGTTTGGTTTTTGAACTGTCAACTGGTTCGAGTAAAACCATGTGCCCCTTACGGATACGGGAACCTCTACAATCACGCCTTAATGAGTGAGTGAGTGAATAACTTATATAGCGCTACAAATGCGAACCAATTCGCCTCAAGGTGCTTGCAACCAGTGACGTCCTGATCCATCAGAAGGTGTGGGTCTTAAGTCTTTTCCTGAAGGCCCGATGGTTTTCTTCCATGCGGATATCCGTGGGTAGCGCGTTCCATAGCCGTGGTCCTTGGACTGCAAATCTTCGCTCTCCCTTTGTTTTGTAGCGGGACTTGGGGATGTGAAGGAGGTTTTGGTTTGTTGATCGGAGAGTGCGATTGGGGGTGTAGTGTAGATGCACTAAATGATGTAGTGCCTGAAGCAAGATGTCTCTTTTTAAAGAATCTGAGGGAACGCTGGCTCTTAAAAACCTCTGAGGAGGAACCACCCACAACTCCACAGCTTGTAACCGAGAGATTAAGTTGAGGTGACCAACTCGTCTTGAACTATTGTTCTCCAAATGTGTTTTTACCCACATTAACCTGGCACCCTGCTTTACCGTCTAGTCAGAATTTGGCGTAAACATGAAAGCCTGGATCCATCATGCCTTGTACCAATGGTAATGCTGATGGTGTAATGGTGTGAGGGAGATTTTCTTGGCACACTTTGGGCCCCTTAGTACCAATTTAGAAATTCCCATAGGTGGACTTTTCATACTTGATACTAATTCTATCGGTGCATAAAGAGTATTGAAATGGAAAAAAAGTTTTATTCATAATTATACATAGGTAAAATAACAGAAAAAATGAAATATTGAATTAGAATAAAACAGTTTCAACAGGTATCACCGTGCAGGGAGAAGCATGAAGAACCTCCTTACACCCGACGCGTTTCAAATTATATTTCTTCAGGGGTGTGTAAAAAGGGGAGGGGTTTGTCTTGGTTCATCCAAGTATAAAGACACATATAGAATCAATTACACATATTTAAATAGTAGATACAAAATTATATATGTATGTATATACCAGGTGGTAATTTTTTTTTATATAAAAGACGACTTGCGTAGTGCACGGATAGCAAGAGAACTGTCAAAATTTCATTAGATACGTTTTAAAATTTGGTGAATATACAGCAGGCTGGGTTATGTCAAACAGGTTGCCAGTCAAATGTGCAAAGGCATCAAGATGAGCACATAGGATAAGGTTCTGTATAAGACACTTTATAGGGTGATTGAACATCCCATGAAGCAAGAATTATCTCAAGATCCAGGAAGTATGCAGGTCGAGCGGAGGGATATACTGAGACTAAAGGTGAGGATCCCTACAAATAAATAAAAATAATAATGATAATAATATTATTAATAACTAGAAAAACTACAATTTCTGGGGAAATTGTGTGAAGTGTTCTTGCCTCCACCAGTAGTCTACAACTGGACTGGGCAGAGTAACTGTGTGGAGTGTTTGGAGTAAAGATAGTAAACATTAAACTAACCAATTGATTGATCAAATGTAAAAAGTGCACATGACAAGCTTGATTAGAGTGAGAAATGCATTTCAACTTTTATTTATTTATATAGCACATTTTTTTTTCCTTTCAAAGTTTTATTGGATTTTATCACTGAATACAAAAAACAGCGGAAAACAGTATCCGTCGTATTACAGTACATAGTAGAGGTACATAATTCATTTACAGATAACAGAATCAAAAGAGTAAGCAAAGTTGAACATTAGAAATGCCTTAGAGAAATAAGAGGCGACGTGCATTATCTTTCCCCCCCCAGACACCCCAACTGGGAACATACTGTGTCCTGAGGCAAAGACAACACAGCCAACCTCCATGTTACAACAATTTGTGATACAGAAATTCCCCTCAGAGCTGTGTGGGAGGAGCTACAATTCCCCTCAGAGCTGTGTGGGAGGAGCTATAATGCCCCTCAGCGTTGCCAGGAAACCAATGTTTGTTTATGCAGGCTCAAAGCACAGGTCACAGTATTTTCAGCCTCTCCTGAACACTTGGCATTCTTCAAATGGTCGTATTTTAAAAACTATAAATCCTACAGCAAAGAGATTTATATTTTGAGAATCACAAGACCTACATTTTGATATATAGTATGTCTCTGAAATATTAAAATTGAAGGCACAGTCGTAGTTTAGAAATTGCCCTTCAAATTTGAAGTAGCTAGAGGGGAGTTTCAATGAATTTCAATGGATGGCATGAGTTGCAAACAAATCGTCATATTGTGAAAACTATCAGGACTATGGCTTAGCAGGGATAGCGGAACGTTTTGATATAGAATTTGTGTAGGTGGGCTTGAAAATGAGGGAGTGGTGGCAGTTTAGAAATCATGTCCTGATTTTTCAGATTTTGTCAGCTCACACTCTAGTTTTGCCATTCATTCCTATGAGACAAATTTTGCCGCAAAAACTGATATTTCGTGAACGATTTGGCGAAACATTCCACAAAGTAACAGCAAACCAATCAGGAACAATCCGCACGTTTCGGTATATTACTTGTCTATGTAGTGTAAAAGCTGTGGGAGTAGTTGGGGTGGTAAATTTGGCTATAATAAGAATAACTAGAAAAGCTAATATTTCTGGGGAAAGTGTTCTTGCCTCCACCAGTAGTCTACAACTGGAGTAGGCAGAGTAACTGGGTGGAGTGGCATAAGTAACTGTTGTGTGGTTGGACTGGGCAGAGTAACTTTATGGAGTGGGAAGAGTAACTGTGTGGAGTGTTTGGAGTGAAGATAGTAAACAGTACACTAATCAATTGATTGATCAAATTTAAAGTGCACAAGTGCTAATGATGTACAAGTTAGAAATATCAGTAAATTACTTTGTCGGACACAGATTTAAGGGATACCAGGATTTATTCCGCCCCGGCCAAAGCGTAGAATCTGACGGACTTGCGTCCCAAAATGAAGTGTGTCAAAAACAGTTTGCTTGTGATGCAATATATTGAAATTATATGTACACTGTGTAAACAGGCGGTATATTTACGTTATACATTGTATTAATGTTTTGAACAGTCAACCTTTTGAACTTTTTGGATACAAGGCATAAAACTTTTTAGTTACAAGGCATTAAAGCATATACTTTAAACCCTTACAAAGTTTCAGTTTCTCTGCTGTTTGGCTCCTTGCGGTTTCTTTATCTGTCTTACTAATCAGCAAGCAGTCTAGAGCACAGGAAGGAGAGGATGAGTGTGATGAGGACAGATGTCTGTGATGGGAGGGGGGAGTGAGTTCAGTGTCTAACCGCAGTTTTTACAAGTACACCGAACATGAGATAGAGAACGATTTTTAGCAATTTGTAAATGGGCCCACATAACTATGGCCACATAAAATTGACCCTCATTGCCACTTTATTCCCCCCTTTGATCATAATCATAGCGATAATATGAGCGAGATTAACCACTTAACGACCGCCCACCGCCGATTTACGTCGGCAGAATGGCACGGACAGGCAGAATCACGTAGATCTACGTGATCGCCTTTGTGCAGTTGGGGGGTCCATCCGGACCCCCCTTCACTGCAGTGAGCGGCCGTTAAGTGTTCGGGAGCGATCAGGCATGAGGGGGGGGGGGGGGCGCTCGATTCCGCCCCCCCTCGCGATCGCTCCCGGCCAATGAAAATGCTTCCTCCGCCATGTGATGTAAACAAGGCTGGAGGAAGTGATGTCATCTCCCTCGCCGCGGTCTTTCCGTTCCCGGCGCCGAGCAGAGAAGAAGCAGGTTAGTGCACCAACAGTCCACTGACACGTAGGTACACATAGGCACACAAATCACCCCCCAGTCACCCCCAGATCACCCCCCAGGTCACCCCAAAGCCCCCAATCACAGTGTCACTGATTGCAGTGATCATTTATTTTACTGATCACTGCATTTAGTGTCATCTGTGATTGTAAAAAGTTGCAGGGCAGTTAGGATTAGGCCCCTTTAGGTCCAGGGTAGCCCCCTAACCCCCCCCTAATAAAGGTTTAACCCCTTGATCACCCCCCAGGTAACCCTTTCACCCCCTAACTTCAGCGTCACTAAGCGATTGTTTTTCCGATCGCTGTATTCGTGTCGCTGGTGTTTTAGATAGGCAGTTATTTTTTTTTAGGTTCGCCGCAGGTTTTTATTAGTGTCAGGTACCCCCATATATTATTTTAACCCCCTGATTGCCCCTAGAGTTAACCCTTTCACCAGTGATCGCCGTATAAGCGTCACTGGTGTCACTGGTTAGCCAGTAAGTTATTTAGTTATTTAGGTTACCCGTCAGGTTTTTATATAGTGTCAGGTACCCCCATATTTAACCTAATAAAGGTTTTAACCCCCTGATTGCCCCTAGTTAACCCTTTCACCAGTGATCACCATATAAAGGTTACGGGTGACGCTGGTTGATTAGTTTGCTTTTTATAGCATCAGGGCACCCGCCGTATATAACCCAATAAAGGTTTAACCCCCCTGATCGCCCGGCGGGTGAGATCAATTAGGTTTTAGCGCCAGAGAGGGTCTGCGTCGCCCCAGGCAGTGTTAGGTTAGTGACAGTAACGCTAACACCCACGCGCAAAGCATACACCCCCCTTAGTGGTATAGTATCTGATCAGATCTATACTAGCATCCCCAGCGGTTTAGGGTTCCCAAAAACGCAGTGTTAGCGGGATCAGCCCAGATACCTGCTAGCGCCTGCGTTTAGCCCCTCCGCCCAGCCCAGCCCACCCAAGTGCAGTATCGATCGATCACTGTCACTTACCAAACACAACACACATAACTGCAGCGTTCGCAGTGCTTGGTTTTTGGGGCCCTGTACGCGGCTAGGCTCCCAAAAAGTCCCACACATGTGGTATCCCCGTACTCAGGAAAAGCAGCAGAATGTATTTTGGGGTGCAATTCCACATATAACCATGGCATGTGTGAGCAATATATCATTTAGTGACAACTTTTTGTACATTTTTTTTTTCTTTTTGTCATTATTCAATCATTTGGGACAAAAAAAAAAATATTCAATGGGGTCAACATGCCTCTCAGCAAATAGCTTGGGGTGTCTACTTTCCAAAATGGGGTCATTTGGGGGGGTTTTGTGCCATCTTGGCATTTTATGGCCTTCAAAACTGTGATAGGTAGTGAGGAGTGAAATCAAAAATGTATGCCCTTAGAAACCTTGAAGGCGGTGCTTGGTTTTTGGGGTCCCGTACGCGGCTAGGCTCCCAAAAAGTCCCACACATGTGGTATCCCCGTACTCAGGAGAAGCAGCAGAATGTATTTTGGGGTGTAAATTCACATATGCCCATGGCATGTGTGAGCAATATATCATTTAGTGACAACTTTGTGCAAAAAAAAAAAAAGTTTGTCATATTCCCGCAACTTGTGGCAAAATATAAAATATTCCATGGACTGAACATGCCTCTCAGTAAATAGCTTGGGGTGTCTACTTTCCAAAATGGGGTCATTTGGGGGGGTTTTGTGCTATTTTGGCATTTTATGGCCTTCGAAACTGTGATAGGTAGTGAGGAGTGAAATCAAAAATTTGCGCCCTTAGAAATCCTGAAGGCGGTGCTTGGTTTCCGGGGTCCCGTACGTGGCTAGGCTCCTAAAAAGTCCCACACATGTGGTATCCCCGTACTCAGGAGAAGCAGCAGAATGTATTTTGGGGTGCAATTCCACATATAACCATGGCATGTGTGAGCAATATATCATTTAGTGACAACTTTTTGTAATTTTTTTTTTTTTTTTTTGTCATTATTCAATCACTTGGGACAAAAAAAAAAAATATTCAATGGGCTCAACATGCCTCTCAGCAATTTCCTTGGGGTGTCTACTTTCCAAAATGGGGTCATTTGGGGGGGTTTTGTACTGCCCTGCCATTTTAGCACCTCAAGAAATGAGATAGGCAGTCATAAATTTAAAGCTGTGTAAATTTCAGAAAATGTACCCTAGTTTGTAAACGCTATAACTTTTGCGCAAACCAATAAATATACCCTTTTTGACATTTTTTTTACTAAAGACATGTGGCTGAATACATTTTGGCCTAAATGTATGACTAAAATTGAGTTTATTCGATTTTTCTTATAACAAAAAGTAGAAAATATCTTTTTTTTTCAAAATTTTCGTTCTTTTTCCATTTATATCGCAAAAAATAAAAATCGCAGAGGCAATCAAATACCATTAAAAGAAAGCTCTATTTGTGGGAAGAAAAGGACGCAAATTTCATTTGGGTACAACATTGCATGTCCGCACAATTTACAGTTAAAGCAGCGCAGTGCCGAATCCCAAAAACAGGCTTGGTCCTAATGGCCCGAAATGGTCCGGGGCTTAAGTGGTTAAGCATCACTAAATAACATGCATTTTTTTGTTTGTTTTTTTTAAAATGGGCCAGAGCCCAACGTGATTGGAAGTCTATTTAATCCTTGGGAGTTCGTGGCTGATAATTCCACAGCCATAATATGGGTTGCAGTCTTTCTTTCTACAGTGGCCTAAATGAAACTCTGGATCATTCTAGTCCCAAGGGGAATCAGACAGGGCAGCAGCAGGCATGCTACAAGTATTACTCCAACGATTCCCAATATGGCCTTTAACCCATATGTACTGGGGAACCAATCCCCGAACAAGCTACCAGCATTTAACCCATCCCATGTCTGGACTGGCATGGACTAACTTTTTCATCCTGATTTCATCAACGACTTTTCCCGTGTTATCCACTTCTAAGCAACAATTAGATAACATTTTCCACAGACCCCACCCTCAGCGGCTAACAAATAGTCTAAGGCAAGTCTGTTCTGATAAACATGAGTGCGCAACTTAGTTCCTTGTTTAGCAAGCAGATTTTAGGCAGAAGCAGATTCATTCCTTATTTACACAACTAGGTCCCAGTTTCCCTGAACAGATGAACCCATCGTTTGTCAAATACTCTCTCCCCCATGTTAACCCTCCACACCCTCTCCTGGGGAAGTGGTTCAGGTTGATGGCAGAACACACATCAAAAATCAGGCTTGCTGCAGTACTTGGGTTGGTGATCAGGGTACGGTTTATCAGCTTTCCGGTGGAACTAAAGCTCCGAACAGTTAGCCAGGTTTTATAGGGTGTATAAGTGGGGTCATAACAGGTTACCTGATTCTCAACGGTGCACATTGAATAGGCAGTCCCATTATGCATGAAGGTACCAGTTGCTGTACCCTTGCAATGATAATGAGAGCGCCACAGTAACATCTTGGTAGTTATGGATCCCACTCTGGTGGTCATTATGCAAGGGTCACATGAGTCACCCTCCCCCTTTTTACTCAGGTCAGTATCACCGCTATGGCCATCAGTCTCATTATAAAAATTTTAGTAAACATTACACCGATGAATATCCTCAAGCTTCAGCTTATGCATAGACCAACCAGCGTCCGGGCTGGAGTTGGGGCAGAGCTAGTAGATGTCCTTTATCTTACGCCGTGCGTTGAGCCAGCAGCGTCCAGGGGTGTGCTGGCCGCAGGGCTGCAGTCTGTCTATCTTCTGCCGTGTGTAGATTCAGCAGCTTCCAGTGGTGTGCTGAAAATAGGGCTGGAGTCCTTCCTTCTAATTTCGGCCACAAGGAGGGCTGTTGCTGCGATGGCCCGCAGGCAGGGCCGCCATCCCTGAGCTACAGTGTCCAGTTGTTTTGAAAGGTATGCTACAGGGCGCTGCCACGATCCCATGTATTGTGTCAGGACTCCTACTGCTATCCCTTGTTTTTCATTGACATATAAATAGAAGACTTTGTGACTGTCCGGCAGGCCTTGCACGGGGGCCTGCATTAGGGGAACCTTAATGTCTTGGAATGCTTTGTTATGTTGTTCTCCCTATTGAAAGGGTTTCTTTTCCCCCCTTTGTGGATTCATAGAGGGGTCTGGCTTTTGTGGCAAAGTCCGGTATCCAGATTCGTCAAAATCCTGCCGCCCCCAGGAACTCACGCACTTGCCGTCTGGTAGTTGGGGTGGGGATCTGACAAACAGCTTTTTTCCAGCCTTCTCCCAATTGTCTCTGTCCTTGCAAAACTTTGAACCCCAGGTATTTTACAGTCTCTTGGCACAACTGAGCCTTTTTCCGGGATCCCTTATAACCTGCCTCCCATAATAGTTGCAACAGTTCATTAGTGGCTTGAAGACACTTAATTCTGTGTCTCTCCTCAGTATTAAAAAGGGTCAATAAAAGGTTGCCGACAGTCAAACCAGGTAGGGTAATAGGTCTGAATTATTGACCAGAGCAAATCCATCATGGCTTCGGGCTTCTCAGAGTAGGCAGGGTTATAAGTCTTCCAGTTCAGTAAATGTTGTTATAAAGGGGGTGTAAAATAGAGTCTGATGTCCCCCCACCGCCTGTTCTCTAAGGGGCATTTGCATAGGTAGGTTGAAAGACGGGGCAAGGGTCCGGCCACTTGCATCGAGATTCCTCGGAGCGGAAGTGGACACTTGACTAAGGGGCCCATTGAGTTCCCCATTTCCATTCTACCAGTACCCAGAGTGTTACGGTTAAGAGTATTAATAGGAGTATTTTTTACTGAGATTAGGCATTGACAAACCTGATGAATCTAATTGAGGTGGACAACAACTTGAATCCTCTAGTCTACTGGATGGGTCATTTGGACATGGCTCCAATTTGTACCTGTCTGAGGCTCGTCCCTCTACACATGGGGGGGGGGGGGGTGATCTGTCTCTTCGGGTTGAGAATATATGTCTTGTTTGTTTAGTGGGTGGTACTACTCTTGTCAGCCATAATTCTGCACTGTTCCTCTTTTGTGGCTTGTATCCACTTCGGATCCCTATCTATAACCTTCTTTAAGAGCCCTCCGGGTCTTCTGGACCAAACCTTTGCAAACCAAATGGCCATAATGTCTTCATTCATCCATCCCTTCTCTTGAACTTGCACAATAATGCCAGGTGGTATGGTCTCTTTAGGATAGGTTTTCCTCTTAAAAATAAGCATAGGAGGCAGTTTAGTACCATCTGCACAGCATCCCTATCTATAACCTTCCTCCAACAGTCTATATATGGGATCTGGTCATGTTTCTATGAGTCTGACCTACCGTATTTTTCCGTGTATAAGACGCTACTTTTTGCTAAAATAATTCGACGGAAAATCAAGCAGCGTCTTATACACGGTCAGTCAGCCTTGGAGAGAGACGCGCGGGTGCGTAGCGGGTCATAGGTCGTCGAACGGCTGTCGAACGGCTTCCTCCAATCACGAGCTTTGTGTTAGTGACGTCAGCTGGAGTTGGAGGAGGAGGTGGAGAGTGTGCAGATGCGATCCTATTGGACGTGGAGAGTGCGCAGATCAGGGACCGGAGCATATTGAGCCCAAGATGTCACAGAATAATAAAAGTACCGGTAAGCGATTGTCTTATTCTGCAAAATTCAAACTGAATGTTGTCAGCTATGCAAAAGAGCATGGAAATAGAGCTGCAGAGAGACAGTTTGGACCTCCCCCCACCGAGAGTATGATCAGACAGTGGAGAAAACAGGAAGAACAACTCCTTAAGATGCCAAAAAAGAAGAAGGCCCTAAGAGGAAAACCAGCAAAATGGCCAAATTTGGAGCAGAGGCTTAAGACTTGGATTTTGGAGCAGCGCCAGAGTGGCTCATGTGTGTCAACCAACCTTATTCAATGTCAGGCAAGAATGTTTACAAGCGAAATGAACATTGTTGATTTTACAGGAAAGGCAAAATGGTGCTTCAATTTCATGAGGAGAGAAGGGTTGGCCATGAGAACACGAACAAAGTTAGCTCAGAAAATGCCACCAGTTTATGAGGATAAAATCCAACAGTTTCACTCCTATGTCATAGAACTTCGGAAAAAATATGATTTTGAACCAAGTCAGATTGCAAACATGGATGAGGTCCGTCTCAATTTTGATGTGCCTTCCAACAGAACTGTTGATGTGAAAGGAATAAAAACAGTGGCAATCAAAACAAGTGGCCATGAAAAGACACACTATACTGCTGTGCTTGCATGCTATGCAGATGGTACTAAACTGCCTCCTATGCTTATTTTTAAGAGGAAAACCTATCCTAAAGAGACCATACCACCTGGCATTATTGTGCAAGTTCAAGAGAAGGGATGGATGAATGAAGACATTATGGCCATTTGGTTTGCAAAGGTTTGGTCCAGAAGACCTGGAGGGCTCTTAAAGAAGCCAGCTCTGCTTGTCTATGATCAATTCCGAGCACATTTAACAGAAAAGACTAAAAGGGTTGCATCGGATTTGAGAACATACCTAGCAGTTATTCCTGGTGGCCTTACAGGGCAGCTACAGCCACTAGATGTTTCAATAAATAAGCCATTTAAGGTCCTGATGAGAGAAGAATGGAGTAGATGGATGCAAAAAGCAGGTGATACCTTGACACCGGCAGGAAGAGTGAAAAAACCAACCATTACTGAGGTCTGCAATTGGGTCCTAAACTCATGGCATGGCGTCAAACAAGAGGTGATTGTGAAGTCCTTCAAGAAATGTGTTATCAGCAATGCCATGGACGGAACTGAGGATGATCTCACATATATAAACAGTGATTCAGAAGACAGCAGTGATGCAAAAGAAGTTGAAGAAATTCTGTCTGGAACTAGTGATGAAGAAGAGAACATTGATGCAACAGAGGCTGAATAAAGTGATATTCTGCATAATATACTGGTATGTAAACATTACTAAATAAAAATGTGTTCTGTTTTACCTATGTTTAAAACATTGATTTCTTGATTTTGGGTTGGAAAAGTGGGGGGCGTCTTATACATGGGGGCGTCTTATACACGTAAAAATACGGTAATATTCTCAAATAACCGGTCAATGGTCTCTAAGTCAAAGGTTCCCTGAGGGGGCCACGTATTCCATAGCGGGGCCAATCTTTCTTACACAATGTTGCCAATTTCTTAGGACTACGTTTTAAATTGCAGTCCCTAGAAAATCCCTTCCTGAAATTGGAGATCATGGACTGTAGGGGAGATTCAACACTATGTTTCTCGCCCATACTTGTAACCTATTGACACCAAGACAGACACAGAGGGTAGGGTAAAGTTTAAGAATTCAGTAAGGGGTCTGAATCCTCAACACAGATAGGCACAATAGACAACGCTTCCCTCTATCAGTGGCTCGGACGCAGTCTCCTGGCCGAGAAACGCACTTACACGAGGTCCGCACTCGCTTCGCCACAAAGTGACGTCTCATACACACATCAATTATACCAGACTCTCCCACCCAAAAATAAATGACTGACTGAGGATTGGCCGAGGGATGCACAATCATCCGGACGGACGTTCCTCTCGGAAGGTGATCAGGCTTCCCTTCTCTCGATCCGTTGAAAGGCTGGTTGACTGTTATCCAAAATCGACTCTCACCTGTTCCTGTTGGAGCTCCAACTATCTATTTCTTGGATTCCCAGGTCATTGACGCTACCAAGGTCATCCACAGCAGGCCACCAAATGGGACACAGTGAAGTCTCCTAGATAAACAGTTCTAGAGGGCGCCTTTTGAGACTACGTTATAGCCCACAGGGCTGGCCTCTCGGACCGCTCCTTGTAGGTCTGGTGGAAACGTGCTACCTGTCTCGGCAGGTCACACCCGACATTCCCCCCACGGCCAATGCACCAAATGATGTAGAAGGTAGAAATAATGGTCAATGACTGTCGGACACAGACTTAAGTGTTACCTGGATTTATTCCGCCCAAGCCAAAGCGTAGCACCTGACGGACTCGCGTTCCAAAATCAAGTGCCTCAAAAACGGTTTACACAGTGTACATATGATTTCAATAGATTGTGTCACAAGCGAACAGGCGGTATATTTCCGTTACACATTGTACTAACCTTTTGAACAGTCAACCGTTTGAACTTTTTGGATACAAGGCAATTCATTAAAGCATATACTTTAAGCCCTTGCAAAGTTTGTTTCTCTGCAGTTTTGCTCCTTGAGATTTCTTTATCTGTCTTACTAATCAGCAATCAGGCTGAGAGATGAGTTTCAGTGAAACATAAAACATCTCCAAGTGTCAACTCGTGGTGAGATTTGATATCTTCAATGTGAGCTGGTAATCCTTCCGTGTTGTGATGGATAATTGTTAATGTTTGCGGTTTGTCTATCTGTAGAAACTTTAAGAGGGGCATAACACTTTCCAGTGATGCATTCTTCATGGAGTCCAGGGAGGCTGTGATTTCAGGATCAGCAAAGATCTTCATCTCATCAAAGTCGGTTATGTGCAGTCCTTGCAGTGTAGTCGTTCTACTCAGAGCAACATAGGCCATTCCCGGCTGGAAGACCCGTGTCAATGAGACCACGGCCGACTGTATCGACATCTGACGGTTATGAATCGTACATGCAAAAGCAAACTTCAGGGGGAACTGCCTGCGAACAGCTCCTTTCTGTCTCAGGTTTTCCTCTACCCGTTCTATGTACACCAATTTGTCAGCATCACAAGACTTGTTACGGTATCTCTGTCCTGCATTTGGATTGTCCAGCACAAGCCCAAGCTTGTTTACCGTAGTAGCACCATTCTCAGTCTGGATGATTATTCTTGCAATCTTGCCAAATGTCCCGTTAACAAGCCCGTCTTCAACATCAATGTTTCTTGTGATCATGATACGGGCACCTTCAGCTGCTTGCAGTGTGTCAACTGCAAGCAGCTGAAGGTGCCCGTATCATGATCACAAGATGATCAGATTGTCTTTGTGTCCTGTAAATGCAGTTAGTAAAAACGCTGGGCATGGATAAGTCTGCTTCCTCACGTAGTCTGTTAAGTTTACAGAGTATCTTTGTCGCCTCAGCATAGATGCACTTTATCAGGTGTGATTTTCCTGTCCCTGCGCCACCAGTGACAAAGTAATAGAATGGGGCAGGATTTAGGCCACGCACACGGTTAGTGCACCAGTCACAAACAGAGTAGAATGTCTGAGCTTGTGTACGGTTAAGGTTTCTGTACATTTTCCGAAGGAAATCAGGGCACATTTGTGGGGCCTTCACATTAAGCGCAATTCCACCTGTTTGCTTGTGACGTGTATACTCCGGAACATCATCTTGTTCATTCTCATGAAGTGGCTCCCCTTCTTTGCGTTCCTCTATACATGCCAACCTATCCAACTCCGCTTCTGGGGCAAAGGTGTTCCAAGCATCTTTAACAGGGCCGTTTTTTACAAAGTCATCCAAGACTTGTTCCCCAATTTTGTTGTGTTGTGTTCGAACTTCTTTTGGTTGCTGGTAACAATTGCAGACACTGCTCGGATTGCTTATTCTCCTGGTAAGCTCACACAGGCGCCTTTGTAAAAATCCTGGTGTGTTGGGAACCTTACAGTTTTCAGTGATGACTCTGAACGGTGGGGGAGATAGAGATTAAGCAGTCTGCCGTAGTAGTTCTCGGGGTCCTTCTCTGAGAAGCATGCGTACCTGATTGTAGGCTTCCCTCTTGTGCGTTTTTGAATCATTCCCATTTCATTCAATAGGCTGACACGCTTGCCGTCTTGCTTGCCATCTTCCTTCTGCTTGCCATAGACAACCCTGTAATGGGATGCAAAGTCTGCCAGACACATGGACTCAAACTCTGGTGTTTCAGGTCTGGCTCTGTATTTGTTGACAAAACTCGCCATCCACACATTAAGAGAATCGGCTGGTTTGTTCTGAAACGCACTGAGTGGGAGACTCATGCACTGAGTGGGAGACTCATTTTCAGTGCATTGTCACCAGTTGGCAGAAAAACAACCTCACGTGAGCAAGACTTCATTTTCAGGCTGCACGTACGGGCCACAGACTCCTGGGCGCTGACCTCTCTGTGTTTTGAATAAGCCTTTAGAACTTTTCATTTCTTCTCGTTTTGTCTGCTTCTGGGCTCATTTCTTTGACTATTGTTTTTAGATAGTCACTCAGCTCGCGTTCTGGCTTGGATATGCAAGACAACATGTACATGATGCAACCATACTCATCAAGAATGTACTGGATGTCCATGTTGGCGTTCCAGGCCATCAGCAAATGTGGATTGTAGTTGTTAACCCAGCAGTCCTTGACATCACGCTTCATTAGAATCACGCTTGAGGAGGTCAATGCCTCAATGTATGAGTTGTACTGATTCAAAGTCATATCACACTGTACCAGTAGCTGTGACATGACTTCAAGCTGCACTTTTGGGTTATTAAGCAAATCCCAGACTGGTTTCAGTTTGTTTTTGGCTGCTTGTGGTTTCATTGCACAATCTCCTTGTTCTTCTGGCATTGGGTAAGTTATCCTCGTTTTTCAAATGGGTGGCTTTGGAAATCCAAATCTGCATACTCTTACCTTTCTTGCACAATTTTGAATGAGATCTGCTGTGCATTTGAAGTTCTGTTACAAATCTGTGAAGGCCCGTTTGGCTTCATCAGGCAGCTGGCATGGGATATTATGATCTATAAAGGCACGCACCTTGTCAATACTGTCTTGCCAAATATAGAAGCTCCTGCTACCCAACAGAGACAATGTATATGAGGGCTCCCTCTCGCCTGAAATTCAACCCGGTAAAAGTTATCAATAACTTCACTGATTGGCTGTGCAGGACCCAACAGTAGCTCTCGCATCAGAGCATCAACCCATTTGTCAAACATGCGCATGGTGGTCACTGGGTTGCCTCGAAGAATGTCACTTTTCAGCCCAGTCTAGCTCTGCAAAATCCACCTTTTGACCTTGTGCCTTTATTGCCGTTATTACCTCTGACCATCTGAATTCTGCAGCAGAGAAGGTAAGAAAAAAAGTTGGCTTAGCCAATTGTCTCACCATGGCTAGAAAATTGGTCAGATTTTTATCCCAGTAAGCTGGATTCCCTCTCAGTGGTTGCATGAACCTTGTGGCATCTCGGTTTCGCACCAACCTCTCAACCTCACGCTTGTCCTGTAGCAGCTTGTTGGATATTTTCCGTCCATCCCTGGTATTGGGTTTTCCTTTCCTTAACTGGATGGACATGCTGCTTTTGACCAAGTGTGTTTCTGTGACAAACTGCGCAAAGAAGGGGTAGCTTGTGTCTCTTGCAAAACGAGTATCAACACAAAAAAGCCTTGCATTAAAATACATGCTCGGGGACAGTTTGACTTGTCTTGCCTGGTCCAATGTATTCTGTCCAGTAGGGAACTGAACAGGGAAGGCCATTGCCTCAAGCCTAGGAACTTTAAAGAAGTTGACAGGTGCGTTTCCTTGTGCAGGTGCAATGCTGAATATTCCATCACCGTGTGTCAGTGCTTCCGCTCCAAGGTCAGATGGCTGCAAACAACTGTCTAGGCCAATTCCAGGTCTTAGTGCATCCTTCTCATCCTCTGCATTTGGAGGTTGTTGGTCATGGCCTTCCTGTTGCTCAGAAGCAGCCGGTAAACATGCAGAATGTACCTCTGATGGATCACAATTTGATGCGTTCAAGTATCTCCATCATTTCAGTTTCATCACAACTGTCGAGTTCCATCCCATCATTAGCATCATAATCATCATCATCAGCGATTGTCTCATCCAGTCTGATTGAAATGTCACTGTAGTCGGGGTGTGTGTCAATGAGTTTTGACAGACCTGCTACTACATTTCTCATGTTGACACTGTGAAACAGCTGGTTGCCATTGCAAGTCAGATGTCTTTTCAGCTTCACTCTGTGTAACTGGGATGTGCTGTGCGATCTTGGTAGAGTATTGACCGTGGTTTCCACCTCGGATGGCACACACACACTACAGCGCCGTGTATAGCTGCCTGTCGACTATTGGGAAGTGTGATGATCTTGGCAAATGGCAGTATTTTGGCCATAAGTTGCCTTTCCAGCACATTCAAATCGCAGAGCTCTGGGGGAATGGGCGCCAGCTCCATGTTAGCCACAGCGATGGATGATTTGTGTCCCGCTTTTAAATGTGAATCACAGTTGTGACAAATCCATTCTTTGGTCCTTTCATCTGGTACAGTGCATTGTTCAGGGCCTTGACAGTGATTGTTGCACACATGAACATATTTCCCTGTCAAACCAGCAGCAACAATGTGTAGATTCTTCTTGTAATTGCTGAGAATGCAATATGTTTCACTCGGTTAGGGAAAAGGGTGCGATGACACATTGTGCACACAAAAGTTGGCCCAGCTTTAATGCATTCATGGAAAGTGGATATAGCGGTCTGCATTAGGCTGTTGTCCACTGGTTGACTGCATTCCCGCATGACATGAGTCCATCGTCTGTATTTCATTCTTATTTTGAAGGCACATTGCATATTATGGGTTATGCGAAAATCTGCTTGAGTGTGACGCTTCATTTTCATGTAACTCATGCAATGTTGCAAGTGACGTTTTCTGAAAGCAGGATCATTATATTTTCTGTTGATACATTGCTTCTGCTTCAAGTTAAAATCGGCATTTGTCGCATATTTTCTGGTGATGTATTGCTTCTGCTTCAAGTTAAAATTGGCATCGGTCTAATATTTGCGAATGATATATTGCTTCTGCTTCAACTTAAAATCAGCATCTGCTCTGTATCGGCTGGTGATGTAAATCCTCTTCTTACTGGTGACAGACATCTTTGTAGCCTTGAAATCATACCTTCTTTCATTTGTGTCGTCTTCTGTTTTTGTCGTCGCTGTGCATTTAATTTGGAAAATGCCTTACTGTCCTTCCATATGCCCTGTGAGGATTTTGCATCAAGTGACCGTGGAGAATGCTTGCTGGCTGGGAATCCAGTGTGTGTTGCATCTTTGGTCATCTGTGTCACTTTGTTCTCCACATGCTTTCCATTATGTGGTTTGTCAGATTGCACCGGTGGGGACAGCAAACCATCTGACAGACGTCTTGCACGATGAAATGAGACTGGCATAAAGTCATACTGCAGTCCATCAATAGGGCCTCTGGTGTCTGTAAGGAGCAATTCATACAACTTATAAATCCTTGCCCCCATATCATTTAAATGTGTAAAAGTGACCATAACAGCTTTTCCTTTTCCAGTGGCAGGAAGTCCATCCTTATTTTGACTATGAGAAGCAAACAGTCCATATCTCCCAGACTTGTCTCTGAACAATGCAATGAGATATGGCACTACTATATAAATTGCATGTGTAACATCTGCATTGAGGCACTGAAGTCTTGTGGAGAGGTCAACAAACCAACCTTGGTTGGCACCGTCTACCGTGGCACCCACACATCCCGATAACACTGGAGATTTAACAACGTTATACTCATATTTGCGAGTGTTGACTCGGAGGGGCACTTCTTCCATTGTCAAGTGTTGGTGCTGATAGACATTTCTTTGTTTTAGCTGTTTTCTTGCTGTGCCATACAAGCTGTTGCCCTTCATCATTTGATCAAGATCATCCTTCCTCATCATCAAGCTCACTGTGGTATGCCAAAAATGTCAGAGCCATGCATGTACACCGTTTAATTCCTTAACCTTCCATAGCCATGATGACCCTGATGAAATGATGCCTGCACAGATATCTCACTTGGTACACATGGTTCTTGCATGCCATGGTTTTGAGAAGTGCCCATCACATTGTCACTGTGCTCTTGAACTTGACACTGAGTTGAATATAGGAATGACACCACAGGTTCACTATGTACCTCTTGGGCACATTCACTGTCACAAACCTCCATTTCCTTTAGATGGCATGATATTTGTAGGAATTAAAATTCCACTCAGCTGTGTGTGATGAGGCATAATTCCCCTCAGAGCTGTGTGGGAGGAGCTATAATTCCCCTCAGTGTTGTGTGGGAGAAGCTATAATTCCCCTCAGCGTTGCCAGGAAACCAATGTTTGTTTATGCAGGCTCTAAGCACAGGTCACAGCCTCTCCTGAATACTTGCCATTCTTCAAGCGGTCGCATTTTAAAAACTATATTGTGAGAATCACAAGACCCAGACCAACATTTTGATATATAGTATGTCTCTGAAATATTACAATTGAAGGCACAGTCGCAGTTTAGAAATTCCCCTTCAAATTTGAAGTGGCTAGAGGGGAGTTTCAATGAATGTCAATGGATGGCGGGGGTTGCAAACAAATGGTCATATTGTGTAAACTATCAGGACTATGGCTTAGCCGTGGACATGTGTAGTGGCAGCAGGGATAGCTGAACGTTTTAATATACGATTTGTGTAGGTGGGCTTGAAAATGGAGTGGTGGCAGTTTAGAAATCATGTCCTGATTTTTCAGCTTTTGTCAGCTCACACTCAAGTTTCACCATTCATTCCTATGGGACAAATTTTGCCTAAAAAAACTACAATATTTTGTGAACCATTTGGGGAACTGTTCCACAAAGTAACAGCTTACCAATCGGGAACAATACGGACGTTTTGGTATATTACGTGTATGTAGTGCGGTAAATTTGGCTATAATAATAATAATATTTATGCGAGATAACATTAAGTGGTCTTGCTATGCAAGAACACTTAATAGGAAAAGATGTGTGTGTATATATATATTAGATATAGATATAGATATAGAGAGAGAGAGAGAGAGAGAGAGAGAGAGAGAGGAATATGAACCAATGTGACTCCATCTTAGGTATAAGCATCCATGTTAGAGATCATTGCTTAGTTGTATATAGTTCTGCATAGATAACTTCACTAGCCTTGGTTGCATAAACTGTTTAGTTACAAATGTTCTCACAAAGATAAACAGTCCTGTCATGACGTTAGTAAATGCTCCTAATCACATTCCTGTCTGTATGTTGTCTTGTATATACTGAGAATGTCCCATGTACAATCTAGATGTGATATTGTTTACTGCTTATGTTCTATAAACAATGGAAAGCTACCTTATGACAAACTTTGCTTGTAAACAATGTTTTCCTGTCTATATAAGCCCTGTAAAATATATCATCAATAGACATGCTTTGATAAGACTCACTGTGTGTGACAAGTTATTTCAGAGTAATTCTCCGAGGCCCGTACTGAGACGGAAGAACGGACTTGGTCAGATCTTATTAACAATCTATGGTCGAGGGAGGCCTGTACCCCAATAATACTGTATATACATTAGGGCTGTGGAAATTAATTCCTCGATTAATCAATTTAATTGATTGATCAAAATTCTTTTGATTGGTACTCTCCGCCGGCTTCTGGGTCTTCAGGGAGTTCCTGTCGGAGATCTGGTGATGTCACGAACACCGACGGAGCTTGCCGTGTCCATCTAAAGGGCTCCTTTGCTGTGCCTTCATATCTGCATGCCGGCGAGACCTTACTATCTGCCACACGCAAGGGCTGTTACACTTCCCTCTATCAACCAGGGATTCTACAGCCATCCACTGGGAGTTGATAGTTCCCTTCACGGGACATCTACATGCCGAAGGACCGATGTTAACCCCTCCTCATCTGGATTCAGCAGTGGTATCGTTGTACACATTTTTATACCAGTATCATACTTGGCTACATGTTTTTAGGACTTCTTTTGCTGCCGTTTGGTATTACTCGCACCATTTTTACAGTTTATTTAGCTACATCGATTTTTATCTCCAGTGCAATATTTATTTCGTTACCTACTTGAAGACTATAAAAGTTTTAATGCTATTCCCATTGAGCGCTGCCTTTGTGTGTTTTTTGTATCCTGCTATCCATTTTTCCAGTGGTTGGTAGCTGCATTGGGAATCAGCCAGCAAGGAGATCAGCTAAAAGTAGTTGGATCTGTATGTGAGTTATAATTAATCGAAATTAGTCGATTAATCAATTTAAAAAAAAAAAGATTAATCTAAGAAAATTTAAATCAGTAACAGCCCTAATTATATATATATATATATATATATATATATATATATATATATATATATATATATATTTATTTATTTATTTTTAAACCATATTCTAACTCACTACATACTAAAAACTAAAAATATGGAGAAAGAATATCCGAGTATATTGTACCCATAGGAGACCCAGTAATAACTACCGTTGATGGGGAATACACTGCAATAATTACAAAAATATTAAAGAGTAATAAAAAGGAATAATTTTATCCATATATAATTTGATAAAATAATGGCAAATTAAATTATAACTTAAGTGTAGAAACATAACTGAGAATTACAATTTAATATGAATTCTTAAATTTATAGGAACTAAAATAGCTCATAAAATATATATATGAAGAAATTTTATTTAGATGGATTTCATAAGTAGGGATGAGCTCGGTGTTCGAGTCGAACATAGGTTCGACTCGAACATCGGCTGTTCGCTCATTTGGCGAACAACGAACGATTTGGGCCGTTCGCGCCAAATTCGAGTGCCGCGAACGGCCCACAATACACTGCGCCATCGCAGTGTAATCCCGGCGCTGTGATTGGCCAAGCATGCACTGTGACCCTGCATGCTTGGCCAATCACAGCGCCGGCAGCGAGGAGAGCAATGATTGGCCACAGGCAGGATGCCTGTGGCCAATTATAGCTGAGGGGGTTTAGTACACGCCCCACACTATAAAAGGCCGCCAGCGCGGCGGCCTTGTGTAGTGTGTTCCGGAGCAGGGAAAGTGAAGGATAGGCAGGGACAGTGTCAAATCTTGTCAAATCTATTTTTTGCTAAACCTTGTGTGTAGGGACAGAGAAGGATAGGCAGGGAGAGTGTCATTGTTGCTAAGCCTCCTGCACATTATACACCTGAAGTTAGCCCGTATTGCTGCTTTTTCCTGGTGTGTTACACAAACAGGATTTTGCGGCACTTACAGCGGGCGGAGTGTGCCTCCTGACCATATTACACCTTAACTTCGCCTGTATTGCTGCTTTTTCCTGGTGTGTTACACCAACAGGATTTTGCGGCACTTACAGCGGGCGGAGTGTGCCTCCTGACCATATCACACCTCAACTTAGCCTGTATTGCTGCTTTTCCCATTTCCGTGCAGGCCATTAGAATGTCTGGAAGGCAAACAAGGAGAGGCAGACAGTCAGGAGCCAAAAAAAGAGGGCAAGCAGGCTCTGTGTCTAGAGACAACAGTGCTGGTCGTGGACGCGGTGCATCGCCATCAGCACGTGGCCATGGGACACGCTTGTCCTTTTCGGCAGCTGGACGTGTTGAGCCGCATCATGCCGAAGACTTGGTAGAGTGGATGACCAAGCCCTCCTCATCCTCCTCATCCTCTCTCACCCAGGCTCAGGGTACTGGCAAAGCAGCTGCCAAAGCGTCCTCTTCCCTGGTATCAATGTCATTATCAGTCACTCCTTCCCTAGACCAACCATGTCCTTCTGAGGAGTCCCCCGAACTGTTTGAGCACAGTGTTGGGTACATGCTCCAAGAGGATGCCCAGCGTTTCGAAGGGTCTGATGATGATACCCAGCTAGAGGAAGGCAGTAGCGTGAGAGCAGAGAGAGGGGATGCTCAAGAAGGACACCAATCTGGCAGTCATGTTCCAGCAGCTGCAGCATACTGCCAGATTGGCTCCAGTGATGAGGAGGGAGGGGATGATGAGGTCACTGACTCCACGTGGGTGCCTAATAGGAGAGAGGAGGAGGATGAGGAGGAGGCACATCTCCAACGAGGCAGGATGCCCTCGGGGGGGCCAGCGTAAGGGCAGCACACCGACGGAATCACACCGCAGAGCTCCGCCTGTGCAGGGCGCTGCCTCTGCCCGTTATTTAAAAGGTTCTTTGGTGTGGGCCTTTTTTGAGTCGAGTGCATCAGATCGCACAGCTGCTGTTTGCAACATATGTCTCAAGCGTATATCGCGTGGCCAAAACATCACCCGCTTGGGCACCACATGCTTGACCAGACATATGTTGACCTGCCATGCAGCTCGTTGGCAAGCCTACCTTAAAGACCCACACCAAAGAACAAAGCGGACCTCTTCTTGCACCGCATCAACTGGGATCTCCAACCCCACTATACCTTCAGTCCTCTCTGAAACCTGCTCTGAGAGGAATGAAGGTGTAGAATTAGGTGTGTCACAGCCAAGTACTTGCGGGCACTCTGCTAGCAGTACACCAAAGTCCGATTCTAGCAGGCAAATTTCCCTGCCCCAGCTGCTGGACCGTCGAAAGAAGTTCACTCCCAGCCATCCACATGCCCAGCGGTTGAATGCTAGCTTGGCCAAATTGCTAGCGCTTCAACTGCTGCCTTTTCAGTTGGTAGACTCGGCCCCCTTACGTCAGTTTGTGCAATGTGCGGTTCCTCAGTGGCAGGTTCCCAAACGCCACTTTTTCTCACGGAAGGCGATTCCGGCTCTCTAACGGCATGTGGAAGGCAATGTCTTGGCCTCACTGGACAGGGCGGTCAGCGGTAAGGTGCATATTACCGCTGACTCATGGTCCAGCAGGCATGGACAGGGACGTTACCTTTCTTTCACGGCCCATTGGGTCACTCTTGGCAGCTGGGAAGGATGCAGGACAAGGTGCAGTAGTGTTGGAGGTTGTTCCACCGCCACGCCTCCAAAATGCTACTACTGGTTGTGACACCTCTGTCCTCCACCCCTTCTTCCTCCGTGGCCTCTTCCTGTGCTTTGTCCTCGGAACCAGCGGTGCTCCGTAGTCGTTCAAGGGGCAACGCAAGTACGCAGGCAAAAAGATGCCATGCCGTGCTTGCGCTGGTGTGTTTGGGGGACAGGAGCCACACTGGGGCAGAGGTTCTGTCTGCTCTGCAGGGGCAGGCCGAGAGGTGGTTGACGCCACGCCAGCTTAAGCCAGGAATGGTAGTTTGCGACAATGGCACCAACCTCCTCTCCGCTCTCCGACAGGGACAACTGACCCATGTGCCCTGTGTGGCTCACGTCCTTAACCTGGTGGTGCAGCGGTTCTTGGGCAGGTACCCGGGCTTACAGGATGTCCTGAGGCAGGCCAGGAAAGTCTGTGTGCATTTCCGCAGATCTTATAATGCCAGTGCTCGCCTGGCTGAGCTGCAAAAGGAGTTGAACCTGCCCAAGAACCGCCTTATATGTGACATGCCCACCAGGTGGAACTCAACGTTGGCCATGCTGCAGCGGCTGCACATGCAGCAGAGGGCCATCAATGAGTACCTGTGCGACTACGGCACCAGGACAGGGTCAGGGGAGCTTGGTTTTTTTTCACCACGCCAGTGGGGCATGATCAGGTATGCATGCACTGTCCGGGCACCATTTGAGGAGGCCACAAGGATGGTGAGCAGTGACAGTGCATGCATCAGTGACACTGTACCTCTTGTCCACCTGTTGGAACATACGCTGCGTGGAATAATGGACAGGGCACTTGAGGCAGAACAGAGGCAGGAAGAGTAGGACTTTCTTGCCTCTCAAGGCCCCCTTTACCCAGACAGTGTTCCTTCTGTCCCACCCATCGTACAGGAAGAAGAGGAGGGGGAGGAGGATTGTGTCAGCATGGAGGTGGAGCCTGGCACTCAGCATCATCAGCAGCAGTCTTTTAGGGATGATTTACAGTCCCAAGAAATCAGTGGACTTGTACGTGGCTGAGAGGAGGTGGCTGCGGATCATGTCGTCCTTAGTGACCCAGAGGACTCCGGACTGAATGCCTCAGCTAACCTACGCTGCATGGCCTTCCTGATCCTGCAAAGTCTGCGGAAGGATCCTCGTATTCTTCGGATCAAGGAGAGGGACCATTACTGGCTGGCCACTCTCCTTGATCCACGGTACAAGGGTAAGGTTGCGGACCTTATCTTACCGTCGCAGAGGGAGCAGAGGATGAGACAACTCCGGGAGGCCTTGCAGAAAGGTCTGTGCAACGCGTTCCCAGAGACTGGGAGGTTACAAACTCCTGGTCCTGGACAACGAGTTGCTGAGGCTTCGGTCAGTCAAAGAAGGAGCGGTGGGGAAGGTGGCCGTCTGACCGAAGCGTTCAGACAATTCTTTAGTCCGCAGCCCCAAGGTATGATCGGTTCCAGCAACCATCGCCAGCGTCTGATATACATGGTGCAGGAATACCTAGGGGCAAGGTCAGACTTGGACACCTTCCCCACCGAAAATCCTCTGGCTTACTGGGTCTTGAGGATGGATCACTGGCCAGAGCTTGCACAGTATGCAATTGAGCTACTGGCCTGTCCTGCATCCAGCGTTCTTTCAGAACGCACATTCAGTGCTGCTGGAGGATTTGTCACGGATCACAGGGTGCGCCTGTCCACCGACTCGGTTGATCGACTGACCTTCATAAAGATGAACCAGTCTTGGATCACCACCAGCTACCAAACACCTGAAGCTGATATAACAGACTAATTTATTTTCATATGTCACATCCCTTCAAGACTGATGTTGAGAGTTTGTCCTGTTATGTTGACTGACTATCCTCCTCCTCCTCCTCAATGATCCGATTGACGATGATAGCTTGGAAGAACATTTTTGTTTCTGGGTGCCGCCACCAGTGGCTAAGGCCCAATTTTTCAGCCCCTGTTTAACAGGAGCGTGTAATTACAACTTTTGATGCAATACTTTGCAACAGGGCTCATTGCTGTGCTCCAAGTACAGTATCTGTGAGGGGTTGCAGTGTTGTGACACCAGTGCCTAAGGCTCAATTTTTCTGCCCGTTATGCAATTACAATTCTTGATCTAATAATTCACAGCAGGGCCCATTCATGCGCCCACCAAGAGTAACTGTGAGGGCTCACAGTGTTGTGGCAACACCAACATGTAAGGGGCAAATTTCAGCTGAGTATATACGGCAGGCCCCTACTTTCAAACATCCAACTTACAAACGACTCCTCCTTGCAAACGGAAGGATACAACAGGAAGTGAGAGGAAATCTACCCCTAGGAAGGCAAATTCTCTCCTGTAAGAGTTAATATGGGAAAAGGGTGTCTCCTCTCTACCGATGCTTTATCACCAATCCTTGCTTCAATAAAAACCCAAAATTTTCAAAAAACATTTGTCATTAGGACGGAAAGTGAGGTGAACTGTTCTGAACAGGTGCACACTGCACAGACAGCAAAACAAATGTTACAGGGGTGATAACCCTTCCCTATGTTTTCCAAAAAGCTTAAAAATAGATTTTTTGCCTGGAGCTACACTTAAACAATGTACCTGTTCAAAATTACAAACAGATTCTACATAAGAACAAACCTACAGTCCCTGTCTTGTATGCACCGCCTGTATACGGCTGTTCAGAGTATATAGGGCCTTTTTTATTTTGTGTGCGGGGTTCCCCTTAATATCCATACAAGACCCAAAGGGGCTGGTAATGGGCTGGGGTGGGGGGGGGGGGGTGTGTGATGGGGTAGCTATGCCATTTTTCTTAAAGATTTTCATCCATATTACCGGGGACCAGACATTACATTAAAGCCGCAAGCAGTTTTAAATGGCTTTTTTCCTTTAGAAATGTAATTTTGTGCAGGGACAGTTCTAAACACGGGAAACACGTGGCACTTCACAGGCATACTTTAGACACCCCCCAGGTACGATATTTAAAGGAATATTTGACTTTTTTTTTTTCACTTTATGCATCATTAAAATGACTGCTCCCGAAAAACAGCCGTTTTTAAAACTTCTTTTTGCATTGATACATGTCCCCTGGTGCAGAACCCGGGTTCCCAAACCCTTTTTAGGACAATAACATGAATAGTCGTTATAATTAGCACTTTAGATTTCGAACGTTCGCATCCATTGTATTTAATAGGGTTCTAAAGTTCGTGCGAACTTTCGGTCCGTTCGCGGGTTCTGGTGCGAACCGAACCCGGGGGTTTCGGCTCATCACTAGTCATAAGTATGAAATTAATATTCAAAACCTTGAAAAATGAATATGCTTATGTAGGTAGTAATGTACATATGGGATATATTATGGCATAAATACTTAATATAAAAGGTGAAATATTGTATCAGTATAAACTGATAATCCAATATCAAACAAGGCAAACTATTAGATTTTACCTTTGTGATATTCTACGTCATGGAAAAACTATTTGAGAAAGTACTCAGTAAATACCTGTAGATCACTAGTGCTTGAAAGAGCAAGCCGTATACCTCGACATCCAGCAAAGAAGTGCTGGTGGAGAGAGGCATGAGGGCTGTTTTATTTGAGATCCCTCCCATCAGCCGCCGCAATTGCAGACAGCTGACAGGGAGAAACTAACAGGGATTCCTTTGGTAAGTCCATTAAATGGAGTGAGCGCGGCACGGCATGCGCAAACGTTCCCGCATCGGGACGTCATGCACACCTCATCCACCACACATTGAGCCTCACCTGTGGACTGAGCATGTCCGCAGGAGTGGCAAGATGGGGAATGTGGGCGGAGATGGAAAGTCAGCCCACAAACTCCCGAGCGTTGCCCAGGTTCAGAGAACCGGCTGCTCTGTGTGCCGGGCAATCCCACCAGGCGACTAGTGCACACAAAACCCAGATAACAGAGAAGATAAAAAAAGTTTTGAAAGAACATTATAGAATAGTCAAATAATGTAAGTGTACATTTGGATCATTCTTAAAACCAATATAGGGGCAAATTGTGCCTATGTGGAATCGACTGGCAATCTTCAGATGTTTTTAACCCAGGAGAGATGATATAAATTTCAAAGTTAACAAGCAAACAAGCAAAAAAAATGTATATAGCATGTATGATTTCATAATGTGCATCTGAAATTCAAGACAAAAACAGCAATAAATAGACACAAGTCATTACATTTCATACAGCAGAGATATACATGGAGGATTTGCTTTCCAATTAATTTTAACCAACTGTTCTTAGATTTTTATATATACACCAAAGTAAGTTTCACTGTATACAATATACAAATGGTGCAGAGTGCACCCATATGATATACCTGTCAGTCAACCTACGTTTTCTCCCTCCATGCGGTCGGTGGCCATTTTCTTGTGGTCCACGCCTGTATGGATCTACCGCCGCTCGGCGGCCATTTTCTGGTTGTCCGCACCCACTTTGGACTCGGTCGACTGCTCGGCAGGCATTTTGTTATGGTCCACACTGTTCTTCAGCACAGCCGCTTGGCGGCCATTTTGTGGAAGTCTTCGGCCTCTAGGGTGCATTCTACAGGCGCGAAAGTTACAGACACACGCCGACAGAGGATCAGACTGACACAGGCAGCTGTGGGAGATCATCTCAGGCGGGAGCAGACAGCAGCAGTAACAGTACCGTTTTAGGTGTGGTGAGCCCTCTGGGTGACCCTGCATCTCTGATCTCTGTAGCAGCTAGGAAGCTGGCTTATTGATACCTTGCCTGGAGTCCCTGTGGGTGTCAGGCGCGCGGGTCAGCATGAGGTCAGAAGCAGACGTCTTTTCCCTGAAACATTTGAGTTGGCACCTGGTGCCCCTGATGTATCTGTGGCCGCTATGTCGGCAATCCTGGAGGCTTTTGTTGCCAAGGTAGAAAGGCGTGTGGGAACATGGGGGGGTAGGAAACGCCCCCTTCCCCTGCCATCGCCTGGGGATAATTCTGATGCAGAACCAGGCCCCGCTGTGGCTCATGGCCCCGATTCTGATTCATCAGACTGCGGACCGTGACCGGTCAGACAGTGAGGATGACTCCAGGTCCGCACGCGAAAAGGCTTTGGTATCTGACCTCATCACTGCAGTGCGTGATACGCTGAAATTGAAAAATGCTGCAGAAGCAGCAGAGACAGAGGCCCCCTTTGGGTTCCGTAAGCTGGCCCACACTGCTAAGGTGTTTCCTTGAGTGTCTTATCTTGATAAGCTTATATACAAGGAGTGGGAAAACCCACTGAAGGTTTTTGCAGCCCCAAAAATTTTGCGGTCCGGTACCCTTTTGAGCAGAGTTTCCTGAAAAAAATGGTCCTCTCCCCCGATAGTGGACCCCCCTGTGTCCAGACTTAAAGTTACCACGATTCCAGTGGAAGGGGCTCCTGTCTTCAAAGACCCTGTGGTCAAGAAGGCTGAGGCACTTGCTCACTACCTATACTCAGCGGTGCATCCAGCATTGGCTGGGGCTTTGGTGTCTCAGACACTTACTGAATGGGCAAAGATGCAACTCCAAGGGTTAAAGGCGTGGGAGGCTCCTCCGCATGAGGTAGCTTTGGCCAACCAGTTGGTACAGGGCCTGAAGTTTGTCTGCGAGTCAGACATGGATACTATCCCCTTGCTGTCCAGAGCTTCGGTTTATGCAGTGGCATTACGCCGCCTGATATGGTAAAAGTGCTGGTCTGCGGACCAATCTTCCAAGAAGGCCCTGTTGGATCTGCCCTTTAAGGGCGACAGACTTTTTGGGACCTCTTTGGATGACATCATTAAAGATGCCACAGGAGGTAAGAGCACGTTGCTTCCGCAATCCAAAAAGGGTAAGAAGCCACGCAATAGGCAAGGGCCCTCCTTTACTACACACAAGCGTTTTTTTTCCATCCGCCCAGGGCGGCAGGTAAAAGATACCAGGCCGATAAAGCGCCTGCTCAGGGACAAAGCGTCCTTGGTTTCGCAAGCCCGACAAATCTGTGTCCGCATGAAGGTCTGCCCCCACCCATCTCTCTGGTGGAGGGACGTCTTCGCGACTCGGTGGACATCTCTGATCTCCAACCGGTGGGTTTGCAAAGTAATCTCCTCAGGTTACAAGATAGAGTTTCTCTTGTCCGCCGAACAGATTCTTTCCCTCCAACCTCCAGCTTCAGCCGACCTCTCGGGAGGCCGTGTAAGGGGCGGTCCAGGATCTGCTGGAGCGTGGGGTGATCATGCCTGTCCCCGGGCAGGAACGGTTTCAGGGGTTTTACTCAAATCTGTTCGTAGTGCCAAAGGAGGATGGGGTTCGTCCAATCCTGGATCTCAAGGCCCTCAAATGCTTTGTGAAGGTACAAAGATTCCGGGTGGAGTCGGTTCGGTCTGTAGTCACTGCTCTTTATCCAGGGGACTCTGGCGTCCTTGGACATCAAGGACGCATAACTGCATGTTCCCATATGCTCCAGGCATCAGAGGTTTCTGCACTTCGCAGTCGGGGAAGACATCAGTTTGTGCCCCCCCCACCCGTTTGGCCTGGCATCGGTACCCAGGGTGTTAACCAAGGTGCTCGCCCCAATTCTGGCCCTCCTAAGACAGCGGGGCATCGCTATCGTGGGCTGCTTGGACGACCTTCTCCTGAGGGCCACTTCAAGCTCAGGATTAGAGGTAAGCATGTCTATAACCTGTCAGACTCAGACTGTGGTTGGGTGTTAAACGCGCAAAAGTCAGTTTTGGTGAGTGTATCTAGGGTTGATTCTGGATTCCTCAGGAGGCAAAGGTTTTCCTTCCTGTGGAAAAGTTGCAGACCCTTCGGGCTGCTGTGCGACAGTTGACATCAAAAAGATGGTCGTCACTCCGTTTTTGCATGCGAGTCTTGGGCCTCATGGTGGTTTCATGGTGGCTTCGAGGTGGTTCCGTATGCTCAATTTCACACTCGAGTGTTACAGAAGGAAATTCTGTCCAAAACGGGACAAATGCCTGTCATCCCTGGATTGTCAAATCCGGGTAAGCCACCTAGTCAGGACCTCCCTGGTTTGGTGGCTGACATCACCGGCACTTCAGTCCGGGAAGTCGTTTATTCCTTTTCACTAGATGGTGATCACGACGGACGCCAGCCTTACCGGTTGGGGGGGGGGGTCAGGCTGTGCCTCTTCAAATGGTCTCAGAGGCTGCAAGGGCGTCCAGTCAGGCAACGCCACGGCGGTGGCATATGTCAATCATCAAGGAGGAACAAGAAGCTCGGCTGCAGCATCGGAGGCCGCTTGCATCCTAAGGTGGGCAGAAAGGAGCGTACCGGCCCTGTCGGTCGTGTACATTCCGGGTGTGGAGAACTGGCAGGTGGACTACCTGACTCGACAGAGGCTGGACCAAGGAGAGTGGTTCTTACACCCGGAGGTGTTCCAGCTCCTCTGCCAAAAATGGGGCACGCCAGACGTAGATCTCCTGCCGTCCCGACTCAATCAGAAGGTATTGAGGTTTATGGCCCGGTCAAAGGACCCATGGGCAGACGCAACGGACGCGTTGGTGGCATTGTGGGGTTAGTATCGGCTAGTCTATGCCTTCCCTCACTTGAGGCTCCTTCATCTGCTTCGCGGAGTGGAGGCAGAGGGGATTCCAATGATCCTGATCGCTCCAGATTGGCCTCAGCGTCCTTGGTACGCAGATCTAGTACATCTGGTAGCAGAGGTCCCCTGGCGCCTACCACTACGGGATGACCTGCTGTCGCAAGGTCCCATACTACATCCTGCTTTACAGTCACTGGCTTTAACGGCATGGCTATTGAGAACCAGGTTCTGAGAGACCGGGGCCTTTCAGATTCGGTGATCTCTACCATGAGAAGTGCTCGGAAGTCATCCTCTAAGAAAGTTTACCATCGCACTTGGAAGGCTAACATATCCATGTGTGAAGAGATGAAGTGGCATCCGCATATTTGGTGGTGACGTCAGAGGTGATTGCTCCTCTCCGACGCTGCAATTGCCTCCTTCCCTGTTGATGCCTTGTATAGGAGAAACGCAGTCAGGCGGAGCAATCACCTCTGACGTCACCACGCCCCAGCTGAGTAGCCTGAGCCGCGGCTGGTTGTCTCGTCTTACTGGGGATTTTTGGAATTTCGTTTTGTAAGAGACTCTGGATGTCAGTATTGCTGCTTTTTTAAATAAAGGGACTTTAATTTTACTGCACCATGTGCCTCTTTATCTTCCCTATGATACTCACGCTTATTATACCAATACATTGGGAGTGAATCCTGGCTGCGGGGAAGCGGTGTTCCTGGACATCCTAAGGAGAGAGCGGACCTGCTGCAAGATTGACGCCGGGATACCGAGGAGTCCTATGGTGTGCTGAGCTTCTATGATCTCCGTGACAGAGATCCACCTGATTTGGTAAGCGGCCCTTTTAATATTTTGTCTCATCCGGCTGGAAAAGTTTGGAGGAAGATATCAACATTCCCCTTCACCCCATTCTTTCTTCATTGGTTTATTAGCCTGAATGCAGCAAGTCATTTCCTGGCTGTTTATTAGGACACTGACAGCAATTCACCTTGAACATTTTTTGCATATATTTGCACATATTATTGTTTGTTTGCACATAGTTTTTTTGCACATATTTTCAGTAGCGCATTTTTTACTATTTTTGACCATTATTGTATAGCTGTATATTCCAGCTATTTTTCAAAGTGCAGCACCTGTCATTAATGCTTGAGAAAATTTTCTCTCATCTTATCCTTTCATACAAGGATTTGTTTTTACACATATACATAAACACTTTCACATTGTGTTTTTGTTTGTATGTTCTTTGCATTTTTTGCACCAAGCAGTTTTTGAACTTATAATTTCTTTGCACCATAGGGGATGCGGGGATTATCCATGCTTTACAATTCAAGGCTCCCTATCTGGTTTTACACAAGGATAAGGTGGTGCTGCGCCCAAAGCCTTCATTTCTGCAGCCGTCCTTTCTTCCTAAGGTCATTTCGGCCTTTCATCTCAATGAAAACATTGTACTTCCATCCTTGTGTCCTCATCCGTCGAATCCTAAGGAGTCGGCGTTGCATTCCTTGGACGTTGTCCGAACTCAGAGTGTACTTATCTGCTACTGCTCCGTTCCGGAGGTCAGACTCACTGTTTGTTACGGTGGCTGGTCCCAAGAAGGGCCTAGCGGTCTCGTCGGCCACTATCTCGAGGTGGATCCAACAGATAGCGATTCAGGCTTATGCCATAAAAGGTCGGACACCCCCCTTGCCTGTCACGGCACATTTGACCAGGGCAATAGGTGCCTCTTGGGCTTTGACATCAAGCGTCTGTTTCCCAATTATGTAAGGCGGTGACTTGGTCGTCCGTTCACACTTTCACTAAATTCTACAAGGTTGATGTAGGTGCATCTTCGGATGCTTCTTTTGGCTGTAAAGTTTTGCAGGCGGCTGTTTAGAGTTGCAACTCCTCAGTTAAGGAGCTCTGTTTTGTTTTGGGGTGAAGTTAATTTTATGCTGTTCCCACCCCTTGTTTTTTGGCACTGCTTTGGGATGTCCCACTTGTCAAGAGGCAGCTGTGTCGGTCCATGAACGAAAGAGTAAATAGGATTTTTGTACTCACCGTAAAATCCTTTTCTCTGAGTTCAAGTAGGGACATAGCACCCACCCCTCCTTTTTAAGTTTGCACTGCTTTTTGATGAACTGATCTGCGAGGTGCAGAGAGGGGGATTATACCCAGAGGGTCCGCCCCCTGGGCGGTACTGTATAAGGTGTGATGTGTGTTAACGCTTTCTACAAGTTTTCTGCCTAGTCACTCCTAAATGAAGGATACACACTTGTCAAGAGGAAGCTGTGTCCGTCCATGAAATCAGAGAAAAGGATTTTACGGTGAGTACAAAAATCCTATTCCAATCACCCCCCTGGGATTGAGGTGTATCCGATCCAGGATCAAGAATTTGACACTGGGGAAAACTCCACTATGTACCAAGCTGACATGGCGTCCCAGGGGAAGGTCAAGGTCAGAAACCTGCATACTGCAAATATGCCTGTATGCCCTCCTCCAGAATTTGTTTGGTCTTTAGAATATAGAAACACCCACAGCTGCATTGCAGCAAATAGATAACTCCAAAGGTCCTGCAATTTCCAAAAAGTTTCGGGAAGAAAGTTTTCCCATTTGGAAGAGTAGAATTTTTTTTTACAAGCATATACTTACAATAGTTGCATTTGCCGCACATGAATGTGTATTTGCTATGTATGGGTTCATTTTTGAACTCACTACTAAATTCTATCGCTAATGGAAGTAGCTCTTCTAAAAGTGAAGAGAGGCTTTTCCGGAACAAGATGTCCTAGTGTTCGATCTAGTATTAACATATGCCAATATTTTTTTCACTTGATGATGTTGGTTGTATCTGGTGATAATTCTTAGAATGTTATCTTTTTGAGGCTTTTTATTATATAGTGGATCATTTCTCGATTTCATTGTTGCTCGCTTAAAAGATCTTTTTAACCACTTGACCACTGGGCACTTAAACCCCCTTAATAACCAGACCAATTTTCAGCTTTCGGTGCTCTCACATTTTGAATGACAATTACTCAGTCATACAACACTGTACCCATATGAAATTTTTGTCCTTTTTTTCACACAAATAGAGCTTTCTTTTGGTGGTATTTAATCACTGTTGGGTTTTTTATTTTTTGCGCTATAAGAGAAAAAAGACTGAAAATTTTGTAAAAAAATGATTTTTTTTTCGTTTCTGTTATAAAATTTTGCAAATTACTATTTTTTCTTCATAAATTTTGGCCAAAATTTATACTGCTACATATCTTTGGTAAAAATAAGTACAAATTGGTGTATATTATTTGGTCTTTGTGAAAGTTATAGAGTCCACAAGCTATGGTGCCAATATCTGAAAATTGATCACACCTGAAGTACTGACGGCCTATCTCAATTCTTGAGACCCTAACATGCCAGAAAAGTACAAATACCCCCCAAATGACCCCTTTTTGGAAAGAAGACATTCCAAGGTATTCAGAAAGAGGCATTGTGAGTTTTTTGAAGTTGTCATTTTTTCCCACAATTCTTTGCAAAATCAAGATTTTTTTTTCTCTTTTTTTTTTCACAAAATTGTCATATTAGCAGGTTATTTCTCACACACAGCATATGCATTCCGCAAATTACACCCCAAAACACATTCTGCTATTACTCCCGAGTATGGCGATACCACATGTGAGACTTTTACACAGCGTGGCCACATACAGAGGCCCAACATGCAGGGAGCACCTTCAGGCGTTCTGGAGCACCAAGGCCAATTCTGACATTTCTCTCCTACATGTAAAAATCATCATTTATTTGCTAGAAAATTACATAGAACCCCAAAACATTATATATGTTTTTTTAGCAAAGACCTTAGAGAATATAATGGTGGTTGTTGCAACTTTTTATCTCGCACGATATTTGCGCAGCAATTTTTTTAACGCGTTTTTTACGGAAAAAAAATGTTTTGTGCTTAAAAAAAAAAAAAACAGTAAAGTTAGCCCAATGTTTTTGCATAATGTGAAAGATGAAGTTACGCCGAGTAAATAGATACCTAACATGTCGCCCTTAAAAATTGCACACACTCGTGGAATGGCGCCAAACTTCGCTACTTAAAAAATCCCCATAGGCGACGCTTTAAATATTTTTACTGGTTACATGTTTTGAGTTACAGAGGAGGTCTAGGGCCAAAATGATTGCTCTCGCTCTAACGTTCGCAGAGATACCTCACATGTGTGGTTTGAAAACCGTTTTCATATGTGGGCGGGACTTACGTATGCGTTCGCTTCTGTATGCGAGCTCACGGGGACAGGGGCGCTTTAAAAAAAAAAAAAAAAAATTATTCTTCATTTTACTTTATTTATTTTAGTTTGACATGTTTTTCCGCCCTAAACATTTTTTTGATCACTTTTATACCTATTACAAGGAACGTAAACATCCCTTGTAATAGGAATATGGCATGACAGGTCCTCTTTACAGTGAGATATGGGGGGGGGGGGGGTGTCAATAAGACCCCACATCTCACCTCTAGGCTGGGAAGCCTGAAAAAAATACAAAAAAAAAACAACAATCCTGGCTTTGATCGTAGCGGTGAGTCGGTAGAAGCACCGGAGGGCGGCGGGGGGGGGGGGACATCCCCTCTCGCCTCCCGTAAGAATGATCAAGCGGCGGAACAGCCGCTATGATTGTTCTTATGGTGTAGGGAATCGCCGGCTGAATAAGCCGATATCTGAATGATGCCTGTAGCTGCAGGCATCATTCAGATATCCCCGCACAAAGTCAAGGACGTCATATGACGGCCGGAGGGCGGGAAGTGGTTATTGCAGAGTATTGCCGGGCATTGCGGAGTATTGCCGGGCATTGCGGAGTATTGCCGGGCATTGCGGAGTATTGCCGGGCATTGCGGAGTATTGCCGGGCATTGCGGAGTATTGCCGGGCATTGCGGAGTATTGCCGGGCATTGCGGAGTATTGCCGGGCATTGCGGAGTATTGCAGGGCATTGCGGAGTATGGCAGGGTATTGCGGAGTATGGCAGGGTATTGCGGAGTATGGCAGGGTATTGCACGGGTATTGCACAGGGTATTGTGGAGGGTATTGCACAGGGTATTGTGGAGGGTATTGCAGAGTATTGTGGAGGGTATTGCAGAGTATTGTGGAGGGTATTGCAGAGTATTGTGCAGGGTATTGCAGAGTATTGTGCAGGGTATTGCAGAGTATTGTGCAGGGTATTGCAGAGTATTGTGCAGGGTATTTTGCAGGGTATTGCAGAGTATTTTGCAGGGTATTGCAGAGTATTGTGCAGGGTATTGCAGAGTATTGTGCAGGGTATTGCAGAGTATTGTGCAGGGTATTGCAGAGTATTGTGCAGGGTATTGCAGAGTATTGCACCAGGGTATTGCAGAGTATTGCACCAGGGTATTGCAGAGTATTGCACCAGGGTATTGCAGAGTATTGCACCAGGGTATTGCAGAGTATTTCGCAGGGTATTGCAGAGTATTTCGCAGGGTATTGCAGAGTATTTCGCAGGGTATTGCAGAGTATTGCACCAGGGTATTGCAGAGTATTGCACCAGGGTATTGCAGAGTATTGCACCAGGGTATTGCAGAGTATTGCACCAGGGTATTTTGCAGAGTATTGGCAGGGTGTATTGCAGAGTATTGGCAGGGTATAGCACAGGGATGGCTGAGCAGGGATGGATGGATGGATGGATCTGTGACTGCAATTGTCACAGATCCAGCCCACAGTGCTGCTGCTGCCATCCGCTCCCTCCCCCTCCCCTCTCACACTGTACCGATCGGTACAGAGAGGGGAGGGAGGAACCGGCGTCATCAAATGACGCCGGTCTGTTTACAAGTGATTGCTCCGTCATTTGACGGAGCGATCACGTGGTAAACGGCCGCTATCAGCGGCGATTTACCGCGATTCGTGATCCGTCGGGTCCTCTGGACCCGGCGGTCACGGAGTTTCCCGTGTGCGCGCCCCAGGGGGCGTGCGGGAGCGCGATTCTGGGAGGACGTTATATAACGTCCTCCCAGAGTTAAGCAACCACCCTGCCGCCGTTATTTGTCGGCAGGTGGTTGTTAAGTGGTTAAAGTAGTATGTGAGTAGCCCCTAATAAGGAGTCTATCACGTAATTTCACAGCTTCTTTTACAAAGGTTTCGTCATCGGTGCGCTTTATTCTTAAATATTGACTATAAGGAAAAGTCAAATTAAGGTAGTGGGTGAAAGCTTGCAGCATGGAGTATTGTGTTTCCCGCTGTGGGTTTCCTGTAGTTTTCTACACAATTGTCCCTCTCTAACCTTATAAATTTCCACATCCAGGAAAGTGAGAGTCTTTATCTAAAGACATAGTAAAATTTAATATTAAGTTATTTTTATTCATTGTTAGAAAAAACACTGCTGGAGCAAATCCCGGGATCCATCCCATATGATCAAGATATCGTCAAAATAACGATACCATCCCAAAATATGGTCAGTATAAAGGGCCAGATTTTAATCTGCCAAAAACATGGACTCCCACTCCCCCAGGTACAGGCTGGCATATGATGGGGCACAATAAGTCACCATCGCAACCCCCTGCACCTGGGAGGTAGTGGGAGCCATTGAAGGTAAAAACATTATGTCCAAGGATATGCTCCAGCAGTGATGGGATGGATGAATTCATCGTAGGCTGGATCTACAGCCGTAGCTTGTTGTAAAATATGGTTGATCACTGCCAGGCCTTAATCGTGCGGGATTGCATTATACAACGTTTCTACGTCTATAGTGACTAAAGACGCATATTCCAGAAAATCTACCGTATTTATCGGCGTATAACACGCACCGGCGTATAACACGCACCCCAAGTTTAGGAGGGAATTTTAAGGAAAAAAAAAAAAACTTACATTTAAATGCAGCCTTGCCCTCTGTCAATCTGCAGCCTTGCCCAGTGTCCATCTGCAGCCTTGCCCAGTGCCTTTGCGATCGTGTCAGTCTCGGCGTTTTTTTAAATTTGGCGCCGATTTCTGTGGAGAGGAGCGAGCGGGGCCGAGTGTACTTCGGCTAGACTCGGCTCCTCTCGCAGTCCCGCCCATCTCCACTGACTGCGCCGCTGACGGAGAAAGCCGAGTGTACTTCGGCTAGACTCGGCTCTTCTCACAGTCAGGGGCAGGACTGCGAGAGGAGCCGAGACTAGCCGAAGTACACTCGGCTTTCTCTATGTCGGCGGCGCAGTCAGAGATGGGCGGGACTGCGAGAGGAGCCGAGTAAAGCCGATTGTACTTCGGCTCCGCTCGCTCCTCTCGCTCGTTTTCAGCAGGGGAATTCGACGGAGTATCGGCGTATAACACGCACCCACGATTTTCCCCTGATTTTAAGGGGAAAAAAGTGCATGTTATACGCCGATAAATACGGTATTTTATCCTGAATCTGTAGGAGATGAGTAGTGTCTCTCACATAAGATGGGAGAAAAACTACATACGGTCTCAAAAATTCATCAACTAATTTGCTTGCATGGTCACTAATCGAGCCAATTCCCAAGATAATGGGTCATGGGAATAGAGTGTGAGCGGTGGGGGCCGTGCCACTGTTGTGGAAAATGTTATTATTGTATGTTGTCAGATGTCCCCCAGTGTCGGTTTTGCTGTAATGCGCTCATGTGAGCATATTTGCACATACAGACGTTGGTGGAAGACCAGTGGTGTGAAAATCCGGGTAGCCGACTGTGGTGGTAATATTCAGAATATAGAATATTACACTAAGGCACAAGAAAGCTCAGTCAAGGTCTCACGTGTTCTGGCATCAGATCAATCTGCTGGTGCACTGTGCGTTGTTTCGTTTCCCGGCCGAGAAACATGATGGTATCATCTAGGGGTGCAACGGATCAAAAAACTCACGGTTCGGATCGTTCCTCCGATCAGAGTCACGGATCGGATAATTTTTCGGATCAGTAAAAAAAATTGCAGCCTCATTGTGCCCCAAATTGCAGCTTCGCCAGGGCGTAAGCTTGTCATATACTTTTTTTTTATTTTTGCATAATTTTCTTATTTTTAATATTTTTCTTATTCTTTAATAAACGTAATTATTATTTCTTTTTTTTTTATCATTTTTTTTTCACTTAACTTTATTGCTATCACACAGGAGAAAACAATTCCCTGTGTGATAGTAATTGGAGGAGACAGGTTCTCTTTATTGACCCTGTCACCTCCAAAAACAGGAGTCCTAGCATTAGCAATGTGCTAGAACTCCTGTCACAGCTGAGATGGGAAGAGCACAGCTCTCCCCTCTCACTGTGTACATAGGCAGCAGGGACAGGAGACAGACTCAGCGGCCGGGGGGAAGGATGGAGTCCCGAAGACGGAGCCAGCCAAGTGTGTTATGTGGGGGGGGGGCGTGGAGGACAGACGGCAGCACGCATTTTCTGCTAGAAAGCAACTCACCGCTTGCATGTTGAAACTGTCTCCGCTCTGCTCGCACACAGCCCGCCTCCTCCTAACCCCGCGCTGTGATAGACATTACACATCCCAGCATTGGACCCGCATTCTGTCTATCACAGCGCGGGGTTAGGAGGAGGCGGGGCTGTGTGCGAGCAGAGCGGAGACAGTTTCAATGCATCACGCTCTATAATCCATTTGCGTTCCTCGCTGGTGACGGGGATTTAAGAAAATCGCGGGTCATCCAGCCTGAAGATCGAAGGGGGGGGGGGTGAATCGAGATCTTTAAACGATTAATCGTGCAGCTCTAGTGGCCATTCTCATCAAGAGAGTCTCCCAGTTTACTTGCTTGGACTTTGGATTTTAAAGCGCCATTTTATTATCCTTCGAGGCAAATGGGCAATCCACAAGCATAGGATGGGCAATCCACATGCATAGGATGCATTAAGCTGAAAAAACATGAGGGTTTACAACCCATTTAAACAATACTTTGTTGAAAACAATATATCAGCTGTATCCCTTAACACAATTTGGGAAGCTCACAAAGCTGTATTTAAGCGTCAGTGCATAGCCCTATACTCAGCCATGGAAAAAACAGGCCAATAAAGCTTAAAAAGCATACAAAAAGAAGGCCCAGGTATCTCTACCGAGGTCAGAAAGCGGCTACTTCCGCAACAGAGGGTCTTTGTCTAGATTTTGACTCAAAAAAAGTACAAAGTTTCTTAATAACACAAAGGGCGCAAAATGCATAGATTCATGATGCGACTATGAATATTTAAATGACAAAGCGGTGTTCCAGCCGCAATTTATTTTATTTTTTTAAAGTCAGCAGCTACAAACACTGTAGCTGCTGACTTATAATAAGGACACTTACCTGTCCTGGGTGCCCGCGATGTCGGCCCCCCAAGGCCGGTCTGTCCTTCGGATCGTGGCCCGGCGCCACCATCCTCACTAAGGGAAATAGGCAGTGGAGCCTTGAAGCTCCACTGCCCGTTTCCTACTGCGCATGCACGAGTCGCGCTGCACTTTTTGAATGGGTGGCTGTCTTCTGGGACACACACAGGTCCCAGAAGACAGGGCACCCCAGTCCCCAGAAGAAAACGCGAGGAGCCTTTTTATGTACTTTTGTTTTTAAGGTTGACCTCCGCTTTAAGACAGCTTCAATCACAATATTTTTAAAAGGCTCCTTCCAGAAAGGGAAAGAAACTCCAAAAGATGGTGCTATAGCACCATCTTTTGGGGTTTCTTTCCCTTTCCGGAAGGAGCCCTCTAAAAAGGTATTGTGAATGAAGCGGTCTTAACATTTAAATATTCAGTCACATCATGAATCTATGCATTGTGCGCCCTTTGTGGCATTAAAAAACGTTGTACTTTTTTTGAATCAAAATCTAGAGGAAGACCCTCTGTTGCGTTAGTAGCTGCTTTCTGACCTTGGTAGAGCTACCTGGGCCTTCTTTTTGTATGCATATTGTGGTTTGGCTATAGCAACAGTACCACACCTTGGTAAGTGGCACTACAGTCTGATTTTGTTCTTGTTTCTTTATGCCAATAAAGCTTAAAGTTCAAAATATTAAAAAAAAAAAAAAATCTGCTCTGGGAAAGATTTTAACACATAAAAGCAGCCTACACCAAAATTCTGGGATACCAAATTAGTGCATAAATAATAGGATTTTTATAACAGCTTACCTGTAAAATCCTTTTCTTGGAGTACATCACGGGACACAGAGCGACATAGTCATTACTAATGGGTTATATAGATACCTTCAGGTGCTGGCACTGGCAACTTCCAAAACCGGAAGTACCCTCCCCTATATAAGCCCATCCCATCCGGGAGCACCTCAGTTTTGTAGCAAAGCAATAAGTGTCCCCAAAGAGGGGTGGGAGCTCTGTGTCCCGTGATGTACTCCAAGAAAAGGATTTTACAGGTAAGCTGTTATAAAAATCCTATTTTCTTTCTCGTACATCACGGGACACAGAGCGACTTAATCATTACTAATGGTATGTCCTAAAGCAATGCCCAACGAGGGGGGGGATACACCATATATAAGCTGAGCGCTATCAGACATGAGGATCTTTTGCGGCCTGCAACACACTGCGCCCAAAGGCGACATCCTCCTGACTTCTAACGTCCACCTGGTAGAACCTAGTAAACGTGAGTACTGAAGACCATGTTGCGGCCTTACAGATTTGAGCCAGGGAGGCCTGGTGATGCACTGCCCATGAAGTTCCAACTGCTCTCGTGGAGTGCGCCCTAACTTTGAACGGAGGCGGTCTCCTTCTCAAGCCATAGGCTTGCATTATGACCTGTCGAATCCACTTGGCTAAAGTAGATTTTGACGCTGCCTGACCCTTTCTGGGGCCTTCCGGCAGAATAAACAAAGTATCCGTTCTGCGAATCTGAGCAGTGGCTTTTAGATAAGCTTTAACTGCTCTTACTACATCCAAAGAATGCAATAACTTTTCCTCTACCGAAGTAGGTTTGGGGAAAAAAAGAAGGAAGAACCACATCTTGGTTCAAATGAAACCTCGATACCACCTTAGGAAGAAAGGCTGGATGAGGACGTAACACTACTCTGTCCTTATGGATAACCAGATATGGCTCCCTACAGGACATAGCTGCTAATTCCGACACTCCTTTAGCCGAACAAATGGCTACTAGAAAAATCAATTTCCTGGTGAGAAGAACCAGGGAAATATGCTGTAATGGTTCAAATGGTTGTTTCTGTAGAACCGACAGAACCAAGTTTAGATCCCATGGACATATGGGAATATTAACCGGAGGACTAATACGCATCACTCCTTGTATAAAGGCTTTGACTAGTGAATGCGAAGCCAAGGGCCCTTGAAAAAATATTGACAAGGCCGAAATCTGACCCTTGATAGTACTCAAGGCAAGCTTCCTATCTACAGCCCATTGTAGGAAGTCCAGAATCCTACCTATTACGTATTTACGTGGATGCCATTTCTTGGCCTCACACCAGGCGATGTACGCCTTCCAGATTCTATAGTAGATCTGCCTGGATACCGGCTTCCTGGCATTGATCATGGTAGATACCACAGCATTAGAGAGCCCTCTCTTTTTTAGAATGTGGGCTTCAATAGCCAGGCCATCAAACCTAGGGCTGGTAAGGAAGGGTGGTATATCGGTCCTTGCGAAAGCAGGTCCGGACGATGTGGGAGGGTCCAAGGACTCCCCACAGACATCTTTACAATCTCCGCGTACCATGCTCTTCGGAGCCACGCTGGAGCCACCAGAATCATTGGTTTCTTTTCTACCCTGATTCTGCGGAGTAATCGAGGTAACAATTGTGGCGGTGGGAATGCATATATCAGCTTGAACTGATCCCAAGGGAACACTAGGGCATCCGAGCCGCAAGCTAGGGGATCCCTTGTCCAAGAGACAAACCTGTCCACTTTTGCGTTGAATCTGGATGCTAGCAGATCTACATCCGGTGTTCCCCACCGCTGACATATTGTCCGGAAAACCTCGGGATGAAGGGACCATTCCCCTGGGCATAATTGTTGGCGACTTAGAAAGTCCGCCTTCCAATTCTCCACTCCTGGAATGAATACCGCAGATATGGCTGGGACATATCTTTCTGCCCATCTCAGGATGTAATTTACTTCCCTCTGGGCTGCACGACTCCTGGTGCCCCCCTGATGATTGATATATGCCACTGCCGTGGCATTGTCTGATTGAATTCTGACAGGGGACCCTTGGAGTTTGGATGTCCATGCTACTAGGGCATACCGGGCTGCTCGTATCTCTAAGAGATTGATGGGCAGGGCCTTTTCCGCATCCGACCATCTACCCTGGAGAGACCATTGCTCCAGTACTGCTCCCCAGCCTATAAGGCTGGCATCTGTAGTGACCACCTTCCAAGAAATCGGACTGAAGGATTTCCCTTTTTCCAGATTCTGGGGAACCAACCACCAGCGGAGGCTCTTGCGAACGGAAGGGGACAAGGACATTGGTAAGTCCAGAGCCTGAACTTTTTTGTTCCAGGCTGACAGTATGGCCCTTTGCAAATTCCTTGAATGGAATTGACCGTAGGGTACTGCTTCGAATGATGCCACCATTTTTCCCAGCAGCCTCATGCACAGGCGTATGGATGGCTGTCTTTTTGAACCCACTAAGTGGATCAAATCTCTCAAAGACGACCCCTTTTCTTGAGGCAAGAAAATTTTTCTCTGGTCTGAATCCAGCCTTAGCCCCAAGTATTCCAGACTTTTGACTGGTTTTAGGGCTGACTTGTCTCGGTTGATAATCCAACCGTGATATTCCAGATACTTGATTGTCTCGTGAACAACCACTTCTAGTTTTTCCACTGAGTGGTCTATCAGCAACAAGTCGTCTAGATATGCCATTATCGTTACACCTCGTGTTCTTAGATTGGCCAATAATGGGGCCAGAATTTTTGTGAACACTCGTGGTGCTGTGGCCAGACCGAAGGGTAAGGCTCTGAACTGAAAATGGCGCCCTTCTACCGCAAAGCGTAGAAATTTTTGGTGGGCTGGAAAGATGGGAATGTGCAAATAAGCATCTTTGATGTCGATCGAGGCTAACCATTCCTCCCCTTGTAGGGCAGTGGCCACCGACCGGATCGACTCCATCCGGAAAGTCCTGATATGTAGGAATTTGTTTAGCCCTTTTAGATTTAATATGGGCCTCACGTCCCCGTTTGGCTTCGGGACTGTAAAGAGGTTTGAGTAAAACCCGAACCCCCATTCTTCCAGGGGAACCTCTATAATTACTGCTTGGAGAAATAATTGTTCTAGTGCCAACAGGAGGGATCCTCTCTTCTGGGGATCCCTTGGCACGTTTGACCTTATAAAATGGGAAGGAGGGGAGTCTTTTAACTCCAATTTGTATCCCAGATTTACTGCGGAGAGCACCCATCTGTCTCTGATCGTGTCCCGCCAGGTCTCTGCGAACAACTGAAGTCTTCCCCCCACTCGATTGAGTGGGGGCAACCCTTCATGCATTTGACTTTGGGGGAGGTTTTGTACCTCTCCTGCTCCAGGGCTTCTTGTTACCCTGCAATTGTCCCTGATTTTTACCTCCGGGATTTGACCGAGGAGGCCGTCGGAACTGTTTCACAGCCGATGTCCTAGGGACTGGAGAAGCAGGCCTCTTAAAAGAGGGACCTCTAACTCTGTTTTTAACCGGCAAAAGTGTACTTTTACCGCTGGAAATTCTCTGGATATATTTGTCCAGGTCTTCCCCGAATAAGCGTTCACCATGAAATGGGAAGCTGACCAGCAATTTTTTACAGGGAGCTTCAGCAGACCAGTTTTTGAGCCATAAAAGCCTGCGCATATGTACTACAGACAGCGTAAGGCGGGAGGCCTGATGGATTGAATCCTTTATAGCGTCCACCGCAAAGCATAAGGCTCTAGGTAGATCAGCTAGGGCAAGAGCCTGCTGATCTGAAAAGTCCCTTAAGACCTGTTTCAACTGATCCTTCACTGCTTGGCAGACCCCAATAGCTGCCACTGCTGGTTGTGTCACCAATCCTGCTGTAGAAAAAGCAGATTTTAATAAGGACTCCAATTTTTTATCTATTGGGTCCTTGAACATTTGGACATTATCCACTGGACATGTCAGTGATTTATTCAGACAAGAGATGGCTGCGTCCACTGTAGGGACCCTCCATTTTTTGATGAACTTATCCTCCATGGGATAGACCACTTGAAATCTCTTGGGAGGAGTAAATATTTTATCAGGATGCTCCCAATCCTGGTAAATGAGCCTTTCCAGTAAAGGATGGATCGGAAAGGAACAAACAGTCTGGGGAGCTTTTAGCGACCCCAACGAGGAGACAGAAGTGGATGATGGCTCCGCAAGGGGCATTTTAAATGCTGATCGGACCATATTAGTCAGGGACTGAACCCATAACCTTTCAGCATGTGATGCTGAGAATGGCTCTTCCACTGTTGATTCCTCTACAACAGAATCGACCTCATCCTGATCCCCTTCAGGCAGGTCGATCCCTGTATGGGACTGTTGCTCTGCTAACAGGCACTCTGAGGGAGGAGACGGAGATCGAGCGCTTTTTTCCTGTGACAGGGAAGCAGCGATCAATGCTGACAATCTCTCTTCCAGCCCTCCCAGAGCTGAGGAAAAAACCTCCTCTGTTACATACACAGGAGCAGGTGAACTGAGGACAGCCACAGTACCAGGTACTCCTGAGGGTGCTCTACGGTCACTAACCTCCGATTCTTCAGGGGAGACTGGTGCAGCCGAAGCATGCCCAAGATCCTCAGAGCCCGAGGGAGACCCCCTATGCTTCCTGGAATTTTTAGTCCCGGAGTTCCTTGACGGCATTATTCCTAAGCCCAAAGCTGAGGTATTCCAGCCGAAATACACCACTTACTGACAATAGTCTAGCACAAATGCTGCTATAAAACCAGTTGGTGTCTACTAATGTGCCTTTCTATGGGGATGCCTGCATCAACCGCTTGCTGTATGCCTTTTTTAAATGTTGCCAGCTCTGTCTCTGCACTCCATAGCCAGCTCACAACACATAATTGTGGTTTTTAACATGCTGGGACGCCCGCACATGCGCAGAAGCGCTGCGGCGCGCACAGAGCGTCATCCCCCAAGCTCCGCCCCCTTTTCCGGCTCACCTCTATATATAGAGGCGCGTGCACGCGCACGCGAGCGGCCATGTGCGCCTTCGGTGCTAATTTTGAAAAGGAAACCAGGGACAAGAGCCAGGGCCCCTTTTGCCGCAGGCCGGGGGATGGACGAGCATTGCAACATGGCAGAGGAAGCAGTTTCCCACAAGAGAACTCACCATCTGCCTGGACTTGCTCTGATAAAAAGAAACTAGTCCACATGACAAGAAACGTTCCACAGCGGCCTCTAGTGGATTAACACAGGTACCGCAGTCTAATATATTAAATATATATATATATATATTTTTTTTTTTTTTTTTTTTTTTTTCTTGACCACTATTAAAATTATTACATTTTTTAGTAGTTACAGGCATGCACAGATATTAGCGGGAATACCATTAGGTAACAGACAGAAAGACAAATTAGGCTTGGGGGTCCCCCAATAGAACCAAGTTCCTGGGGGCCCCCACTTACCTGTTCCCCGCCGCAGGACTTTGTTTGGTCCACAGAAGCCCAAACTTCACCTATCACGGCAGGCATTGTAATTAAACCTTCAGGGACCGGGTTCCCAAGGATTCCACTCCCCTGGACCTGTATAGCACCCTGCACAGAAAACATCTTGGTCGTGGGTATGACCAGAGCTCTGGATCCCAGGGTCCAGCTCTCCTAAGAGAAGCATTACAGGCAAAACCTTGCTCTTCTCTGCAAGGCCCGGGTACCGACCGTTTAGCTATGAAGCTTTTTTGGTCGGATCCGGAATAGCTTACTGAGGCCCAAAAGAACCTGTACGCAAGCTCAGTGAAAAACACATGTTTCTTCTTGGCCAACACCTTAGACACTGGCAAAAAACTGAGGTGCTCCCGGATGGGAGGGGCTTATATAGGGGAGGGTACTTCCGGTTTTGGAAGTTGCCAGTGCCAGCACCTGAAGGTATCTATATAACCCATTAGTAATGACTATGTCGCTCTGTGTCCCGTGATGTACGAGAAAGAAAAATAGTGTGGTGCTAAATTAATACAACATAAAAATACAATATACCATAATATACATACACCATAGAACTTAAAGCACAGAACTAAATTAATAAAATATCTTGCAAAAATGTGAAATAAATACAAATGCAAAGGATAGGGCCTACACATGACACCTTTACACTATTTGACCGCTCTGTGCATCTTTTAATGTGATTCTACTGTGGAAAATATGCAAGCGCACTTCTATTAAAGATAACGTTTTGTTTTTTTTTAAACATTGTTTACATTGCCGGAATAGCTTGCCGCAAGAGGATCGAGTGACAGGAAGACATGCTGGTTATTTTAAATGCACTGTTGACAATTCAATCACTTGTCACCCTAGCCTTTTATGGCACTCCTCTACTACAAGTTAAAAATATATTTTTTTTCTAGAAAATTACTCAGAACCCCCAAACATATTTGTTTGAGACCCTAGGGAATAAAATGGCGGTTGATTCAAGTTTTTATGGCACAGCAATTTAACCAATTGAGACCCGCGCTATAGACTTAAAACGTCTGCAGCGCGGCTCTCAAGTGCCGGGTGGACGTCCTGCTGTGTTACATCCCGCCGCGTCACGTGATGCCGATGCGCGTGCCTGGCGGCCACGATGTCCGCCAGGTACACGCGATCGGCTGTTACAGAGGCAGGACGTGGATCTCTGTGGTTTGGCTATAGGCTATTGGCTATATTTCTGATGCCTGGAGCATATGCAGATATGCAAGTATGCGTCCTTGATGTCCAAGGACGCCAGAAAATCTCCCAGATGGAGAACAGCGACAACAGAGCGGACTGATTTCATCCTGAATCTTTGCACTTCCACAATGCAATTGAGGGCCTTGAGATCCAGGATTGGACGGACCCCTTCCTTCTTGGGGACCACAAACTTATTGGAGTAAAACCCCTGAAACCGTTCCTTTAAGGGGACAGGAACAATCACCCCCGCACCAGCAAATCCTGAACTGCCCCAAACAGGGAATCCCGATGACTCGGAGTAAGCTGGAGGTTGGATGAAAAAAAATCTGTTCGGCAGGCAAGAGAGAAACTATTTTTTACCCTGAGGAAACAACTTCGCAAACCCACTGGTCGGAGAGCAGAGAAGTCCACCAAGCCGCGAATTAGCGAAGACGGCCTACCACCCGAGCATTGGGCGGGGGCAGACCCTCATGCAGACGCAGACTTGTCCGCAGGCTTGCGGAACCAGGGACGCTTTTCCCCTTCAGCAGGCGCCTTAGCGGCTTGGGAGCGCTTACCTGCAGCAGCAGGCAGACAAAAAAAACGCTTGTGAGCGGTAAATGAGGGGGCCTTGCCTACGGCGAGGCTCCTTACCCTTTCTGGATTGTGGGCCCAGAGAGCTCTTACCTCCCGTGGCATCTTTTATAATGTCATCCAGAGAGACCCTTTAAGGGTGAACGACTTTTTGGGGCAAGTCCACCAGGGCCTTCTTAGAAGACTGGTCCACGAACAAACACTTCATCCAGACCAGGCGGCGTAATGCCACCGCATAGACCGAGGCTCTGGAGAGCAAGGGCAACGTATCCAGGGCTGACTCGCAAACAAATTTAAGGCCCTGCACCAACTGTTTGCCCAGTGCCACACAGGCCGGAGAAGTCTGATGCTCCTCCAACCCCAGTAATAAGAGTTTTGCCCATTCAGTAAGTGTCTGAGACACTAGAGCCCCAGCCACGACCGGTGGCACCACTGTGAACAGGGAGCGGGCCACTGCCTCAGCCCTCCGGTCTGCGGGGTCCTTGAAAGCAGGAGCCCCTTCCACAGGTATTATGGTCACCTGTCGGGACACAGGGGGGGGGTCCACTGTCGGGGTAGAAGTCAATTTTTTCAGGAATTTCTCCTCAAAATGATAACGGATCGCTAAACATTATGGGGCTGAAAAAAACCCTCTGTGGCTGATCCCATTCTGTGTACAAAAGTTTATCCAGATAAGGTACACAAGGGAACACCTTAGCAGTGCGGGCCGGCTTACAGAATCCAAAAGGGACCAACATCTGTCGCCTCTGCCGTATCCTCCATTTTTAGAGAATCCAGCACTGGGGTGATAAGTGCTCCTACAAGCTCCGTATCATGCACTGAGCCAGAGTCATCCTCACTGTCCGTACGGTCGAGGTCCGCAGCCTCCGACACATCAGAACCAGGGCCGGGAGCAGTAGCTGGGCCTGATCCTGCGTCAAAAGTATACCCGGAAGATGGCAAGGGGAGGTGGCGCTTTTTAGCCCCCTTTTGTCCACGCGCCGCTTCCACCCTGGCAACAAAGGCCTCCAGGCCCGCCGACATAGCGTCCACATAAATAGCAGGTGCAGGGGCACCAGTTGCCAATTCAGATATGTCTGGGGAAGAGGCGTCCGCTTCCGACGCCATGCTGACCCACCCGCCTGACACCCCTAGGGACGTAAGGCAAGACACACGGACCACCCTCCTAGCTGCCGTAGAGAGATGAGGGACCCCCCAGAGGACTCACCACCCGTAGCAGTTACCGCACAGCTGCCGTCCGCCTAAGCCTCCTAAGCTGCTGTCTCTTGTGCCGTCCCTCAGGAAGTGTGCTGGAACCGTTCGCGCCGAGAATCTGGCCACTAGAAGCTAAAATACCCCCCAAAATGGCCGTCGACCTGCCGCTCTGTAAGCAGAGCGTGCAGTCTATAAGAAAATGGCTGCTGATGAATGTATAACAGCGCTGGGCGCGGCCAAAATGGCAGCCGCGAGTGAAGTAAAAATAAAACAAAGCATAAAACAGCACATAATGGCAGCGAACACCCGGGACCCCCTAAGGCGGTCCCCCCCCACACATGGCACCTAGACAGCACACCCCCGGAGTGTGGACCTGCCGCGCAGCCCACAGCCCTAGGATGGAGCCCCCCAGGTGGACCCCCGAATCGCAGTCATCCTGGCTTCCCAGAGCCTAGGGAGGACGGGAGGAAGGGAGAGAGGAAAGGAAGTGTAGAACCATCTTTCGACCTCCCCAGGAACGCCCAGCCTTACCGTCCTGCCAGAGCAGGGGAACTGCTACTTACCAGTCCTGCGAGGACCAGCTGAAGGCATTCCAGACAGACCCAACGTCCGCGTGGTTACGGCATGGCTGTCGGCCCGGCACACTGACACGGTCATATAGCCCGGTCAGGTTTGCCTCGGAGCATATAGCTCATGGCCACCCCTGGAGAAACGGGGCATGTTGTGGACGGCCCAGCGCATAGCTAAAAGGCCTGCACACGCTCGATGGTCGAACTGGGGAGACTACAAGGATTGAGGATCCAGCCTGTCACCCAGTTGATAGCAAATCTCCGGATCAAAAAAAGAAAATAGAAAAAAATCCCCAGGCCACATGGGCCCACAGGGAGTCAGGTAATTCTCCTATGCTAGGCCGAAAAAAACTGAGCTGCAAGATGCAGGGAGAGGGGATGTACCCAGGGGTACATGTGATGTGTTTTAACACTTAACATGCTGTTTTTATGCCTAGTCAATCTCCCAACAGGAGAATACCCATACAGTGGGGCAAAAAAAGTATTTAGTCAGCCACCAATTGTGCAAGTTCTCCCACTTAAAAAGATGAGAGAGGCCTGTAATTGTCATCATAGGTATACCTCAACTATGAGAGACAAAATGTGGAAACAAATCCAGACATCACATTGTCTGATTTGGAAAGAATTTTTTTTTGCAAATTATGGTTGAAAATAAGTATTTGGTCAATATCAAAAGTTCATCTCAATACTTTGTCATTGCCAACAAAGGATATATAACAGAGGTCAAACGTTTTCTGTAAGTCTTCACAAGGTTGTCACACACTGTTGCTGGTATGTTGGCCCATTCCTCCATGCAGATCTCCTCTAGAGCAGTGATGTTTTGGGGCTGTCGCTGGGCAACACGGACTTTCAACTCCCTCCAAAAGGTTTTCTATGGGGTTGAGATCTGGAGACTGGCTAGGCCACTCCAGGACCTTGAAATGCTTCTTACAAAGCCACTCCTTCATTGCCCGGGCGGTGTTTGGGATCATTGTCACGCTGAAAGACCCAACCACGTTTCATCTTCAATGCCCTTGCTGATGGGAGTCGGTTTCCACTCAAAATCTCACGATACATGGCCCCATTCATTCTTTCATGTACACGGATCCGTTGTCCTGTTCCCTTTGCAGAGAAACAGACCCAAAGCATGATGTTGCCACCCCCATGCTTAACAGTAGGTATGGTGTTCTTTGGTTGCAACTCAGCATTCTCTATCCTCCAAACACGACGAGTTGTGTTTCTACCAAACAGTTCTACTTTGGTTTCATCTGACCATATGACATTCTCCCAATCCTATTCTGGATCATCCAAATGCTCTCCAGCAAACCGCAGATGGGCCCGGACTAGGGCTGGGCAATTTCCCCCCAAAAAAATTATATTTACGATTCGATTTTTTTTAATTATATTAAAGTGCATCAACAAGCAAAATTGCAAAGGCAAACCCTTTCTCTAACTGCAAAGTCAGTGTGCAACAAAGATTGTTAAACATCCAAATTATTAATACTGTACTTGGATTTAGCTAATAAAACAAAAAATCCTGAGGTTACTCTTAGTTGAATTGAACTGTGCCCGTTGCCTCACTGTGCCCGTTGCCTCACTGTGCCCATGCTTCAATCACTGTGCCCTTACCTGATGCAGATTTTCGTGGGTTACGGATTTTACTGCTACACCGGCGGCCATTCCAATATTCAAACGCCGCACCTCCTCCTCGTCTGATAGGCGGAACACTCAATTTCCCAGCATTCAGTGTTCCGCCTATCATGGACATCCGCTCATCCTCATAACACAGACGAGTTTGAGAGGATGTCCGTGATAGGCCGAACACTGAATGCTGGGAAATTGAGTGTTTCGCCTATCACAAACGAGGACTCGGGAGGCGCGGCTTTTGAACACTGCAATGGCCGCCATCTGTCTGCATGACACGCTGATCAGGTAGGCAGACGGTGGCTTGCGGTTAGTTAGTGTTACATTACATCTACTCACGGTGGCTGCGGCGAGTAGAAGTAATTGGGGTAACACCACCCAGTGCCATTCCGGATACGCCCCTTGCAGCCCTGCTACGGAAACTCTGAAGGAATTTTTTTTTATTTAAAAAAAAAAAAAATCGAACAAAATCGATTTTTTTCTCAGCCCTAGCCCGGACATATACTGGCTTAAGCAGGGAGACACGTAGGGCACTGCAGGATCTGAGTCCCTGGTGGCGTAGTGTGTTACTGATGGTAGCCTTTGTTACGTTGGTCCCAGCTCTCTGCAGGTCATTCACTAGGTCCCCCCCGTGTGGTTCTGGGATTTTTGCTCACCGTTCTTGTGATCATTTTGATCCCACGGGGTGAGATCTTGCGTGGAGCCCCAGATCGAGGGAGATTATCAGTAGTCTTGTATGTCTTCCATTTTCTAATTATTGCTCCCACAGTTTATTTCTTCACAGCAAGCTGCTTGCCTATTGCAGATTCAGTGTTTCCAGCCTGGTGCAGGTCTACAATTTTGTTTCTGGTGTCCTTCGACACCTCTTTGGTCTTCACCATAGTGGAGTTTGGAGTGCGACTGTTTGAGGTTGTGGACAGGTGTCTTTTTTTACTGATAAGTTCAAACAGGTGCCATTAATACAGGTAATGAGTGGAGGACAAAAGGAGCCTCTTAAAGAAGATACAGGTCTGTGAGAGCCAGAAATCTTGCTTGTTTGTAGGTGACCAAATACTTATTTTCCACCATGATTTGCAAAAAAAATTCTTTCCAAATCAGACAATGTGATTGTCTGGATTTGTTTCCACATTTTGTCTCTCATAGTTGAGGTATACCTATGATGACAATTACAGGCCCCTCTCATCTTTTTAAGTGGGAGAACTTGCACAATTGGTGGCTGACTAAATACTTTTTTGCCCCACTGTATGTCAAGAGGCTGCTGTGTCCATCCATGAACGGAAGAAAAAGTATTTTTAATAGAATTTTTTTTCTTTCCCTTCAAAAAAAATGTTTTGATCACTTATTCCTCTTACAAGGAATGTAAATATCCCTTGTAATAGGAATAGTGCATGATATGTCCTCTTTATGAAGACATGTGGGGTCAATGACCCCACATCTGTCCTCTAGGCAGGAAAGACCGAGTACTTAGCAATGTTTACTTGCCGGCCCAATGTGATATCATAACATCGCGCCCAGGCCGCCAAAATTCAGAGATTGCCGGGCACCATCTGGTCACCAAAAATATCTATGACAATCTTCCGGCGGATTCCTTCTCCAGGTCGCCAATCGCACAGGGGAACTGGTAGAAGCACTGGAGGGTGGCAGGACATCCCCTCCCTCCACCTGTGAAACCGATCAAGTGGTTGAACAGACGCTGTGATGGTTTTTATGGTGCAGGGAATCGCCGGCAGAAAATGATATCTGGATGATGCCTGTAGCTGCAGGCATCATTCAGATATTACCACTTAAACCCCAGGACAAATGATGTACCTTGGAGTGGCAAGTGGATAATTTGGTCCACACTATCCGGTAAGGAGCCAACCTTATCTTATATCACAGGTGATACCACTGTGGTGATCAGCATTGGATATTGCAACTCTATTTCTTGAATTGCTTTTACTTACTGGATAAGAGTGGTATTCACTTGCGCTTGGATATGGGACTATACACCATTTTTTTGGGCTGTTGCACACGAATTGCCTATTTTTTTTATTTTTTTTTTAAAGTCATGAATTGGGACTTGTTTATAGGCTTTGAATATTGTTTTTTCAAAACACACTAATTTTTATCATGTTTATTTTAAAAAAAATGTAAATTAGCATTCACATTTTTGCACTTTATGAATTAAGATTTTTAACCACTTTGCATCCAGGTCAATTCTGACACTTCACTCCTACATGTAAAAATCATTTTTTTTTGCTAGAAAATTACATAGAACCCGCAAACACTATACATGTTTTTTTTAGCAGAGACCCTAGAGAATACAATGGCGGTCATTGCAACTTTTTATCTCGCACGGTATTTGCGAAGCAATTTTTCAAAACGCGTTAAATGATTTAAAAAAAAAAACAAAAAAAAAAAAAACCACACACAACAGTAAAGTTAGCCCAATTTTTTTGCATAATGTGAAAGATGAAGTTACGCCAAGTAAATAGATACCCAACATGTCACACTTCAAAATTGCACACGCGTGGAATGGTGCCAAACTTCGGTACTTAATAATCCCCATAAGCGACGCTTTAATTTTTTTTTACTGGTTATGTTTTGAGTTAGAGGCCTAGGGCTAGAATTATTGCTCTCGCTCTAACGTTCGCGGCGACACCTCACGTGTGGTTTGAACACCGTTTTCATATGTGGGCGGGACTTGCGTATGCATTCGCTTTGGCGTGCGAGCACACGGGGACAGGGGCACATTAAAAATTATTTTATTTTTTTAATTGTTAATATTTATTTTGACACTTTAAAAATAAATATACATTTGATCACTTTTATTCCTATTACAAGGAATGTAAACATCCTTTGTAATAGGAATATGACATGACAGGACCTCTTTACAGTGAGATATGGGGTCAATAAGACCCCACATCTCACCACTAGGTTGGGAAGCCTAGAATGAAAAAAAAAAAGAAAAAAAAATTACCGCTTCCCAGCCGAGGCGGCGCCGTTTTTTTTTTAATGCAGAGGCCGGGCGTGACGTTATAACATTGCGCCCGGCCTCCGATGATCATAGAGACTCCGGCAATCATCTAGTAAGCTGGAAATCTCTGATCAGCATCCGGGGCCTGCGGATCCGTTCTCAGACTCACCGATCGCAGCGGTGAGTCGGTAGAAGCATCGGAGGGCGGTGGGACGTCCCCTTTCGCCGCCCGTAAGAACGATCAAGTGGTGATCATTTTTATGGAGTAGGGAATAGCCGGCTGAAAATGCCGATATCTGAATGATGCCTGTAGCTGCACCCATCATTCAGATATAGCCCCACAAAGTCAAGGACGTGATATGACGGCCTGGGGGCACTAAGTGGTTAATATTTTATATTAGAGTTCTATGCACATTAAGTACGGTATATTTTCTATCATGTTGTAGTAATTTAGCGCTACACTAATTGATTTATTTACGCTTAAAGTTTAGACTGAACAGAAGATAAGAGCACTTGAAATACAGTTGAAAATTGTTCTATCACTGAGTAAACTGAAAGAAATTATTGACCTCAGAGCTACCCTTAAAGATTTAGCCTGGGGTAAAACAGAAAAAGCACAGACTCGATTGACTCGGCCTCTGCTCTCTAATCAATTAATGCCCCCATTATTGAGAAGGAAGTTGTAGCTACACTTAAATCACTACCTAGACATAAGGCCCCGGACAAGATGATTTGCCATATAATAAAATAAAAATGTACCAGTCCTTAAAACCATTGAACAATTTTACCATATAGGGTTAATGTATGAGGGACCGGTACCCAGAGGAATGCAGTGTTCATATATTACTTTAATAGTTTAAACTCCCTGTGGCTTGAGTCTTGACGTGGAAAAGGCGTTTGATCGCTTCAGATGGCCTATTCTGTTTGAAACATTTAAGCATCTGGGAGCCGAGGGTCCTTTCTTACAGTCAACCGTGCATCTTTACTCAAAACCCAGAGCACAAATTAAAATGCCAAATGCTGTTTCCTCGTCGTTTCCAATCTCTAACAGAACACAACAGGGTCACCCTTTGTTGCCTTTATTGTTTGCGCTGTGTATTGAACCACTCATTAGGAGGTTAAGAATTTAAGATTACATTTTTGTAGATGACATAATACTCACTTTAATGTAGAGTCAGATTACCTTGCACTATGGCCATTTATCGAGCTTTAAAGTGGTTGTAAACCCACTTTTTCAACTTGCACCTACAGGTAAGCCTAAGGCTTACCTGTAGGTGCAAGAAATATCTCCTAAACCTCCACGTTTTAGGAGATATTTAGTAAAATGACAGGCGCCGATGTTTACGGCGCATGCGCGCCGTAGACAACAGCGCATTCATGGGGTTAATCCCATTCACAAATTCGGCTACTTCCCAGCAATCGCTGGGCGTAGCCGAAAGTGACGGCAGCCGCGCGCATGCGCGGAGTGACGTCTTCGCCGCTCCGGCCAATCACAGCGCCGGAGCGGCGCTGTGATTAGCTGGTGCGGCGATACCCGGAAGTAACATTCCGGCTATCGCCGCAGCGATGGCTGCGGCTGGAGAGAGGGACACGGACGGCTTCGGGGGCCCCGATCTAAGGTAAGTGGTACATAATGAGCTATTATGCTAGTCATATTAGCTCATTATGCCTTTCTCTTACAGGTGGTTAGGAAAAAAAAAAATCATTATCGGGTTTACAACCACTTTAAGATCAACCCATCCAAATCTGAAGCCCTCTCACTAAATACGTCCCAGTTGGAGATACGGTGGCTTTCCACTATTTTTGCTTACGCCTGGACCTCATGTACTTGAAAGTTCAAACTACTCTGGCTTACGATTCACTCTTCAGGAAGACTTACCTCCCTCTCTTTAAATCCATATAAGCATCTTTAAACAAGTGGACACAACTTATCTCCTTATTTGATCTATAAAATTGAATATTCTCCCAAAGCGCCTTTATTTTTTTACCAACTTTACCGATGCCCATATCTATGGCTCACCTTACAAAATTGTAAGCTGATCTCCTCAACTTTGTATGGGCCTATAAATGACATAGGGGTCCGAGATCGGTGCTTTATGCTTCTCATTCTGAAGGTGGGCTAGCATTTCCTAACATATTAACTTCCTATGACGACAACTCCAAGCTCCGTAAAATCTTTGAACTGAAACCGAAAAATTATGTCTTGCTCTATACTGAATCATTCGATTTGAAGTGGGAATACAGCGGTTGGCGCTAACCACCTCTTACATGTCTTTTCTTCACACTTTGTGGAGTATGCTGCAACACAAACATGCCCTGATGTCAGATGGCTCACTTATAACAAGTGCATTTTTATTCAATCCAGGAGGGCCAGACAGCCTTACTGCTGCTATGACACGGCCTTGGATGCAACATAAGTCGTTTCAGTATTGTGAAAATTGTAGACATAAGAAATTGCAGCCGTTTGACACACTGCATGATTGATACAATACAACCTACCTTTTACTTCACTTGATAGATACCTCCAGATAAAACAATTCTTTAACTATTGCTCCTACTTTAAGATTTTACAACCCACAGTGTTTGAAAGATTCACACAGGGTGGCCCCTCCCAGAAAGTTCTTACATCAGACATTTATAAAATTCTCAATACGAGCCCAGTATCAATCTTGGGTAAGCATGCTTACAAACTAAAAGGGGGGGAGGATCTTGGGTGAGATGTCCTCAGAGACTTGGCAGATTGTTTGGTTCCAGGCGGTGAAGAGCTCATTGCACACTGTATAAAGTGAACACCTATAAAAGTTATTTTCTTTTGGAATTTCACCCCAGACCTTCACACAATTCAACCAATCACGAGCGATCGTTGAAGTTGCCAACTCATTTTGATCATGCCCCTGAGTTGAACTGTATTGGAAGATGGTACACAATCTTTTACAAACACTGTTCGATTCTGGGTTTCCCAAATTATTCCTACTGGGATTATCATCCTACAAAATTTCTAAACTTCAGAAAAAGCTGTTAAAACCTGTCATCATGGCAGCAAGGTGCCTCATTGCACTTACCTGGAAGAGGAGAACATCTGTCTCAAGCCGCCTTGTATGCAAAAATCAAAGATGTGGAATTAATGGTAGTGCTAGACTTAACGATATTGTGGAAAAACATAATGCCATCTGGGAAGTGTGGCATCTTTGTTTCTTGAAACTTCTTTAGATTTTATAATTAGTTGGACAACTGCTAGGTCCCAGCTATGCTGGACTAGGGCTCTGTAATCTTTGTTCTGGTCTTCTCCTTTCTGGCTTTTTATACGTTTTCAACTTGATTCTTTAGTTCTAGTGTATTGTATTTCTTTTCATCCCCAAATTACTACGTATTGTTTGAATATCCATACTGTTTTGGCATTGTTTGGCAGTAAACAGTGTTACAGATGTGGTTAGCCTCTTGAGATAACTTTACATTGAGTTGTAAAGTTAAAAATTGAGTTGGGATTTACTCTTTTAGAGCTAAACTGTTCCTTCGGTTCTTTAGATGAACACATTGTTATTCACTAATAAAGGATATACGAAGAAGGCTATGAAATAACAAGTAAGGCAAATTTGACTGTTGTATGCTAATGTTACTATGATGTCCGTTTCTTCCAACTGATGTAATATGTACCGCTTATTGCCTTAAGGTTTATCTGCTTTTTATTTTTTTCAATAACAATTTTAATAAAAAATACTTTGTAAATTTGGATTTTCTTAACACAATAAATGATCTTAAAGCGGACCTTCGATCATTTTTTTAACTTTCCATCTATTAAATCTTCTGCCCTTGTTTTAACTTTGGACTGTAAAACTTTCTTCTGCCAGTAAATACCTTATACAGCCCACTTTCTGGTCATTAGTGTAGGCTTATAACATAATGCACAGCTCTCTCACTCTTGTGAGTTTGCCAGGAAGGGAGGGGGGATGAGTCATAAGAGGGCCAATGAAAGCTGCAGGGCTGCAGAGCTGGAGGTGTGCCTCTGTGTCAATCCAGGAAGTGAACAGGCAGCAGCTTCAGCTGCCCACAGTTAAAATGGCTGCAGCCAGACTTGGTGGAGGAAGATTTCTGCAGCATATTTGGCAAGTACAGAATCACAGTATATATATATTACACACACACACACACACACAGTGGTTGGAGGGAAGCTTTAGAAATGGCAAAGTTGTTTTTATTACAAATTAGACTGCTGTTGCTCTTTAAAGTAATAGTTTTACACTATGGAGGATTATTTATTTTTCATATACCGTATATACTCGAGTATAAGCCGAGATTTTCAGCCCTTTTTTGGGGCTGAAAGTCCCCCCCTCGGCTTATACTCGAGTCATATAAATTTTTACATTGTAAATATTACCTGTAAAGAAGTTGCGGCTGCGGCGTCCATCGTTCGAATTCCGCGGCATCCATCGTTCGAATTTCGCGGTCTCTTCCTGTTCCTTACTTGATAGGCGAGTCTCAGCAGACACTCTCCGCCTATCACGAACGTTCTCTCATCCTCAGTTTTCCAGCAGACGTCTGTGATTGGCGGAATACCTAACACAGTGTCTGCTGGGAAAACTAAGGATGAGAGAATGATCGTGATAGGCGGAGAGTGTCTGCTGAGACTCGCCTATCAAGTAAGGAACAGGAAGAGACCGCGAAATTCGAACGATGGACGCCGCGGAATTCGAACGATGGACGCCGCGGAATTCGAACGATGGACGCCGCAGCCGCAACTTCTTTACAGGTAATAATTACAATGTAAAAATGTCTATTTACAGGGAACAGCGAGCTAGGGAACAGTGGGGCATCGGCTTATACTCGGGTCAGTGAGGTTTCCCAGTTTTTTTGGGCAACATTAGGTACCTCGGCTTATACTCGAGTCGGCTTATACTCAAGTATATACAGTTAATTGGTGGATATGGTGGATACATATTCTAAGAACACTGGTGCCTGATGCAGCGATTCTTTGGGATAATTTAAAGCACTATCAGACCTGTATGTAAATATAGGTCTGACAATAAGGCGAGCGGCCAATCTGCACTGTGGTGGAGCACAGCACTGTATGGTGTGAATAACTTTTCACTGGTGGGGCGGTGATCAGAACACTTCTGCTGGCTGCACTGGTGACAGAAGGGACTGGGTGGTAGCACTAAGGAACACTCCTGCTGGTGGTTTCACCAACCTTCAACTACTACCCCCCTTGAGCGGCAGAGGAAGCAGGCTGGGGGTTTACACAAAGCATCACTAGCCATGGCAGAAAATATACCCACTGTGCCTCGCTAATTGATGCCCATTCAAATAAATGGGAGTGCCTGTGCAGGGCTCTTAAAGCAGATGGTTAAAAAGCGATACAAGGTCTCCTCACCACTCGTTAACTGCTCTCTGAAGAGCAACCTGAAAATGGATCATTCTTCAGAGAGCATCACACATGTGAGGCCTAATGGTGACACCGATTGGTGGGGCAGTGATCAGGGACACTTAGTGTCAGAGTGACAGTCACAAAGTGTAGTGAAAAATATATACTCGCGCTATGTCCTTTAAAAATATTGTGACCAATCTCCTGCAGCAGTAGAGAGAAGGGGAATATTCCTTTTGGGAACAAGATGATTGTGGTCTTTCTGGACTTCTCTGCAGGGGGTACAGTGTCGACACAAGACCTTTACTGAAGCCAAAAGATGCCTCCCTATCAAGCATATTAAATATGCGATTCTGTTCCCTGCATGTCTTTGTGTGGAGGGAGAAGATAGAGCGTATTTCTTTGATGAGCCTGATGCGGCAATGGCCTGGCTTAAACAAAGAGAAGAACTCAGATAATAGGATTTTTAATAACAGCTTACCTGTAAAATCCTTTTCTTGGAGTACATCACGGGACACAGAGCCTTTAACCACTTAACGACCGCCCACCGCCGATTTACGTCGGCAGAATGGCACGGACAGGCAGAATCACGTAGATCTACGTGATCGCCTTTGTGCAGTTGGGGGGTCCATCCGGACCCCCTTCACTGCAGTGAGCGGCCGTTAAGTGTTCGGGAGCGATCAGGCATGAGGGGGCGGCCGCTCGATTCCGCCCCCCCCCCTCGCGATCGCTCCCGGCCAATGAAATTTCTTCCTCCGCCATGTGATGTAAACACAGGCTGGAGGAAGTGATGTCATCTCCCTCGCCGCGGTCTTTTCGTTCCCGGCGCCGAGGAGTGAAGACAGAGGTTAGTGCTCTAACAGTCCACTGACACGTAGGTACACATAGGCACACAAATCACCCCCCAGTCACCCCCAGATCACCCCCCAGGTCACCCCAAAGCCCCCAATCACAGTGTCACTGATTGCAGTGATCATTTATTTTACTGATCACTGCATTTAGTGTCATCTGTGATTGTAAAAAGTTGCAGGCAGTTAGGATTAGGCCCCTTTAGGTCCAGGGTAGCCCCCTAACCCCCCCTAATAAAGGTTTAACCCCTTGATCACCCCCCAGGTAACCCTTTCACCCCCTAACTTCAGCGTCACTAAGCGATTGTTTTTCCGATCGCTGTATTCGTGTCGCTGGTGTTTTAGATAGGCAGTTATTTTTTTTTAGGTTCGCCGCAGGTTTTTATTGGTGTCAGGTACCCCCATATATTATTTTAACCCCCTGATTGCCCCTAGAGTTAACCCTTTCACCAGTGATCGCCGTATAAGCGTCACTGGTGTCACTGGTTAGCCAGTAAGTTATTTAGTTATTTAGGTTACCCGTCAGGTTTTTATATAGTGTCAGGTACCCCCATATTTATCCTAAGGTTTTAACCCCCTGATTGCCCCTAGTTAACCCTTTCACCAGTGATCACCATATAAAGGTTACGGGTGACGCTGGTTGATTAGTTTGCTTTTTATAGCATCAGGGCACCCGCCGTATATAACCCAATAAAGGTTTAACCCCCCTGATCGCCCGGCGGGTGAGATCAATTAGGTTTTAGCGCCAGAGAGGGTCTGCGTCGCCCCAGGCAGTGTTAGGTTAGTGCCAGTAACGCTAACACCCACGCGCAAAGCATACACCCCCCTTAGTGGTATAGTATCTGATCAGATCTATACTAGCATCCCCAGCGGTTTAGGGTTCCCAAAAACGCAGTGTTAGCGGGATCAGCCCAGATACCTGCTAGCGCCTGCGTTTAGCCCCTCCGCCCAGCCCAGCCCACCCAAGTGCAGTATCGATCGATCACTGTCACTTACCAAACACAACACACATAACTGCAGCGTTCGCAGAGACAAGCCTGATCCCTGCGATCGCTAACAGTTTTTTTGTAGCGTTTGATATATTTGCTGACGACAGTCAGGTGCTTTTTTTCCTGTGAATCTTACTAGTGTACCCCTAAATTTAGAGCCCAAAATGGCAAGACGAAGGTACACTAGTAAAGAGGCCTACGAGATTCTGAGCATGACAGATAGTGAAGAGGAGGTCACGTATCTGTCAGATTCAGGCTCAGAATATCTTCCCGTAGAAGACAGTGACGTCAGCGGCCCCACGTCAGATAGCTCTGACGACGAAGTTGAGGTCCCTGCTAAGGTCAGGCGTACCCGATCCCGATCTTCTGAGGTTGTTGAGGAGCAAGAACCGCAGGTCTCTCGTATCATGGAGCAGAGTAGTACTAGCGCCGCTATTCCTTCTGGTGAACTGGCAAGCACCAGCGGCCTAGTACAGCCTGGACGTACATCCAGCACTGCAGTAACACTTGGTGACGTGGCGAGTCCCATAAGTGCAGTTCAAGCTGGCGAGGTGGCAAGCACAAGTAGTGTCCCGCTGCCACCAAGAAGACAAAGGCAGGCCCGTTGTACCCATAGTGCCCTTCCTGCAGAATTCGCCTATCCTGATTGGGTCCCCACCACTTCTGCAGAACCCGTACTTCCTCCATTCACTGCCCAACCTGGTATTCAGGTGGAAACAGCTGATTTTATTCCAATTGATTTTTATTCGCTGTTTTTCACGGAAGATCTCTATAGATCTATTGTGGACCAGAGTAATTTATATGCTGGTCAATTTATCGCCGCTAACCCCCAGTTGCCTAAAATTGCCAGAAATTGGAAACCAATTACGGTTTCCGAATTTAAGACCTTTCTGGGCCTTTCCCTCAACATGGGCACACATAAATTTCCGTCATTGCGTGCTTATTGGTCCACGCACCCAATTGACCACATGCCCGTGTTCTCTGCCTCCATGTCCAGGGCACGATACGAGCAGATTTTGCGGTTCATGCACTTCAACGACAATGAACTTTGTCGTCCACGTGGGGACCCTGAATACGACCGGCTCTATAAAATTCGGCCCCTCATAAACCACTTCAACGAACGTTTCGCAGCCTTGTTTACTCCCGATCAAGTTGTCTGCGTTGAAGAGTCCCTGATTAAATTTTCTGGCCGCTTGTCTTTCAAGCAGTACCTTCCCAGCAAGCGTGCCAGATACGGGGTCAAGCTCTACAAGTTCTGTGACAGGGCAACAGTCTATGTAGTGAACTTTACGGTTTATGAGGGAAAAGACAGTCAGATTGAGTCGGTCAACTGCCCGGATTACATAGGGAGCGCTGGCAAGATAGTGTGGAACTTGGTGTCACCCTTATTCGGAAAGGGGTACCACTTGTATGTGGACAATTATTACACGAGCGTGCCACTGTTTAGTCACTTGTTTGATCATCAGATTGGAGCATGTGGCACCGTGCGACCTAATCGCCGGGGCTTTCCCCAGCGGCTTGTAGATGCCCGTCTTAGGCTGGGGGAGAGAGCCTGCTTGAAGTGTAATAACTTGCTCGCTATGAAGTGGAGGGACAATAAGAATGTTTTCCCTCTTACCTCCCTTCATGCAGACACGACAGTCCAAATTCGTACGGCGACTGGTGTTGTGGAGAAACCCCTCTGTGTCCACGAATATAACCAAAATATGGGAGGGGTGGACCTCAACGACCAGTTGATGGCGCCGTATCTAATTGACCGTAAGGCGAGACGCTGGTACAAAAAAGTGTCTCTATCATTATTCCAATTGGCTTTGCTGAACGCTCATGTGCTATACAGAGCTTCAGGCGGGACGTTATCTCTTCTAAAATTCCAGAATGAGATAGTCACAGAACTCCTGTATCCAGGCGGTTCTGCACCTCACCATCCCCAACCAAATGCAGTAAGCCGGCTGCATGAGAGGCATTATTCGTATGTCCTCCCGAGTACCCCTACCCAAAGCCACCCCCAAAAAAGATGTCGTGTCTGTAGCAAGCGCGGATTTAGGCGTGACACCCGTAGTTTTTGTCCACTCTGTCCTGACAAGCCTGGTCTTTGCCAAGGTGAATGTTTTGAACGCTACCACTCAAAAGTGAAGTTTTAGCGTAGGGTACAGCATTTCACAGACAAGGACACACTTACACAGGGTCTCCCAAGATGCCATTACATTTTGAGAGACCCGAACCATTACAGTTGTAAAGTTACAAAAAAAAGTGTAAAAAAGAAAAAAAAAAGTAAAAAACAAAACACAAAAAAAATATAAAATAAAAAAACCAAAAATAGTTGTTTTATTGTTCTCTCTCTCTATTTTCTCTCTATTGTTCTGCTCTTTTTTACTGTATTCTATTCTGCAATGTTTTATTATGCTTGCTTTTCAGGTATGTAATTTTTTGTTTTCAGGTGCGCCATTCAACTGCAGCGCGGAATTATTTATCTTGACAGCAACAGCGTTTGCTCCCACGATACATAAAGCCGTGACTCCAGTGCTGTAGGAGGTGATTTCACCACCACAGTTAAAAAAAAGAGCATATATGCCGAAGCATGGGGGCAGCAGGGGCGGAGGAGCGATTTTGCTCCTAATGCCGCGTACATACGGTCGAAATTCCGACCGTGTGTACGCGGCATAACTTTTTTGCGGGAGGATGCCCCCATGCTTCGGCATATATATATTTTAGGCACAGGTTGCGTTAAAACATTTTTTTATTTTTTACTAGGTTTTGTTTTGGTATTTGCTTTGCAGGTATGGCATGGTAAGGTCTTACTGTTGTACTGTAATGTTACTTTGTTTTAATGTTAACCACCATTTGCTTAGCAGGTACGCCATTCAGTTGCAGCGCGGATCTATTTATCTTGACAGCAACAGCGTTTGCTCCCACGATACATAAAGCCGTGACTCCAACGCTGTAGGAGGTGATTTCACCACCACAGTTAAAAAAAAAGAGCATATATGCCGAAGCATGGGGGCAGCAGGGGCGGAGGAGCGATTTTGCTCCTAATGCCGCGTATATACGGTCGAAATTCCAACGGAGGCTTATCCGTGGAAAAGTCCGACCGTGTGTACGCGGCATAACCTTTTATGCCGCGTACATACGGTCGAAATTCCGACGAAGGCTTGACCGTGTGTACGCGGCATAACTTTTTTGCGGGAGGATGCCCCCATGCTTCGGCATATATGCCCATCATTAGAAGTGGGTGGATGAAGGGAGGTATTCTAATGGTGGGCATACCCACCAATCAATCTCTTTTTTTCGTTCAGCCAATAGGCTGTATGAAAAAAAAGATTACAATACATGTCCAACAAGGACCAGCAACGTACTGGTATGTTGCTGGACTTTGAATGTTTATACCAGAATGATGCCTGCGGGTTTAGGTATCATCTTGGTATCATTCTTTTCAGCCAGCAGCCGGCTTTCATGTAAAAGCAATTCTAGCAGATAATTAGCCTCTAGACTGCTTTTACAAGCAGTGGGAGGGAATGACCCCCCCCCCGGATATAAAAAGCGCCATTGGGAAATTGGGAAAGCATTTTATCACACCGATCTTGGTGTGGTCAGATGCTTTGAGGGCAGAGGAAAGATCTAGGGTCTAACCCCCCAATTTTTTTCAAAAAAAAAGAGTACCTGTCACTACCTATTGCTATCATAGGGGATATTTACATTCCCTGAGATAACGATAAAAATGGTAAAAAAATAAAATATGGAAGGCACAGTTTAAAAATAAAATAAAAAAGCCAAATAAATAAAAAAAAAAAAAAAAAAAAAAAGCACCGCTGTCCCCCCCCCTGCTATTGCGCAAAGGCGAACGCAAGCGTCGGTCTAGCGTCATATGTAAACAGCAATTGCATCATGCATGTGAGGTATCACCGCGAAGGTCAGATCGAGGGCAGTCATTTTAGCAGTAGACCTCCTCTGTAAATCTAACGTGGTAACCTGTAAAGGCTTTTAAATGCTTTTAAAAATGAATGTAGTTTGTCGCCGCTGCGCGTTTGTGCGCAATTTTAAAGCATGTCGTGTTTGGTATCCATGTACTCGGCCTATGATCATCTTTTTTATTTCATCAAACATTTGGGCAATATAGTGTTTTTTAGTGCATTAAAAATAAAAAAAGTGTGTTTTTCCCCCAAAAAATGCGTTTGAAAAAACGCTGCGCAAATACTGTGTGGAAAAAAAAAATGCAACACCCACTATTTTAATCTGTAGGGCCTTTGCTTTAAAAAAATATATAATGTTTGGGGGTTCAACATAATTTTCTTGCAAAAAAAAATATTTTTTCATGTAAACAAAATTGTCAGAAAGGGCTTTGTCTTCAAGTGGTTAGAAGAGTGGATGATGTGTGACATAAGCTTCCTAATGTTGTGCATAAAATGCCAGGACAGTTCAAAACCCCCCCAAATGACCCCATTTTGTAAAGTAGACACCTCAAGCTATTTGCTGAGAGGCATGTTGAGCCCATTGAATATTTTTTTTTTTTGTCCCAAGTGATTGAATAATGACCAAAAAAAAAAAAATGTACAAAAAGTTGTCACTAAATTATATATTGCTCAAACATGCCATGGGCATATGTGGAATTACACCCCAAAATACATTCTGTTGCTTCTCCTGAGTACGGGGATACCACATGTGTGGGACTTTTTGGGAGCCTAGTCGCGTACGGGACCCCAAAAACCAAGCACTGCCTTCAGGATTTCTATGGGTGTAAATTTTTGATTTCACTCCTCACTGCCTATCACAGTTTCGGAGGCCATGGAATGCCCAGATGGCACAAAACCCCCCACAAATGACCCCATTTTGGAAAGTAGACACCCCAAGCTATTTGCTGAGAGGTATGTTGAGTATTTTGCAGATCTCGCTTTTTGTCACAAAGTTTTGAAAATGTAAAAAAAGAAAAAAAAAAAAAGAAAAAAAAATGTCTTTCTTAATTTTCAAAAACAAATGAGAGCTGTAAAATACTCACCATGCCTCTCAGCAAATAGCTTGGGGTGTCTACTTTCCAAAATGGGGTCATTTGGGGGGGTTTTGTGCCATCTTGGCATTTTATGGCCTTCAAAACTGTGATAGGTAGTGAGGAGCGAAATCAAAAATTTATGCCCTTAGAAACCGTGAAGGCGGTGCTTGGTTTTTGGGGTCCCGTACGCGACTAGGCTCCCAAAAAGTCCCACACATGTGGTATCCCCGTACTCAGGAGAAGCAGCAGAATGTATTTTGGGGTGTAATTTCACATATGCCCATGGCATGTGTGAGCAATATATCATTTAGTGACAACTTTGTGCAAAAAAAAACAGTTTGTCATATTCCCGCAACTTGTGGCAAAATATAAAATATTCCATGGACTGAACATGCCTCTCAGTAAATAGCTTGGGGTGTCTACTTTCCAAAATGGGGTCATTTGGGGGGGTTTTGTGCTATTTTGGCATTTTATGGCCTTCGAAACTGTGATAGGTAGTGAGGAGTGAAATCAAAAATTTGCGCCCTTAGAAATCCTGAAGGCGGTGCTTGGTTTCCGGGGTCCCGTACGTGGCTAGGCTCCTAAAAAGTCCCACACATGTGGTATCCCCGTACTCAGGAGAAGCAGCAGAATGTATTTTGGGGTGCAATTCCACATATAACCATGGCATGTGTGAGCAATATATCATTTAGTGACAACTTTTTGTATTTTTTTTTTGTCATTATTCAATCACTTGGGACAAAAAAAAAATATTCAATGGGCTCAACATGCCTCTCAGCAATTTCCTTGGGGTGTCTACTTTCCAAAATGGGGTCATTTGGGGGGGTTTTGTACTGCCCTGCCATTTTAGCACCTCAAGAAATGAGATAGGCAGTCATAAATTTAAAGCTGTGTAAATTTCAGAAAATGTACCCTAGTTTGTAAACGCTATAACTTTTGCGCAAACCAATAAATATACGCTTATTGACATTTTTTTTACTAAAGACATGTGGCTGAATACATTTTGGCCTAAATGTATGACTAAAATTGAGTTTATTCGATTTTTCTTATAACAAAAAGTAGAAAATATGATTTTTTTTCAAAATTTTCGGTCTTTTTCTGTTTATATCGCAAAAAATAAAAATCGCAGAGGCAATCAAATACCATTAAAAGAAAGCTCTATTTGTGGGAAGAAAAGGACGCAAATTTCATTTGGGTACAACATTGCATGTCCGCACAATTTACAGTTAAAGCAGCGCAGTGCCGAATCCCAAAAACAGGCTTGGTCCTAATGGCCCGAAATGGTCCGGGGCTTAAGTGGTTAATCATTACATAGTGGGTTATATCTCACCTTCAGGTGCTGGACACTGGTGTAATCAACTAGACAGGAAGTTTCCTCCCTATATAACCCCTTCCATACTGGGAGATCCTCAGTTTTTAAAGCCAGCAATAAGTGTCCCAATATCCCCAAATAAGATGGGCAGGATCTCTGTGTCCCGTAATATACTCCAAGAAAAGGATTTTACAGGTAAGCTGTTAAAAATCCTATTTTCTTTTTCGTACATCACGCGACACAGAGCCTTTAATCATTACATAGTGGGACGTCCCAGAGCAATGCTCAACTTGAGGGGAGGGAGACACAAATAATGCAGACCGCCATCAGATGTGAGGACCTATACTACCGCCTGCAGCATACTGTACTAAAAAGCGACATCCTCTAACCGTCTTACATTCACCAGATAAAAATTAGTGAACGCAAGCATCGACTACCAAGTTACGGCCTAGCAAATCTGTGTCAAAGTCTTGGTAATGCACAGCACAAGAAGCGCTTACTGTTCTGGTAGAGTGCATACTAAAAGAAACAGGGGGAACCCTCTTAACCATGAGCCTGAATATCCTGATGAATCAACATAGAAACAATTGATTTAGATGCTGCCTGCTCCTTCCGAAGCCTCATGGTAGCGCAACATCAGTTTTCCGTATCTGAGCAACCGCTTCAAATAGGTCTTGACTGCTCTCAGTATAACAAGAGAGTAACCATTTTAATAAGTGATTAGAACGCTGCCTACCCTTTTCTAGGGTCTTCTGGCATCATAACAAAACGTCAGTTTCCTGTATCTGAACCTTCATACCTCAACTGTTCTCATCTATATTTATAGAGCAGTAATAATTTTCCTTCCGTAACCAAGTTTCTGGAAAAAAAAAAAAAGGGGGAAGGTAATTAGTGTTTTGATTAAAAGAAACTATATCCTTTTGAGAAAAAAGGGCTCGGTGAGGATTCAACACCCTAATAAATAAGAATGGCTCTTTACAAAGAAAGTTGCCAATACTGAAATAGTCTTGTGGAGGCTACCGCAACCAAGAACACCAACTCCCCTGAAGGAGGATGAAGGGAAATCTGGTGCATCGCCCCAAGGAGCTGTCCCTGCAAGCCGAGAAACCAGACTCAACTCTCCCCGGGCACAAAGGAAAACTAACTGGCAGACTTATACGCATTACCCCTTGTAGAAAGGCCTGGAACAAAGAGTGTGAAGCCAGCAACCCTGATAACAAGGCCGAGAATCGACTCTTGATGGAATTCAAAGCTAGCTCTATCCCTTCTCTAGTGTAGGAAGGTAAGAATTCTACCTTTGACATATTTCAAGGATGCCATCCCTTGGTTTCACACCAGGAACATGGACCATCCATATCCTATAACACATGGTCCTGGAGTCCCGCTCTCCTTTATGAAATCAGGGTAATTGTCCCGGATTCTGAAAGCCGCAATCCTCATGAATGCAGGCTAAACCAAGTAAAAGATTAATTCCCATGTTTGCAAGATAGGATGGAATACCGGCCCTCGCAAATTAGGTCTGGACAAAATGTAGGGGACCCTGGGTCCTCCACTATCACAATTGTCCTCACACAGTAAGGTCGTCTGGGTCATGTCAGAATAATTAGGCCGGCTTCCATTCCCCTCCAATGTAGCATAGAGGCCGCCGTAGTTGCGGCACTGGGGAAGAGAATGCACAAACCAGCATCTTGTCCCGAATGGAAGTGGACCCTTTGTCCTAGACATAAAGCTGTCCAACTTCTTGTTGAAACTGGACACCCATAAATCTTTTGCCCGGGGCACCCCTTCTCTGGTTTCTGACCAGGAAAGATCAGGGAGTAGAGGCCATACACCCGGGAATAATTGTTGACGGTTCCAGAGAACCGCTTGCCAGTTCTCCATTTCATGAAATGAAGACTGACAACCGGCAAGGCACAAGGTCTTCTGCCCAAGCCAGAATATGTCTCTGGCTGTGTGACTTCTAGTACCTCCTTGGTAAACAAAGTCAACCACTGATGTGGCATTGTCGGATTGTACTCTGACAGAACAACCTGCAACCTAAACGCCCAAGCGATAAAGCCAGACGTGCCACCCGAAGCTTTCGACCCTTAATGGCTAGAAAGTTGTAGGACAAGGCTCTCTTGGAGCTAGACCACCTCCCTTGGGAAGTGGTCTCGTCCAGGACTGTTCTCCATCCGTAGAGGCCAGTCTTCATAGCCATTACCTCTCAGGTAACCGGCCTGAAGGATCTTGCTCTCTGCCAAACTTTGGTTAAGAACTACCAACTAACGCTTCAGCGTATCCGTGGAACCAGACCCTTTGGATAATGTCAGGTTAGGATCAAGTTGCCTATAATGAAACGGAGCATAGGGAACTACTTGAATAAAGCCACCATCCCTAGCACCTTAAGCAAAAGGTGAATACAAGGAACTCTTCCTTGCCTTGACCACATAGACTAGCTTTCTTATAGCGCTGACTTTGTCTAAAGCAAGAAAACTCTCCTTTTTGGGCTGTGTCCCAAATGCTCCAAGCTCCTTATCGAACATATGAATGTACCCTTAGACTGGGATCGTACCCTAGGAATTCCAGATACCATGCTCGACAAATTTAGGTCCAGCCATGCTACTGACTGATTTATCAGCAGCAGATTGCCTTGATATGCCATAGCTGCTATACCCTGGGCCTTTAGTCCTGCTAGAGGCGGGCTCTAGCACCTTGCAAACCCAGGCCCAGGGGCTAACCCAAGGGGCAAGACCACCAACTGGAAGAGGTTGATGCTAAAAGTGTTGATACTAAATGCATCCATGGAAGCATGAAATTGTACAGATATGTTTTAGGCCAAAACATAAAAAAGTGTGTGTACTGTATACAAACCGCAGCTTGGCATTGCATGCCATTATTGAGCTTATGATCTACCAAAACCCCCAGATCCTTCACTACGGATCCCCGCAGTTCTACTCCCCCTAGTATGTATGATGCATTCATATTCTTAGCCCCCAAGTGCATAACTTTACATTTATCAACATTAAACCTCATCTGCCACAGTCGCACAGTGCATTGAGGTCGGCTTGCAAATTGGCGACATCCTGTAAGGACGTTATTCCACTGCATAGCTTAGTGTCATCTGCAAAGACAGAAATGTTACTTTTGATCTCAGACCCAATATCATTTATAAAAGATATTAAAAAGTAAGGGTCCCATCATTGTGGGCGGAGCTCTGAAGATGGCTGCTTGAGCCAGTAGCTCCTCACCACCCCAGCACAGCGGCGCCCATAACTCCGGTTCTACTGAACGAAATTTGGAACCACTGGTATCCACAGAACCCCCAGACTCCCGGGCACCCCCCCCCCCCCCATCTATAAATAATAATTTTTACGGCTCAATGGAAGCCGCAACGGCCGATCGAAATTCCGCCCGAAAATCCAAGATGGCCGCCAAGTCACAGATTGTTTGTGTCAGTGCTGAGGTAAATTCAAAGGGAATTAATATGGCAGATCTGATAGCCCAACAATGTTCCTCACATGCATCTGGCTTTATTATACAGACTATCTCTCCATCTCATCCCCCTCATGAACCCCTGAGGGAACATTTTCAGGAGAACTCAACATTAACCCCTTTGGCTAATCCTATTATGGATCAGGACAGCTCTTGTCCTGTCAGCTCTCTGACCAATACATCTACATTTTCTATGGCCAACTTGTACCAGACCCTGGCTGAATTACTTGATAGGGGCCTCTCTCAAACTGCGGCTAAAATCACGGGAGAATTAAAGGCTGATTTTCAGAATTTAGGAGCCAGAATTGAGAACATAGAGTGTAAGTTGGATCAAACAGTGTCCGCCACAAATCAAAATGCAGAACAAGTCCATTTTATTCAAGAACAATTAGATACAGCTTTGTCTAGGATCGACGATTTGGAAAATAGGTCCAGGAGATATAATATCCGTATTAGAGGACTTCCAGAAACCATAACTGACATCCCGGCAGCGATTCAAAATATGATTCAATCCCTAATCCCAGAAATTCCACAAGACCGCCTGGAGCTAGATAGAGCACATAGGGCCTTAGGTCCTCTAAGGAAAGATGGTCTACCGAGAGACATAATAATTAAACCCCATTTCTATGTGATAAAGGAGGAAATTATGAGCAAGGCGCGAAATATATCTACGATTCTATGCCTGGGTCATAAAATCCAAATATATGCAGACCTCTCTCCCTCTACAATGCAACGCAGACGTGCAATGAAGCCTCTACTTCTAGCCCTCATACAAAAAGACATTAAATACAAGTGGGCATTTCCATTTGCAGTAAAATTCTCTTACAAAGGGAAGAATCATTCCTTTTCTACTTTTCCTGACGGCGAAAAACTGTTATTGAATCTCAAGATCATCACTCAAGAAAATGACATGGACACTTCTCGAAGTGGCCCACAATCTTCAAAGAGACCGAACCCTACCAGCCCTCAATCTCCCTTGTGGACCAGGGCAAGAACCAAGAAAGCCAAAGACAATGGTCCCGCTTGAAGAGACCCAAGCTCACAATTTATACTTTGTACTCCTCGATTCCCATGAGTTCCAGGAAAGATTTATTCTAAGAGCCTGGAACGAATGTTTTTTTTTTTGTTCTGATTGTTTAAATTTTTCCAAAATGTTTTGCAAGGGGTTTTTATCCACGTCTCAATTTTTCTGAGTTCGATCTACTACTTGTAGAGTTCTTTGTCCAATTTGGGGGGGTGAGACCCTCGCTCCTCTATCCACTTCAGGGGGGAGAGGTGGGGGTCCCTCCGGACAGACCTGAATATGGTAGATCTAGTAAGTCTTTAATTTTTTTTTAAGGGGCGCCCTGGCTGGGGTGGGTCCCATGTGCTTCCACCTTTCCCCTGAGTCTCCTAGAGACTTTGTGGAAGGAATAGCCTTTTCCTTAGGGAACGGGCTTTTCATTTTCTACCTTGGTAGAAGTTTTGGGGAGGAATTTATCCTCCTCGAGATCGTTTTCATCCTTTTTTCGGTTTTTAAAAATTTTAATTAAATTTTTTTATTACTGTTTTTCTATGACAATTTTTTACTCTTCTTATTTTTTCCACTTTTTCATTCCTTTTTTCTCCTTTCCTATCTCTAATCCTATTATCACATGCCTGGCAGTTCTGGTTTTTGCAGATTCAATTGAAGGTACCCGCAACATGATCCTTTGGCTTTTGATTACCCGTCTAGAACACTTACAGATCCTGAGGATGGTGTATTGCGGTAAAGTAGATATAGTGGATGACGATGGCAGCTCCCTCCCTGAGTCCCATGGCTGATTCCGTACTAGGTTCACTCAAAATAGCTACACATAATGTTCAAGGCATGAATTCCCCTGTTAAGAGACGCAAACTCTTTGACTCTTATAAATCCCTGGGTATTGACATACTCATGATTCAGGAAACCCATTTCCCTAGGCAATTCAATCCCAGCTTTATACACTCCCGATTCCCACAATTTTTTTTAGCTAATGCCGAAAAGAAAACCAAGGGTGTGGCTATTTGTATTTCAAAATCATGCCAGTTTAGTTTCATATCTGATTTCAAAGATCCTGAGGGCAGGTTTATACTGGTTAAGGGCACAATAGAGGGACGAATATATTCTCTGATTTCATATTATTCCCCCAATTCAGGGCAAGATACATTTTTTCGATTCATCCTGGACACCCTATCTCCTCATTTAGAGGGCACAATCATTTGGGGGGGAGATTCCAATGCAGCATTTGATCAGGGGTTGGACAAATCCAAACCCCCCTCGACCCAATTAACCAGACCCACTAAGATAAGCCTGAAAATAGCTAGACTTTTGCATGATAAAGGCCTAGCTGATGTATGGCGAGAATCTAATCCTTCTATAAGAGATTATACTCATTACTCTCACCCACACAACACCTACTCTAGGATTGACCATATCCTGGTTCCTTCCTATATTCTCCCGGATGTTATTAAGTCAATTATCAAAGACACGGTCCTTTCTGATCACTCCATGGTTGTCATGTTCCTACGCATAAAAACTGGTAGATCAAAGGGGGGTAATTGGAGACTAAATGAGTCTTTACTTTCCGATCCAGCCATACAAATGGAAATAGATAAAGCTCTTCAAGAATACTTCAGCTTTAATGATATAGAAAATGTTTCCGCTGAAGTCCTTTGGGCTGCTCATAAGGCCTTTATTAGGGGCAAGCTTATCCAAATTTCGACAAGAATCAAAAAGGAAAGGGAAGCGGGCATTGATAGATTGGAGAGATCATACAGGACCCTGAGAACACAGCATAAAAGGAAACCTTCTCCATCCTTATTGTCTAAGATTGAAAGGAGTAGACTAGAACTCAATTTAGCACTCACTACAAAAGCGGAGAAATCTCTCCGTTGGACAAGTAATACATTTTATACTCAAACAGGTAAAATAGGTAGAATGTTGCATCCAAATTGTCTCCTAAAACGAGAGTTTATTCCATACCTAAGATCCGCATTGCTGGACAGGACCCCACGGCTAACCCTGAAAAGATACTAAAGGCTTTTCAGACATTTTATTCCGAACTCTATAGCGACCCTTCAAATATACCCATGAACTCGGTATCCTCATACCTAGATGGCCTCCCTATTCCATCCTTGAATATGGAACATAGAGATATCCTAGAAGCTCCCTTCTCTGTTGAAGAGGTTACAGCAGTAATTCAAGATCTCAGGGCGGGATCAGCCCCGGGACCTGATGGATTATCAGCTCCCTACTACAAAGCCTTCAAGGACACCCTTACCCCATATTTAACAAAATTTTTTAATTTTACTACAAGGGGTTCCCAATTAGGTACACAACTTAATACAGCCTACATTACTGTTATACCCAAACCGGATAAAAACCCAGAAGAAGTTTCCAATTATCGCCCTATTTCTTTGATAAATAATGATTTGAAAATTCTCACTAAAATTTTAGCGAATCGCCTCTCCTCTTTTATTACTAAATATATTCACAAGGATCAGGTAGGATTTATGCCAGGAAGACAAAGCCCAGATCAAGTGAGAAGAGCGATTGATATTATCTCCCTTTTGCAGTCCAACTGGGACGGAGGTCAAAAACAACAGGGTTTCCTGTTAGCACTTGATCTGGAGAAGGCCTTCGACTCTGTATCCTGGCAATACTTTTTTCCCCTATTAGAACGATGGGGTTTTGGCCCACGTTTTATGGGAGTTATTAGAGCTCTGTATTCTCAACCTAAAGCTCAAATTCGTATACAGGGATATTATTCCTCTCCGATAAATATAGCCAGGGGTACAAGACAAGGTTGTCCACTATCCCCGATTGTCTTTGCTATGGCCATTGAAAGCTTGGCCATAGCCATTAGACAAAATTCTGACATTAAAGGCGTAACCTGTGGGAATCAGATGCATAAATGCGGACTTTTCGCAGATGATTTGCTTCTCTTTCTTACCTCTCCCATTACCTCCCTCCCGAATCTTTATAAAGTAATTTCTGATTTTTCTAATATTTCAGGACTCAGGGTCAATTTTGCCAAGTCACAGGCACTAAATTTTTCCCTCCCGTTACCCATAGTTTCCCTCATCAAACAGTCTTTCAAATTTGAATGGAATTCTTCTCATATTAAATATCTGGGAATCTTTCTGACTGCTCGAACAGAATCTCTTTACACAAGTAACTATCCTCCCCTATTCCATAAAATTATTACAGATCTTAAAAATTGGGACAAATTCGAACTATCTTGGTTGGGCAGGATTAATTCAGTGAAAATGACATTACTTCCTAGAATTTTATATCTATTTCGTTCCCTCCCCATTCCCATCAGGAAAGATCAGATAAATTCCTTACAAAGTAAAATTCTCACATTCGTATGGGGCAAATCTAGTTACAGAGTTCCCCAAAACACCCTATATTTAAATAGGAAGAAGGGAGGGGTGGGTTTGCCTAACTTATATAATTATTTTTTAGCTGCCAGACTAGCACAATTATCTATATTTTATTCCAAGAATGAAAAACCGGACTGGGTGCTGATAGAAGAACAAGCGGTACCACAATTATCCTTAGAGTACCTGCTTTGGTGCCCACAAAGACAGAGACCACCTATTTTATCCCCTTCCTTATCTCAATCATTTTCCCTTTGGGACAGACTCCGTCCTCTTCCCACTCTAGTGTCTGTAACACAACCACTAGCACACATTTTTAATAATCCAAAATTCTTTCCTGGTATGGATACAGAGGCCTTCAGTTGGTGGACAAACAAAGGTCTATATAGGATAGGACAATACTTTACAAATCGGGGTCCTATTACCATGCCCCATTGTCTAAATAAATTTGACCTCCCTGACTCTGAAAAATTTAGATTTGAACAGATTTCACAATTCTTGAATGATATTTGGACGGAGAAACCTCTTCCTCCCAAATTTACGGACTATGAGATCTGGTGCGGATCGGCCGTGGGACAAAGGGGGGGCATTTCTGTCATCTACTCTTCACTTACTTGTACAGCTACTAAAGCCTCATACATGAAAGCATGGGAAGATGACCTCCAGCTAAATTGGGATCTAGGATCCTGGCAAAAGGCCAACTTTCGCTCATTCCAAAGTATTTTGAACACCTCCCTCATGGAAGCTAACTTAAAAGTTGTCATGAGATGGTATATGACTCCCATCAGGCTTGCATCCATCTACCCAGAATCGGATCCCAACTGCTTTAGAGGTTGCCATTTATTGGGCTCGATGGTGCATATCTGGTGGGAATGTCCTAGGATCAGGCCGATCTGGAAGAAAATTTTTAATCTCATATTTAAGGTCACTTCGTGTTCAATACCTAGGTCAGCTTCTGTTGCTCTTCTCAATGACAATATTCCCAACGTTTCTAAACCAACTAGAAAACTGATTCACTTTATACTTCTGGGGACTAAAATTATTATTGCTAGATCTTGGAGGAAGCCCAGGGTATCCATTAAGGCTATACACAATAAGATCTCTTGGATTATGGCTCAAGAGAAGATGGTTAGCATATCAACTAATTTAATCCCTAAATTTGAGGCAATATGGGAACCTTGGGCAGTTTTCTGTGGCGTTTCTTTGAAGGTCAGGCATGACCCTGACCGCTCTAATTCCTAAAGGGCCTCATGTTCGGCATGTGATTTCTTCTTATTTCTTTCTTCTTCTATTCTATCTTTTCTTGGTTCTTTTATCTTTTGTTTTATTTATTTTTATTTTATTTTTGTTTCGATGCTTAAACATGATTCAAAGATTTGATATTATTTACTGTGTTCTTATTGCGGTATTTCCAAGTCTTAAATTTGATGGGCGTTATTGTATATGAGTGTAGTACTGTTCTTCATTAAGATTCCGAGTTCCTTTTTATTGGTTTCATATGAGGATGGCGGGCTGGGGGGGGGGGGGGGCCTGACCTGGGCGCAGGATGATCCCGTTAGGGGCGTCCAGGTGGGGTGTGACTTCCCTGAATGCCTATTTTTCATTTTTTTTTATTTTTTTTTAATCTCTTGATGAGAACATTGTGACATAAACAATTGGAAATAACCCTTTGTCATGTTTAAACAACAATTTTTTAAGATTTTCTGTACATGTCTTGAATTGAAAAATAAAAATTTATTGAAATTAAAAAAAAGTAAGGGTCCCAACACTGAACCTTGGGGTACACCACTGATAACCTTAGACCATTTAGAGTAAGAATCATTAACCACGACTCTCTGAATTCTGTCTTTTAGCCAGTTTTCTATCCATTTACAAACTGATATTTCCAAGCCTGTAGACTTTACCTTGCACATGAGCTGTGCGTGGGGAACTGTATTAAACGATTTTGCAAACCACATCCACCGCCACCCCTCTGTCCAAGGTTTTACTTACCTCTTCATAAAAATAAATCAGGTTTGTCTGACAACTTCTGTCTTTCATGAATCCATGCGGTCTGTTGCTTAAAATATTTTTTTCCAGCAAGAACTCATCTATGTGGTCTTTTATTAATCTCTCCAGTATCTTCCCAACTATAGAAGTTAAACTAACAGGTCTATAGTTACTTACAGGTCTATCATATATCCATGCGGACAAGTATTTTTATGCGAACATAAGGAATCCTGTATAAATTAAGAAATACTTAAATTATCATGCCTTATTATGCAACCATGCAAAATCAAGGCGATCATGCAACTTATATGTGATTCAGTATCTTGATGCGATCAAACAATTAAAGCATCTTAAGCACTACTGTGCGGACAAGCACCCTTGACCAAAGATTCTTGAGTGATCAGGCACCCTTGTGCGATTCAGCATTTTACGCAATGAAGCATTTTTATGCGATTTTAGGCATGTCTGTAAAACAAGCCTGTTTGTGCGATTAAGTACTCTTGGGTAATGGCTTTGTGAGACCAAGCACCTTTGTGCGACCCCGCATCTTTATGCAACTATGTAAAAAACATGTATTTTATGCAAACATGTGGACTGGTCAACTGTGCATCTCAGCAGCTTGCGCGTTTGTGAAACGGCTACTTTGACTGACTTAGGCACTTTAATGTGACCAAGAATCCTCATGCAATTATGTACTGACATGTCAATCCATCAACCGCAAACATGTATCTTATGCCAACATGTGGGCTGGTAAAAGAGGAAGTTATCCTCTGCAAACGTGCGTTTCTGCAAACATGCGATTTAGCTTAACAATGTGTACCAGCAACTGTACACCCCAGCAGTTTGCTGTGGAGGTTTTCTAGGTGCAGCAACAGCTGAACTTAGTCTAGCAATTAACAATGCCTGCTTATCTGCACAGCCTGATGCTGAGTGGGATCTTGGGTAAGTCTGCATACAACACAAAGGAGGTGCTCACATGCCCAAAGCTGCCAAGTCCCTCTGGCTTTAGAGAGCTCTGGCGTTTCTTTGAAGGGCCCGCTTTGCGATTACACTGTAAGCCGGCGTGCACCAGCGACAAACCCCCCCCCCCCCCGCCGTTCTGACTTCAAAAGCGCACCCACCCCTCGCGCGCAAGGAAATGGTGAGGGGGAGAGAGGATCCCCCCCCAGGAATGCCGTGGACCCGGACTACAAGGGACCCCCCCCACACACACACACACAAACTGTGGCAGAGCCTGAAGCAGAGGAAGTGAGCTGCTCAACAGACCGGCTGACACTGAGCTTTTGTTCCTGGAGAGCATGGTAAGTAAAACACCAGGTATGTCTTGCTACTCCCTCTAATGGCGGAAAACAGCTACTCATGGAAGCTAATCCTTAAAGGGATTTACCTAGGATTGTCTTCACTTAGCTTATCCCCGCCGCAGGATACTGTTGAGCCAGACAGATCCAGCCTTCACCCATCACGGCCAGTATGTTGTGCCAACCTTCAGGGATAGATATGGGTTCCTACTTAAAAGGAGACCTCTTCCCTGGGTCTTGTAAAAGACTTTGCCAGAAAACTTTTGCGCTTCTTATGTATGGCGAAAGGACTGGACCCCAGAGCCTAGTCCTCCAAAGAGATATTACAGGCAAAAACCTTGGTCTTCTGTGAGGTCCGGGAACCACCCATTTTAAGCATATAAAATAGGCGTTTTGGATGGATCCGAATGCGCAGCCCTTTGACCCCCGGAGGGATTTTTAGTAGAGCTTCTTCTTAGCACATTTTTAGTCATGACCAATACCTTAGACACCGGCAAAAAACTAAAGAGCTCCCAGTATGGGAGGGGTTATATAGGGAGGAAACATCCTGTCTAGTTGATTACACAAGTGTCCAGCACCTGAAGGTGAGATATAACCCACTATGTAATGATTAAGGCTCTGTGTCCCGTGATGTACAAAAAAGAAAAGTAATTTGCGATTTACCCATTTTCTATGCCCTATTTCCCACCTGACTACTCCTACACCAAAGGAGACACAGACTGCTCTCTGATATTACCTGTTGTTTGCCCCCCCTGGGGCACACCAGCACTCGGTGCCTGAACTGCAACTTTGCAGAGACACTTTCTGCAAATACTCCCGTAACACTGCATCATAACTACCACCAGGGGCCACTGCTGCCTAATATCTGGAATGACAAACTAGCACCTGTCCTACCCTTTCATATGCTGCAGGTGGCTCCTGACTTCAGGCCCCCTATAGGGTCATATCGAAAAAATTGGTTGGAGATCAATACTATTTGTTAACACCATACTGGGTGTGCAATATACCCATACAGTGTCCCAAAATTTGCAGACTCACCAATGGTAGGTGCGGTCTCTGTGCCCAGTAAATATACAGGAAAAAGTTACAGGGGAAGGATTCCCACTGTGAAGAGACATAGGCGGACCATGCTGCTTAATATGGGATACATTTTATTAGAAAAATTATTTAGTACAAAAAAAGTGGCCAAGACCAGGTACGCACCACCAACACCAGGATAATGTTAAAATTAAACAACGTTGTCTGTTAAGAGCAGCTGCATCACGCTCTGGCCATGCATACACACACTTGTAACAGGGCTAATGTCAATAAACGTAGGTAATATCGATGGACCAGACTCCTGATCAATATCATAAACCATACATAACAAAAGTCCATCCTATCAGAAGAGGTTTGATTGGAAACCTCCTTTGGCCTCCAAAGGAAAACCCCTGTTAGAGGTGATTAAGTCAGGTAGCTAGTCCCACAGCAACAGCTGTAGTTGATTTTGTAGCAGGACAAAGCTTTCCAGGACGGCAGGAGAGTCTGTGTGAGGCTGTGAGGACTGTTTACCATATCCCGATCTGCACATCTAGCTACGAGCCTGTTATAGAGTGGTGCACTGTCGCACCTGCAGAATGCAGGTACCCCGGCAAGGGATCTCTCTTTTTATTTAAATATTGTTAAAACGTTACTTGCACCATCCAGGTTTATTTCTTATATTTTCTATGATCTGGAGCTGCCTGCCAAGGAACCAGGAACCCAGGATTATCCATTAGAACCAAGTTGTGGTCCCATAAGCATGCACAGACCAAGCTTAGTTGCAAAGGTCGCACGCTCTAAGGTGAGCACCTGTGTGACTACACCTTGGCATGACTTTTGGATCACTCTGGGCCGTGTGTTGCTGTATGAACTATATTATACATCACCCTTGGATTGCTGCTACCGATTACATGCACTAAAGCACTGTGGAATTTTTTATTCATTTCTATCCACACTGAAGCACCTTAGAATACTTTTATATGGACTTGTGTGTAATTTTCAAGTATTGGACTGTATACCACTACTATTTACTATGCATGTTTATGCACTTATGCACCTTAGTGTGATGCGATTTTTTTGATGCAATTTTTTTGAATCATGCGATTTTTTTGGATTCCATTTTTATTTTTTTTAATCATTTATATATATTTACTTGTACTATTTGTTTGCACATATCTACACCACTTACCGGACACAACTCCCCCTTACCTTGTATAGTGGTGTGTGCACTATCATTTCATTAGCGCTGCGTTTTGTTCATTTATTGGCACGATTTATGAGACGCGTTTCACGCTAGCAGCTTTATTTCTATACCTTAGCTGATAGGAGTGGTGGCTCGCAGGATTGTTGCATTTTTATTTTATACTTGTCCATGACATGCCGCCACCTGCCAGCGCCCATGACATGCCACCGCCTGCCAGTGCCCATGACATGCCGCCGCCTGCCAGTGCCCATGACATGCCGCCGCCTGCCAGTGCCCATGAGGTACAGCCTATCAGTGCCCCTCGGTGCCTGGTAATTCATGTCACACTGTCAGAGCTGGGTCTGAATCGCCGTGCAGCCGATGTAACTATGTCCTCGCCTCTTATGACACCCGGCACAATGATTCCTAGCATTGGATCAGGGTGCAGTCTAGGGCTGCAACAAACGATTATTTTCATAATCGATTAGTTAGCCGATTATTGTTACAATTAATCGGTTAATTATCAAAAAAAAAAAAGTATGGCCATACAACGTCTTCCATAAAAAAATATATATATCTATTAAGAATGTTCGTTTGATTTTCTAATCGTCAGTTGGGTCAAATCGACGTTCGTTTTAAACCACAGTAACAGGGAAGTTTAGAAATAGAGAACTTCTTGGTCGAAGCAATTTTCAGACAGTGTATGTGGTTTTCGTTCAGAAATTACATTCATTTTAAAACTGAATGCTAAAAACAAGTGAAAATTTCAAGCAATATTCTTTCATTCAGCGAATGTACAAAGATTTTTCGTATTACTATAATATGAACAGCAGTGATTATTTGCTCTTTTTGTACTATAAAAGGGCCAATTTTTTTTGTTTAACCCATTATGTTACTGGCCGATTAATCAATTATAAAAATTGTAATCGATTAATTTCATAATCGATTAGTTGTCGATTAATCGATTCGTTGTTTCGACCCTAGTGCAGTCTATCACAAGAGGCGGGATATCATTACATCGGCTGCACATGGATTTAGATCTAGCTCTGACACACAGCGTGACATGCATTACCAGGCACTGGGGAGGCTGTGTATGACAGCAGTCAGAAGAGGAGGGAGGGGACACTGAGGGACACGCTAGGATAATACATGTGCGGCACCCGGCGGAAAGGCCCTGCTCCTTTTTCGGTGTCATTATTGGCAACGTTTCTCTTTCGGCAAAGTGCCGAAAACACAATTTTTGGACGATATGTTTTGGCGGCCGAAATTTCGGTGCATTTTTAATACACAAAGTATAAACACATACCCAGTAGTTTGCTAGGAGACAAAGGTGTGTAAGGCCCCTTTCACACAGGACGGATCCGTGCTGACGTGCCCGCTGGGATTGCGGACACGGAGAAGATTGGGTGTCAGCGGATGTTTATCCGCTGACACCCGCGATCTCATAGGGACCCAATGCATGTCCCTTTTTCATCCGTAAACGGATGGATGAAAAAGCGGACATATGGTCCGCTAGTGTGAAAGGGGCTCTTAATGAGCACAATAAACTATAAGGTGAAAGACCTGGGGCTTTCCAGATCTCAATCACCATTCCTTTCACATACATCTGTCCACTTAGTCCCAAGCTGGCAGAGACCAACATGGCCGCCTTAATAATGTCCTTTTGCATTACTTAACAGAATATCTTCCTAAATGCTTGAAGCTCCCTCAAATGCCAGGGCCCATAGTCGGTACGCAAGAGGCTAGAATTCAGTCTCCTCCAAAAGTCTCTGTCCCAGGTGAGTCTGTCACAGTAATGATTACAACAGATCTGAAAATTCCAACCAGTCCCTGCTCTGAGTGAGGAGTGAAAGACAGCCTTAACCATCTAGGAATGCAGCAAAAGGGGAGAGATGCAGACAAATAGGAAAATAATGAAACACCGGTAGGGAAAAGGGTGGGTTGCATAACACTGAAGGAGAGAATAGAGAGATGAAACATTAACCACTTCAGTCCCGAAAGATTTAGTTGCTCAATGACCAGGCCATTTTTTGCGAAACGGCACTGCGTCGCTTTAACTGACAATTGTGCAGTCGTGCGACACAGTACGCAAACAAAATTTACATCCTTTTCCCAAAAAAGAGCGCTTTCTTTTAGTGGTATTTGATCATCCCTGCGTTTTTTTTTTGTACTATAACAAAAAAAAAAAAGCGACCATTTTGAAAAAAATACACATTTTTACATTTTGCTCTAATATCCCCAATTTTATTTAAAAAAAAAAAAAAAGCTATTTTTTTCCTCAGGTTAGGCCGATACATATTCTTATACATATTTTTGGAAATAAAAATCGCAACAAGCGTATATTGATTGGTTTGCGCAGAAGTTAGGGTTTACAAAATAGGGGATCGGTTGATGGCATTTTTATAATTTTTTTACTAGTAATGGCGGCGATCTGTGATTTTTAAATCGGGGCCGCGACATTATGGCAGACACATCGGACATGGGAAAGATAGATGCTATGAGTAAGCATCTATCTTTGATGTGAAACGCGTCAGTTATCCACCCCTGCATGTCAGTTTTCTGTTTTTGTCTGTTTTTGGACTTTTGAATCTATGGATTAACTTTGGATTTTAATTTTGGAATTTTGAAAATAAATCGTTTATACAGAGTGCGGCAGTCCAGGGCTCTTTTCTTTCCCATGCATTAGTGCAGAGCCAGCACCTGTTCCAGTATCAGGGCGGGAGCATTCCTTGGAGCTTCACAGCTTGGAGCGGTACACACCTTTCATTGTTTCTACCTAGACACATCGGACACTTATGACACCATTTTGGGACCATTGTCATTTATACAGCGATCAGTGCAAAAATGCACCGATTGCTGTGTAAATGTAACTGGCAGGGAAGGGGTTAACACTAGGAGCGATCAAAGGGTTAACTGATTGCACTAGTGTGTGTGTTCTAACTGTATGGGGGATGGAAGTGACTGAAGGAATTGACAGATTGTGGTTCCTAGCTTGTAGGAACTCACGATCTGCCTATCCTCTCCTCACAGAACAGGGATATGTGTGTGTTTATATACACACACATCCCTGTTAGGCCTCTCGTGCCTGCAAATGGGCATGGCCTGCGGTCATCGTGACTGCCAGCCACGCGCATTGGCACCCCCGCAGTGCAGCGGGCACATCAGCACGCCTGCTATCCCACTTAAAGGGGGCAGACGTACAGCTGCAACGGTTCGCAGGATCGTGCCAATCTGCCGCAGTATAATGACGGTTGCTGGTCGGCAAGTGGTTAATGAGAATAGAAATGCCTCCAGGTCTGCAGGCTGAAAGCAGGAGATGCTGGCCTGCAAAGGAGACCCACTAGGAGCAAACATTGAGCAGAGGAGCAGACAGGGTGTTGGGGCACAGCCAAAATGCTGGATAGGTTCAGGCAGTCCCCGTTACTTCTGAAAGCAAACAGGAAAGGCTTCTCTTTTTTCCCCATTATAGGAAGGCCTGGAGACGATTACATAACGTTCTTAACAGGAAAAACAATGCATTGGTTATTTTAATTTACCTGTTCCTTCTGCTTGTTAGTTGCTGTAACCTTAATTTGTTTAGTGGGAATATGACCCAATTCCTCTTCATTATCAGTATCTTGCTGTGAAGACATCTAAAAGACACATAATTATGAAGCACACACACAAACCAGGCCTTAATCCCTTAATTTAGCTAATGTAAAAACGAATATCTACCTGGCAAGTTCAACATGTCAGGGGAAAAAGAATATATATATATATATATATATATATATATATATATATATATACATACATACACACACACACATACACATATACACACACACACACACACACACATATACTTGCTTGTATATATGGTTCATAGTTAGTCTGGTTAAAAAAAAAAAAAAAAGAAGACAAGTCCATCTAGTTCAACCAATAAATGGGAAGAGGGGGAATTTTTTTTTATATACAATCCAATATACCCAATTGATCCTGAGAGAGAGATATATATTATATAAATATATATACGAGAGAGAAAGATACACACACTGCTCAAAAAAATTAAAAAGGAACACTTTGGAATCAGAACTCCTGGGATATTGATCTGGTCAGTTAAGTAGCAGAGGGGGTTGTTAATCAGTTTCAGCTGCTTTGCTGTTAATTGAAATTTACAACAGGTGCACTAGATAGGCAAAATTGAGACAACCTCCAAAACAGGAATTGTTTTTCAGGTGGAGGTGTCTGACATTTTTATTCCCTACTCATCTTTTCTGTTTTTCACTAGTTGTGCATTTGGCTAGGGTCAGTGTCACTAAAAGGTAGCGCAAGGAGATACTTGGACCCTATAAAGTTTGCACAGGCAATCCAACTCCTCCAGGATGGCACATCAATACGTGTCATTGTCAGAAGGTTTGCCGTGTCTCCCAGCACAGTCTCAAGAGCATGGAGGAGATTCCAGGAGACAGGCAGTTACTCTAGGAGAGCTGGACAGAGCCGTAGAAAGTCCTTAACCCATCAGCAGGACCATTAACTGCTCCTTTGTGCAAGGAAGAACAGGATGAGCACTGCTAGAGCCCTACAAAATGACCTCCAGCAGGCCACTGGTGCGAATGACCAAACAATCAGAAACAGACTTCATGGGGGATGGCCTGAGGGCCAGACGTCCTCTAGTGTGCTCTGTGCTCACTGCCGGACAGTGTGGAGCTTGATTAGCATTTTCCATTCAACACCAGAATTGGCAGGTCCGCCACTGGTGCCCCATGCTTTTCACAGATGAGAGCAGGTTCACCCTGAGCATATGTGACAGACGTGAAAGGGTCTGGAGAAGCTGCGGAGAACTTTATGCTGCCTGTAAAAACGTTCAGCATGACTGGTTTGGTGGTGGGTTAGTGATGGTCTGGGGAGGCATATCCATGGAGGGACCCACAGACCTCTACAGGCTACACAATGGCACCCTGACAGCCATTGGGCATCGGGATGAAATCCTTGGACCCATTGTCAAACCCTACGCTGGTGCAGTGGGTCCTGGGTTTCTCCTGATGCACGACAATGCCCGGCCTCATGTGGCGAGAGCATGCATCCAGTTCCTGGAGGATGAAGAAATTGATACCATTGAATAGCCCCCACGCTCACCTGACCTAAATCCAAAAGAACACCTCTGGGACATAATGTTTCGGTCCATCCGGGGCCGCCAGGTTGCACCTTAGTCTGTTCAGGGGCTCAGTGATGCTCTGGTCCAGATCTGGGAGGAAATATCCCAGGACAGACACCATCCGTCGTCTCATTAGGAGCATGCCCCGATGTTGTCAGGCAGGCATACAAGCACTTGAGGGCCATACAAACTACTGAGGACCATTTTGAGTTGCTGCAATGAAATTTCAGCAAACTTGACTAGCTTGCTACATAATTTTTTCACTTTGATTTTCGGGGTGTCTTTGAATTCAGCCCTCTGTAGGTGGATAATTTTCATTTCCATCAAATGATGTGCCAGCCTTTCATTCCTAACACATTACCCAGTCCATATCAGTATAGATATCCAGCATGAGATTTCAAAGTGTTCCTTTCATTTTTTTGAGCTATATATATATATATATATATATATATATATATATATATATATATATATATATTTATATTAATTAAAGTATCAGAGTCGCAGAGGGGGTTATTTACTAAAGGCAAATCCACTTTGCACTACAAGTGCAAAGTGCAATGGAAATTCACTGAAAGTGCAGTCGCTGTAGATCCAAATGGAGACATGCAAGGAAAATAAAACAAACAGCATTTTAGCTTGCACATGATTGGATTAGTGCCGAAACAACTAATCGATCAATCGACAACTAATCGATTATGAAATTAATCGATTATTAAAATAGTAATCGATTTATTCGGCCAGTAACATAATGTGGTTAAAAAAACACAAATTAGCCCTTTATAGTACATAAAGAGCAAATCGCTACTGTCCCACAGTAAAAAAATGAACCCCTTACAGTAGCGATTTGCTCTTTTTTGTACTAATTTTAACCATTATGTTACTAAACATCTCAGGCCTGGGTCACATCCTCTGTGTTTTTAGGTGCTTTTTGCAGAAACACACTACAGTTAATTTACATGGTTTCCTATGGGACACATTCACATCCATGATTTCTTTTCAGCTGCTGCGTATTGGGAAAGGGCAAGGACTTTTTTTTAACGCAAAGCGGTGCTATTTTGGTTCAATATAGTTCAATGGAGAAGGTGCAGAAAACCATGTAATAATGCGTTTTTTTGCGGCAATTTGTGCTTTTTAATCTGCCCAACAACTAATTGGCCAAAAATAAATAAAAAATGCAAATCGCAGCAAAATTACCTTTTTTTTTTTTTTTTAAAGGTTATTAACCGATTAATCGAAACAATAATCGGCCAACTAATCGATTATGAAAATAATCGTTAGTTGCAGCCCTAGATTGGATGATAAAATCAGCAGAGCTTCTCATTTCAGATCTACCCCTCAGATTTACAGCGACTGCACTTCGCCCTTGTAATGCAAAGTGGATTTTCCTTTAGTAAATAACCTCCAAAGTGTCACTGAGCCCAGTGCTCAATCGGTAAAGGTCAGGTGCACTCTAGCTGCTATTATGAGTGTACTGTAAACATTAAAAAATTTGCCTATATTAAAATCACAGCATTAACAGCGCTAATAAAATATCAGGAGATATTCCGTGCTATACAGTTTCATGCAGCAGGGTACAAATTGATGCATGTGCCTCCATAGTGTGGACACTCATAGTTAGTGTAGGACCATAGATTCCAGTGTGCCGTGATGTGGCTCTGTGGCTCTCGCATGCGTTTGCAAATGCGTGCAGACAAAAGCCCTGTTATTTTTAAAATTTTATATATTCTTTATTATTTTTCTTTGTTACAAAAAGATCTAATTAAAATATACATTTTTATAAATATAACATTACATAGATTTTAAAAAAGGTACCCACTATAACCACATTTTTGGCAATAAAGGCAGTCTATCCTTGGAAAGATACAGAGTGTGTCTCGTTCTTTCAGAAGGATTAATTCCTATGGGAAGGGGTCGGCTGGCTGTGGAGTATCGGCAGTGAATTTGTGTCCAGGAGAGGGAAGATATCTAAACAGCGTTTAAACTAGGGTTGCCACCTCATCCCTTTAAACCCGAACACATATGAATTGCACAGGTTCTGACGCTAATTAAATGCAGATAAGGCAACAAGTGAGTTTAATTACCACCTTAATCAGCCACAGAACCTGTGTAATTAAAATGTGTTCGGGTTTAAAGGGATGAGGTGGCAACTCTAGTTTAAACCCCTTTCGTATTTGGGGTGCCGTTACATGTGCTATCAGTTTTCTGGCCTGGAACAGACACCTTATTGCCGCTACTGTAATGCCCTTCTGCGCATGCCTCTCTTCTATACAACCTAATAGACATGCCCTGGCCTCCGGTTCCAGAGCAATCCCAAAGGTCGTATTTATAATATCTAATACCTTTACCCAGTATCTATGTAACTTCAGGCATTCCCACATCATGTGTATAAGGTCTCCTGTGTTTTGACACCTAGGGCATTTATCATCCGGCTTCCTTCCAAACCTGTGTAGTCTCTTTGGGGTGTAAAACTCTATGCACTAGAAACAGATGGGACACTCTCTGTGATGGGAAAAGTGATACCGATGTCCCTAGCTCCAAAATCCGTTCCCATTGGTCCATGGTTATCGGTCCTATATCCTCCTTCCATTTTTGTTTGTTTTTTTCCACCCTCTCTCTCTCTCGATATAGAACCACCACTAATCTGAGTATATAATTCTGAAATGAGGCCTTTAGAAATTCCTGACTTAATTAGCCGTTGAAGGTGGGGGATTTTTTGCCATCTTACCGGATGGATTTTGAATTGGGCTTGAAGGGCATGTCTAATCTGCAAATAGGTATAAAACAAAGATTTTGGGATAGCATTCTCTCTGCTTAGTTCTGGAAAGGATTTCAATAGATTACCTACGTATAATTGCGCCAGTCTGGTTATACCTCATCTTTCCCATTCTTTTAACTTCCCCCATACCTAGCATTTCTCGCAGGTGGTTCTTTTCCCAAAGGGGGGAGTATTCCATTGGTCCCTTGTACCCCAGTGCTAACTTTCCTGCCTGCCATATTCTTGTAACCATCCTTAATGTTGGATTCTTGACAGGGAAGGAATCGGCCTCAAGGGCTTCTATTATGGAGTTATGTGGGGCCCCCATTAACATAATTTTCCCACTGGCACTTCCTCCTCCTTCTAGAATGCTCGCCCCCAGGTGCTGTAACTGCGCCGCTAAGAAATGGCTACGAGGGTGTGGGACGGCCAAACCTCCCTTATTTGTTGGCAGTTGTAATGTTTCAAGACTAATCCTCGCCTTTCCCTTCATCCAGATTAATTCCCTGAAGAGGGACTCAATTTTTTTAAACCAACCTTTACCTATCCACACTGGAGAATTATGGAGGCCATAAAGCAGCTATGGCATCCAGATCATCTTAATTAAATTGCTTCATCCGGTCACAGATAGAGGAAGCCGCCCCCAGACATCAACTTTACCTTTTAACTTAACTAAAAGTGGCGCAAAATTATTACTAATGTATTGTTCTGGGTCTCGTGTTACCACTATCCCCAGGTAATCCATTTTCTCCGCTATTTTTAATTGGGGGATTCCTGTAACTACGGCATTGCCTACTGAAACTACCGGCAGAAGAACAGACATTTCCCAGTTCATCACCAGGCCCGAGAATCGTTCAAATGTCTCCACTGTCTCCACTGCCATTTTTAAGGATGTTGTAGAATCCCCCAGAAAAAGGAGGACATCATCCGCATAAAGTGCCATTTTTTCCTCCCCTACCCTTCTCAGGAACCCCTGTATGCCAAGGCAAAAAGAAGGGGGGACAAAGGACATCCCTGCCTTGTCCCCCTTTCTAACCTAAACGTCTTTGAACATTCGTTATTGATTTTTATTTTTGCACTTAGGGAGTTAAGCCTTGGTGGCATCTAGGGATAGAATGGATCTGTCACCTATATTCTCAGTTGGCGTCTAAGTTTAAATACAGCCTTCTGATATTGGTACTGGTAGATCTGTTTGGGATGAATCCGGATGTACGAGTTTTTGAATGTGTTTATTCATCCTAGCCGCCAGCACCCTGGCCAATATTTTAACATCCGAGCATAGCAATGATATCGGTCTATAAGATGATGTATCTAATTGGTCTTTCCCTTCTTTCTGGAGTACTATTATAACGGCTTCTGACATTGAGGCAGGCAACCTCCCCCCTTCTACCGCCCAGTTCAGCACCTTTAATAGTTCCGGGAGCAATACCCTACCATACCGTTTGTAAATCTCAACTGGTAACCCATCTGGCACAGGAGACTTCTGATTCGCCATACCCACCACTGCTTGTTGCAGTTCCACTAAAGTTATTAGGGCTTCTATAGTATTTGTCCTCTTCTGACAAAACTGGTGTTTCTATTCCCCCCAACAACTCATCCATCTGTGGCATCTCATCCCCTCTTTTTGATTTATATAGGTCCTGATAATATATCTCAAATGTTTCCAATATTACAGATGTTTGAGAGGATCTCTCACCCCCCAAGGTCCTAACTGCGGGGATATTAGAGGGAGCCAAGTTAGTTTTGGTTAAAAGAGCTAATGTATGACCTACACTCCGCCCTTCTGCAAAGGCACTCTGCCCTTGAAAGAGGCGCTTATTCACGATTTTCCTATTAACTGCCATTTTATACTCCTGTTTCTCAAGCCATGTCCTTTGTTTCGTCAGGGTTGGGTCCTCCACATATCTTTTTCCTGCCTCCAACACCTCTTTCCTAATCTTCTCTTCCCATTCTCTAGAGCTTCTCTTAATCTTGGCCACCTGCTGAATCAATACCCCCCTAAGGAAGGCCTTTAGGGCATCCCATATCACTCCTTCTGGTGCTGTCTCCTAATTAAAGTCCAGAAACTCTCGCAGTTTTATACCCATCTCTTCCGGTTTACCCATCAGTTCCAACCAGAAGAGGCTTATTTTCCAATTACCTGAAGGACACTTTTTCCCTGTATTCAGTGTCAGCACCAGTGGAGAGTGATCCGACACCCCACTTGGATATTAAGCAATTTTACTAACTGTAGGCTTACCCAATTGCCCAGGGCCATATCTATTCTAGATAGTGTAGAGTATGTGCTTTAGAAACAGGAGTACTGCCGCTCATCCGGGTGTCCCGTTCTCCAAATATCACACCATCCAACCTCCTCCAAAAACTGTGTTAGGCGTCCCTCACCTCCCCTATCAGTCTGTGCCCCTGGCGGGAATCTATCCATAGTTTTAATCAATACTGCATTAAAATCCCCTACCACTATTACTGGGATATTTTCCTTATTTACTGCGAACTCCATTCATTTATACAGGATCTCCATTTTAAAAGGCGGAGGAATATAGATATTAGCCAATACATATGGTTCATTTTCTATTAAACAGTGCAAAAAAATATAGCGACCCAATTCATCCAATCATACGAAAGACATTCCCTTTTTTACCATTATACTCACCCCCCCTAGAATAGGAGAAGTGAACTGAGTGGTACTGACATTGATATTTTCTATTTGACATTTTTAGCTTTGTTAAATGAGTCTCTTGTATGCAAATTAGTTCCACCCCGTACCACATAAGCGTGGAAAAAATTGCAGCTCTTTTAACCGGGTCCTCCGTCCCCCGGACATTCCAGGAGCCTAAATTAAATGTTTTAGGCCGCATACCAGAGAAGGAAACATACTAAAAAAGAAATGCCTGGGGCGTGGCCAAGATGGCGGACTGAGCGGACGTGTATGAGTGGAGCTCTGCTGGGGAAAAATCCTACATGACCATCCGGGCTAGGTTTAAAGCCTGCATTCTGCCGGTTTCTGTGCCCTGAATGCCTTCTAAACGCTCCGGGGGCCCATATCGGGGGAAGAAGCTGAAGTTTCCCCAGGGAGTGGAGGTAGCTACGAGCCCGGTCTCTGCTCTGCTGTTACCGCCAGCGCGCCTTCACAATATGGCGTCGCAGACGGACCACGAGGAGGAACCGGGAATCTTCTCGCCTGGTATACCTGAGGTGATGGCAGCTATTTCGACCTGCCAGGCGGCCGTTTCCTCCTGTCAGACTGCCCTCGCCTCCAAGATCGAGGCTGTTCAGCTGGACGTGGGGCTGCTGCGGCAGGACATTGACAAGATCCGCTCCCGTGTGGCGACGGCGGAGCAGCGTGTGGGGGATGTGAAGGACTCTGTTGCAGACCACACCACATCTATCCGGGCCCTTCAAACTAAGGTGCGGGCCCTAGAATATCGGGCGGAGGACGCCGAGAACCGGAGCAGACGAAACAACCTCCGTATTGTCGGCCTCCCGGAAGGGGTGGAGGGCCGCAATCCCACGGCATTCACCGAGGAGTTGCTGAAGTCCCTGCTGCCTGCGGCCCAGCTCTTCTTATTTTACAGTGGAGAGGGCGCACCGAGTGCCGCCGCGGCCCGGAAGGTGCCCCCCCTCGTACGCTGATCCTCCGGCTTCTGCACTACCGAGACCGTGATGAGATCCTGAGAGCGGCACGTGTGGCTGGGGAGGTCCAGTATCACAACACCCGGCTGATGATGTTCCCGGATTACACCATTGAGACCCAGAAGCAACGCCGATCATTCGACACGGTCAAGGCAGCTCTCCGGCGCAAGGGGATCCGGTACAGTATCCTGTTCCCGGCTAAGTTGCGGGTGGTGGATGGGGAGACAGTGAGGATCTTCACCAGTCCCAGGGATGCTCATGCTTGGCTGGAAGCACTGCCGCCATAGCTCTCTGCGGCCTGTGTGTTGCTACGCCTTTACCTGTCGCTGCAGTTGGGGATAGTGGAGTGTCACCCGTAGCTGTTGGTTATCTACCTGGGATCTGCCTGTTTGATTTCCCCTGGACTGTAACTTTGACTTTGTGGCTGGGTCCCCCTTGCACTGTCCCCCGTCAGTGTGCCTTATTTTTGCACACTGTACTGCAGACATGTCACCTGGATGACCCAGGAGCTCATTTCTCCCGGCTGTACCCTGACTGATATGGTTTTTTGCCTGCCCTCTTCTTTAAACTCTACTATCCAGCATCTCCAAGAACACCATACCAATTTGAAAGGAAAAAGTTTTTTTTTTTTTTTATGTCGACCTCTTGGGTGTTTTTTTTGGCCGCCTTGATGTGGAAGTCATAGTCGGGCACTAAGCCTCCTGACTGAGGGTCCTGTTCTAGAACTTGTTATGGGAACCATGTGCCGCCTGCGGTTTGGGTGGTCACGGGGTGGGGGGGGGGGGGGAGGTTGGATGGCCGTTGCTGTCTGTTTTGTTTCTTTACTTTAAATGTGTTCAAGGTCTTGGTTGGTCACTACACTCCTTTTTGCTCGCCTGCATTGGTTTTGTCTCCCTGGGTCTGGATGCCCCGTCTCTCCTGTACCAGTTTTTCTTGCGTGCGATGGGATGCGGGACTCCATACGGGGGGTGTGGGGTGGTGGAATGGGCGGTGGAAGACAATCCTTATGGTGTTTATGCTCTTTGAATATGGCTAATTTTACTGTTCTGTCCTGGAATGTGAGGGGGCTTAACTCGGCTATTAAGAGGTCGCTTGTATTCAAGTATTTGAAGTCTTATAATCCACAGATATGTATCCTGCAGGAGACACACTTGGTGGGGGCACGAGTACTGGGGCTCAAGAGGGCCTGGGTGGGAGCCCACTATCATGCCTCCTACTCCTCCTATGCGAGGGGAGTGGGAGTCCTGGTTCATAGTTCTCTCCCCTTCCAGCTTTTGGCGGTGAGGACAGACCCTGGGGGACGTTATGTCCTGTTACATGCAACGATCTCCGACATTCCATACGTCATTGTAGGGCTGTACCTGCCCCCCCCCCGGCAGATGTCTCATGCTTACACACCCTAATGACTGAGGTGGCACAGTATGGGGTGGATCGGGTGCTGCTGGTCGGGGATTTTAACATGGTGATGTCTGCGGGCGGGATAGGCTGCGGGGGCAGAACCCTGCTTCCCCGGGCCTGTCTCGCTGGGCGGAGTCATTCCACTTGACGGATCTCTGGAGGCAATTTCATCCCTCAGAGGCACAATTTACTTGTCTCTCGACCACCTATCGGACGCTATCTCGTATAGACTTGGCTTTTGCCTCACCCGCTCTTTTACGGGGGGTGGTGTCTACCGAGATCCTTTCCCGAGGAATCTCAGATCATGCCCCACTGTTAGTGGTGCTACGGGTGGCTCCGTCGGGTGGTCCAGGGTTGTGGAGGCTGTCCAGATATTGGTTGATGGACCCTGGAATCCAGGAGCACCTCCCTGAAGCGATATTTACCTACTGGCTGACTAATGAGGGCTCCACTGGTCCGCTTCTGCAGTGGGATGCATTTAAAGCCTGGCTGCGGGGTGAATACATTTCAAGAATAGCAGCGAGGAGGAGGGACTCTGGGCGAGTGCTTGAGCAGTTGGAGGGGCGGGCGGAGGAGAGTGAACGAGAATTTATCCGAGATCAGTCCTCCTCTAAGTATGAGGCCTGGCAACATACATCGAGAGACTTGTCTCTACTCAGAATCGAACTTACCAAGAAGTCACTGTTAGATAGGGCGCAGAGGGTATTTGAATACGGGGACAAGAATGGCAAGTTGTTAGCCTGGCTGGCCAGGGGACAGTTCGCAACGACGCACGTGGGTATGGTACGTGACTCGGATGGACGACCCTTGACCGCACCCGAAGAAATCAGTGACCGATTTCTGCAGTTCTATCGGGCGCTGTATGCCTCTAGAGTGGACTATAGTGCAGCGGAGTTGGCTCACTACTTGGACCAGGTCCAGCTTCCGGTATTAGACCCCGATAAAAGTGCGGAATTAGAAAAAGATATCTCCCTGGAAGAGGTTCAGAGGGCGATGCAGGGCATGCAAGCGGGTAAGGCCCCTGGGCCTGACGGATTACCTATCGAACTGTACTCTGTACATCAGGAGGTATTGGCCCCCAAGCTGACCTCTCTTAGCCCAGTCCTCTGCTTTGGGCTCTCTGCCGGACTCTATGTCGGAAGCGGTAGTGGTACTGGTGCCCAAGCCTGGCAGGACCCTGAAGAGTGTGCCTCATATAGGCAGATCTCCCTAATTAACGCAGACGCCAAGCTACTGGCGAAAATCCTGGCCGTCCGGTTGAATTCGGTTATCGGCGACCTGGTCCACCAGGATCAGACGGGGTTTATGCCGGGGAAGGGCACGGACATCAACATCCGTAGATTATTTCTGAACCTAGATACGCCGCACGATAATGGGGGCAATAGAGTCATTGCTTCGCTTGACGCGGAGAAAGCATTTGACTCCGTAGAGTGGGAGGGAGTATTTGTGGGCAGTCCTTAAGCGTTTCGGCATAGGCCCTAAATTCATGCACTGGCTGGGCATGCTCTACAGGGCACCCAGGGCTAGCCTCCGTATAAATAGTACCCTCTCTGGGTCCTTTCCCCTCCAGAGGGGCACCCGCCAAGGGTGTCCATTGTCACCTAGTCTGTTCGCCCTGGCTCTTGAGCCATTGGCGACACGGATCCGCGAGTCCTCCGCTGTTCGCGGTCTCAGGGTTGGCCCTTTGGAGGAGAAGATTTCATTATATGCGGATGATGTATTGCTATATTTACAGGACGCTGGACCGTCCTTGCAGGCTGCCCTAGACGAGTTCGACGAGTTCGGACGCTTTTCGGGAGTCAAAATTAATTGGAAGATGTCCGTACTGTTTCCGCTAGATCCTCGGTCTGGGGGAGGGGGGTCACAGACTCCGCTGCTCTGGGTTGAGGAATTCAAATACCTGGGCATTGTTGTGTCGAGGGACCTCCGGGCCTTTCGGCGCCTCAACTTGCAGCCACTAGTGGGGAGACTCAAAGACCAGTGCTCTAGATGGCGGGATTTACCCCTGAACCTTCTCGGCCGCATTAATGTATTAAAAATGATCTACCTGCCTAGGTTCAATTATGTGTTCCGTAACTGCCCGGTGTGGCTCCCGGCTGCTTTTTTTAAGGAGCTGGACAGCTGCATATCCTCGTTTCTATGGAGAAGGGTCTTGTCCCAGACTGGCTAAGTCAACCCTGCAGCTCCCGGTGGGTTGTGGGGGTCTCGCGTCGCCCAACCTGAAAGTGTACTTCTGGGCGGCTATGTTGGTGACGGTACGCTGGTGGTTCGAGCAATCCAGATCCAATGCGGCCACGTGTTTAGAAGCGACCATTTTGGGTTCCCTCCGGGAACTCGGCAATTTGGTATATCGGGGCGTCACGGCGTACCCCTCGCTCCAAGGCCCCGACTAGAGTGACCCTGAGGGTGTGGGGGGTGGCTAGGAGGCGATTCCTTAGAGCGCATCACTACTCTCCCTTCTGTCCTTTGTGGGGTAACCCCACGCTCCCGCACTTTAGGATGCTCCCTGACCCGCAGCTCTGGGCCCGTTTTGGGATTAGGACACTTCAGGATATTATGCCCCGGGGGACGCTCCTGGAGTTTGCAGATCTTTCGGTTAAGTTTGACCTGCCGGGTGGGATGTTATTTAGATATTACCAGCTGAGACATGCGGCGAGAGCTCAATTCCCACTCCCTATAACGCTTGAAGCGGACTCTATTGAAGCACTTTTGGCACAGGAGACTCTTCAAAAGACCCTTTCTACACTATACTTGGCTCTCCTCGGGGGGACCTCGCAGAGAATGGAGACCTTATGGGAGAAGTGGCGGGCTGACATCCCTGACTTAGATAGGGAGACCTGGGAGGAGTGCTTTGAAGTGGGTTCTAGACTGATGGTTTCCTCTAGGGATAAGCTTATACACACCAAATTTTTACATCGGGTATATTACACACCGCAAAGGTTGCATAAAATCTATCCTCAGAGGTCCGGGGAGTGTCCTAGGTGTCGCTCCTCGGACAGCACGTTCTTGCACATGTTCTGGACCTGCCCTTCCCTGGCTGGTTATTGGGATGCGGTGTTTGAGTGTATAAATGGGCGCTTGCAGCTGTCCCTTCCCATGTCCCCTGAACTGGCACTGCTAGGCATTCAGGACGATGAACAGAGGCCTAGGTCTACTAAGCAGCTTATCTCCTACGTCCTTTTTTATGCCAAAAAGGAAATATTGCTCAGGTGGTTGTCCCCCTCGCCCCCTACGGTCGAGTCCTGGGATTCCTCTATAAATTCAGTAATGCCATTGTACAAGTTGACATATATTAATAGGGGCTGTCCACAAAAATTTGATCGCATTTGGTTGCCCTGGACAGAGTAGGTGGGAGTTCTGGGGTGCTGGGCCTCAGGACTGGTGTCTGAAACGTCCTCTTAGGGGGGGTGGCCGGATGGCCCTCCCCTCCCGCTGATATGTGCAGGATTTCCTGGATGTGGGCATTCCACCTATGTTGAGGGGGGGAAGGGATATGTGTATGTATGTATGTATGTATGTATGTATGTATATATGTGTATGTATATGTGTGTATGTATATGTGTGTATGTATGTGTGTATGTATGTATGTGTGTATGTATGTATGTATGTGTGTATGTATGTATGTATGTATATATATATATAATTATTATTATTTTTTTTTTATTTTTTTTCTTGCTCTTTTTTTGTTTTTTCTTTATGTACAGACATTGAAATGTATGTTTACCTGCTATTGTCCTTCACTGAGTTTCTGAGCCTCTAATTTGTAGGATTTCACCTGATTTGTATTTTGATAACTTAATGACTGCCTTTTGTGACTGCCTCAACTTTCAATAAAGACCAACCTTGTTGTTAAAAAAAAAAAAAAAGAAATGCCTAAAGAGGAGATTACCCATTTGAGCTCCATAGATTGCTGAAGTAAAAAGAAAAAAGTGCTGCATCCAGTAGTCACAAAAAGTAAGCGGTACTAAACAGACACATACAAAATCCTTAATACAAAGAAAGAGGAGGAAAAAAAGGAAGGCCAAAAGGAAAAAAAATCTATACTTAGCCTTCTAACCTTCCATCCCTGCCCTAAGAAAGAGAGGGCCACTTGAACTCCAAAAACTATCAGATCAGGTAAAAGAGTACTGCAGCCAATCATAGCAAAGAAAAAACAACTCTAAACAGACAGATGACAAATCCTTAAAAGGGGAGTTCCACACTTTTTTTATGTTTATTAAAAGTCAGCAGCTACAAAAATTGTAGCTGCTGGCTTTTAATAAACATACACTTACCTGTTCACTGTCCAGCGACGCTCCGCTCCTCTCCCCCCCCCCCCCCTTCTCCGCCTCCATTCATTGTGTGGGCACCCGGCCGTGACAGCTTTCGGTTTCACGGCCGGGCACTCACTGCGCATGTAAACGGCGCAGCGCTCTCTGAATGGACAGGCGATCGCCTGGGACCTGTCACGTCCCAGGAGATCGCCTACAGGGAGGGGCCACCACAAGGCGATATGACATATCGCCTAAGCGAGCCCAGAGCGGAAGGCGGGAAGTGGGACAGGAAGTCCCACTCCTACTGAAACCCCCACTCCCCCCCCCCCCCCAAAAAAAATTACATGCCAAATGTGGCATGCAAGGGGGCGAGGAGTGGATAAAGCGGAAGTTCCAAATTTGGGTGGAACTCCACTTTAATACCTGGAAAGGAGAAGAAAAAAAAAAAGACCAAAGGGGGAAAAAAAAATAGATCCTTCTTCTTCAAGCTATTCTCCTCTGTCTTTGCCCTTGATAAATTAAGAAATTACTTTTTTTAAATATGCGTTTCAAAAAATATGAGTGTCCCCTGGGTTCCTTAAGCTCAAACTTCCCTCTCTCGTGTTTGAAATGTGATATTCCTATTGAGCAACTCCACCCCCCCCCCCCCTCCCACCCAAACTCCCTCCCTCCCCCCCTTCCCCTGCCTATCTAGGCCAACCCTAGGGGCTATACTTGTGACCACTATCTGCCAACCCTCCCTTACATACCCCTCAACATACATATCCACTTATGATCCTATTGTGTTCCTTCCTACTACTCGCCCCCCCCCTTCTAAGAAAAATATGTGCATTAAAAAAAAAAAAAAGTATTGATTAGTGTATACATTTTAGTGCTTGAAAGTGACTCATCATTCCATCCCCTTGTATACTTTGTTGTATTAATAAGGCTGAAGACCAAAAAATAAAATAAAAAATGTAAAAAAAAAAGAAAAAAAAAAGTAAACCTCCCATCCTCCCTTCCCTCCCTCCAGGGGGAAAAAAAAAAAAAAAAAGAGGGGGGGGGGAGTTAAATATTTCCCAAGGACAAAATGTCCCCAGGAAAATGACAGAAGGGAGGAGCCCAAGTATCCTTTTAGAATTTAACCCTTATCTATTCCTCTTTATAGATATTCAGTCAGTCAATAGTCTGATTGCACTTTGTTCTCTTCCAGCCACTGTGCTGCTTTTCCTGGCGAGTCAAAAAACTGGGGGGTCCCTCTGAAGTCATTATCCGAAGATGTGCTGGGTACAATAATGCATATGTAATTTTGTTTAACAGGCTACGTTTGGTGTAAATTCAGATCTACACTTACTTAATTCTGGGGGAAAATCTGGATACAAAGAAATTCTTGACCCGTTATAAAAAATATCCCCCTTCTCTTGCTTTTTGCAGTGCTGTTACCTTATCATTGTAATTAAGGAATTTCAGGAGTAGGGGCCGAGGATATCCAATCCTTCAGGTGGGCTCTGAATGGAACTCTATGGGCCCTTTCTATCACATAAAGCTGTGAAAAAACATCTTCCCCAAAAATGTCTCTAAACCAATTCTCAAGAGAAGTTATGGGGTGGGTACCCTCACTTCGTTCCAGAAGGCCCACTACCAGTATGTTGTTTCTTCGTAGTCTATTCTCGATTTCATCGAGTTTGGATGCCTGCCACCCCATTTGTTCCTTCATTGCTTTCATCTCCTGTTTTAATGGGTACACCTCATCTTCCACTTGACTCAGTCTCTCCTCTACTGCTATTGTCCTTTGCACAGTTCTCTGCAATTCCTGGCCCATTGTCACTAGTTCTTCCTTTATTCCTTTTATCTGATCGGATAGACTTTTCAGTGACCCCCTGCATGCGTTTATGGCATATAGAATTTCTTTCAGTGTCGGTTCTTCCTCCCTCAGTGAGTTATCTACCGTAGCAGCTGCAGGGGTTTCTATAGGGCCTTTTACAGGTACAATCGCCTCTCCCCCGGGGTTTCTCCCGTGGGGCCTTTTTTTAACTTGTTTTTGGGGCTGATGCACCAAGACCATAACTTTTCCTATCCGCTGACGTTCCTGCTTTGTTTTTTGCCTGTACTTGTTGATACGGAGTCCCTTTGCCTGGCGAATTTGCCGAGGTATGAGAAAACTGCTCCAATTTAGCTGCTGCAGCTGCCTGCGTTGCTTTCTCTTTTGCAGACCGCTTTGTTTGAGGCCCAACACTCTAAATTAGACTGCCCTTTTTTTTGGCTGCTGACATTCTTTTCCTTGGGTCCAGGTCGCTTTTAATAGCCTTCCCTCTCTTTGCCTATATCAAACTGTTTAGAGAGACAGGCAACTAGAGGGGCAGAAAACTAAGCTGGGCTAAGATAGGTAAGTAGACCAACACAAGGGCAGTTCCACTGGCCGCAAGTAGCAGCAAATCGCAGCGTGCCACACTGACACTTTAACAGTTCAGGTATAGGCTAATCTCCACCGCCTCTCTGAGATAGACTTTAGGAGCCAGCACAGGGGCAGTTCCGCTGGGCACCGGTCAAGGGCAACCAAGCAACAAGACAAAATTAGCTGGGAGAGAAGTAGGAGACTGAGCTAGGCTAGATTTTCTCTTGCCAACAGCACCATAGTTCAATTCTTAAATGCCTAAATGCTCAAGCACACCAGTGCACAAACAAACCTGGCTCTGGATACGTTTTTTTTTTTTTTTTTAAAGCCTTCCCTCTCTCCACTTATGTCCTGTTATTTAGCCAAGCAAACAGGTTTGAGGAGGTAGAGGACTAGGCCAAGCTAGGCTAGGTTTGCACTTTCTGACAGCACCACAGTTCACTGCAATTCAGTTCTTAATTCTATAAACGCACAAGTGTTCATTAACATCTGGCTCTGACAGCAGATATAAGGACCGCTGGACACAGATCACAGTTCTGGGCTACAAACATACAGTTCACCGCTGTTCAGTTTCAGTTCTTGGTTATGCAGATGCACAAATGTTCATATAAATCTGGCACTGGCAGTGAGTATAGGGACCGCTGGCCACAGATCAGAGTTCTGGCCTGCAAACACACAGTTCACCACTGTTCTGTTCCCAGTTATACAAACGCACCAGTGTTCATATGAATCTGGCACAGGCAGTGGACATGAAGACCGCTGGGCACAAATCACAGTGCTGGTCTATTAACAGTTCAGATATACTAATTAGCCTCCAACTTCTCTGTGCAGTGAGCTTTAATTTACCCCGTGTAGCGGTTGTTGCTCCGCACTAATCACGGATTCTCCTGCTCACAAATCTACAGCAGTTTAAGTGGGTTTTAAAACTGTGTGCAAAGGTATTTCAGGGGCATCCGAAGCTGGAATATATAGCAAGTATTAGCTGAGATTGTCAATCCTTTTACTCAGGGTAAAGAGGGGTAGAGAAGCCTGGCTATCCTGCTCCACAATTTCTGCGGTCAGGCAGCTATAATATAGTGCAATCTGACAGTCTTTACATCCAGTTTAATCAAACTGCAGGAAAGTTTTTTTTTTTTTTTTTTTTTTACTCACCACCCAAACCGAGCCATGAGTATTCTCAGCCTCAATACCGCCACGGATCCACCTCGTGAGCACCCCTTTGTGAATCTACTCACCAGAGGCAAGTCTACGTAGAGCCTGTAAATTCCTCTCAAAACAAAACCTGGAGCCCTTCTCTAGATCATCAACGATCTTTGGCTGGAACAGTTCAGCATGGCAGGTAAAACATGTAAAGATACAAGGGAATGCTCTGCATAGTGTAATACTGTCGTTTTATTCAAAAGCTCCAAACCCCCACGTACATATTATGCTTACCAATTGTGTTGATAAAAACAGTGCGTCAAATGCAGCACCTTAGGGGATAAAAAAAAACCCACCTTCTCCCTCTCCGGAAACCCTCTCTCCTTCCACAACTACCTACTACAGAAAATTGCATCAATCATGGAGCAAGCGAGCAGGCACTGTTCAACTTTAGTGCCTTTGGAGAGTGACTGGAAAGTGTCCCAGGCAGTGGCGGCTGGTGCTCAAAAATTTGGGGGGGCGCAAACAAACAAAATAAATCATCAATTGCAGCCTCAATGTGCCCAAACGCAGCCACTGTGCCCATCAAGTGTCACCACTGTGCCCATCAAGTGTCACCACTGTGCCCATCAAGTGCCGCCAGTTTGCCCACTCAAAAACCACCAGATGACTTTCCCCGTCCCCAAGCACTTACCTTTCTCGGGTCAGCCATCCTCCCTCATTGTCTTCAGCCAATCAGGTTACCGGTAACCAGACCCAGTGAACCTGATTGGCTGAGATGTGTCAGTGTTAACCAGGGAACGCACACCCCCTGCGTCCCCTGGTTAACTATTTGGAAGCCGATTAGAGCACACAGGCTGTAATCGGAAAACCGTTGGCCGTTGGCTTTGATAGCCACTTCCAAACACCAAACTGCTGTTATTCAGATGGCCGGCACTCGCCAGGGGGCTGGCAGAGGCGACAATACATAAAGATAAATGCAATGCATGAATCTCTATGTATTGTACACTTGAGTGATGGTGCAGAGGAGAAAGGGGGCGGCGCTCCTGCGCCCACTGTGGACGCACCGCCGCTGGTCCCAGGACTAAAATCTATACAGCTGTCTGTACTCCGGCTGATCGCGGCCAAACAGCTAATAAGAAATTCCTTCCCTCCTCCTCTCCCCCTCGCTTCTTTTCAAAGCCAGCAGAACGTCTGTTTATTCCACTTATTTGCTCTCCATGATCAGATTCACTAGCTGATCCAGTACAAGATATCGGCAAGGACAGACAATTCTCACGGAGTGGATGACTAAGCACTGACTGATCCCAGCATCCTGGCTCTCTGATCTCCATGATCCCAAACACCAGCCTATCTACTATGAGCTTACACCAAGGACACAGCTTACAGGTCAGAATGACCGCTTCACATATGGAGTGATTGATTGTTCCCCTTCTTTCCATGTACGTACTGTATTTATTGACGTATAACACTCACTTTTTTACCCTGAAAATAGAGGGTAAACTGTGCCTGCGTGTTATATGCAGGGGGCTGTGGAAAGTTTTTTTCCTGAAACCTCCCTCTTAAAGTTAGGGTGCGTGTTATACGCCTGTGCGTGTTATACGCCGATAAATACGATATATACAAGTGGGGGTAAGCTGAGGAAATCCTACTGTTTCATCGATCCTCCCCTGTATGTCCTATTTACTTTGTTTGCTGTTCGGCTTTAACTGACATTTTTTATGTGTGGCTGATGCTAACTTTTTCTTGGAGAGACACAATTTTGTTCAACAAACACTGGATTTAATCCCAATTGGATGGCACCCTCTATGAAGATTTTTTAAAGTGGATGTAAACCCACTCTCATCCTTTCTAAACTACTGCCATAGTGCTGATCTATAAGGATATACATGCCTCCTGATGTATCCTGATCTGTCAAATGTCTCCACTCTGTTCTGAGACCTGAAAAACTGCAGATTCTGTGGGTGGGTCTGTTGTCTGGAGCTCGGTGGGTGGAGTCGTGATGTCAGTAGACTGCACGCCCACCTCTACACACCTTGTCAACATGCATTTTATCCTGTGTATTCCTTCTGCTATGATCACTAACATCCAGTCAAAACCCAGAAAAGTAACCACATGACTTCAGAAAAGGAGTGGGGGTGGGAATTAAAAAATAATGCCTGTTTAAAGCTAGTGCACGAGATATGTAAATAACCTGTCACTCAAAGCAAGAGGGCGGAACGGACAAATGTAACAGTTTGTCCGTTTTATCTCACTGAACAATAAAAAAGGATTGCTCAGAGATGGATTAACTCTTTGTGGCAAGACTGGGCACAGATGATAAGAAATCTTACACACTACATTGTGACAGCAAAAAAATAAATAAAAACTTTTGGGTTTACATCCACTTTAACGCTTTTGGACATTCTATCCAGCCTGACCTTTATAGCTCCTTCATCTTAGAACCTCTGCCTAATCCTTATTTCAGTGGTTTACACTGGTTGAACAGTAACGGAATGTGGTTTCACTCCAATCATACAGGACTTCTTGTAGCAGCAGAAATTGATCACATTCTATCCCACGTTTTTGTTGCTTTATTGGGCAATTTTTGAGCCCAGTGACACTCCCAATGAACAAGTGATCTTTATATACTGTTCTCTGCATGTATAGTCTACTAGCAGCAACCTGTGTGCTTCTGGTTTGAATAAATGTGTGGTCTATGTCCGTGGTTGATAACGTCATCTCTTACTATACATGGTGGAGGTATCGTCCTAACTTTTATACGGTGGAATTATTAATTATTAATTTTATACGGTGGCATTATTTATAAACAACTTTTTTATAATCAGTTTTGTTCCTCTGACGAATCCTGTCTGGGCTGACCGACCTCTCCTCTTACCCTTTTTTTTTCAAATGCAGCACTGCGTCTTGCTCATCACCGCCTAGAGTTCCAAGGAACCACCTGTCGCGATTAGTCCAAGGATGACGCTGACTGTGATTGACAGGTGAGCCACGTGGTCACGCCCTAATGCATTTTGTCATTACGTCTCCGAAGACAACCATTTTTTGTTATTATCAGAATTGGAAAAAGGATCACCAACCCCCCTTATGTCAGTATTTTGTTGAACCACCTTTTGCTTTAAATTACAGCCTTTAGTCTGTTGGGATCTGTCTCTACTAACTTTGTACATCTAGAATACAATATTTGCCCACTCTTTGCATTACTCCTTAAACCGTAGTTCCACCCTATTTTATAACTTGTTCTTAAAGGAATGACCAACCCTCCACCACTCGTTTTTGGATAATATTTTTTATTTTTATTTACTTACCTTATGTGAAGTACTGAGTGTACTTCCGTCCTACCTCAGCCGTGGCCCACGGCGTCATTTCCTCTTTTAGCCCGCTGCCTTCTGCCTGTGTGTACTGCATGTTCAGGAGGAAACCAGCAATGAAGCCTGCAGGCGCCACTACTGGTTTCCCTTAGTTACAATTGTGGCGCCTGTATTCAAGCCGATGAATCGATTGGCCTCGGGGGGGCCGACATCGCAGGCTCCCTGGACAGGAAAGTGTCTATTAAAAGTCAGCAGCTACAGTGTTTTATCGCCACCCTCTGAGACCTTATACACGACTACAGTGAATATACAGTCCACCCCACTGGCTACGCTGAGGCTGAGGAGGGGATACCCGGAGGACTCACCAACCCTTAAGAACCGCTCAGTTCTGCTGAGGAAACCACGCCCCAGCCAGGCCAGAGTGACCCCTAAGCACATCACCAGTACAGGGTGCAGAGAGCAGCATAACAGGGGGGTAGACAGGGAGAAATATATAAAGAACCACAGCCAGCATGTACTCACCTGCAGCAGGAGAGACTACTTACCTGTCCCAGAGGGACCCACTGGCTTGTTTCAGACAGACCTATCAGAGCAGTACTGCGTAGCTGCCGGCCCGGTCCACCGCGAAAGATACAGTCAGTCAGGTACTGTTCAATCTAGAGAGGACCACGGGAGCATTAAAGCAACCCGGCCACCCCTGGAGTCGTGAACTTAGTCTCACGCACACAAGGCGAGGATCAGCAAGCTCGATGGTCGGACAGGGAAGACTACAAGGATACCAGTGTACCCAACCTGTTGCCCAGCCGACAGTTGATTGAAGGTCTCAAAAATAAAATAAAATTCCCAAAGGAATAAAATTTAAAAGTAAAATCTTCCAGGAGACTGGCTCCTGAGAGAGCCACGTCTTCTCCTGCTAGGCAGAAAAGAACTGAGGCTAATAGCTGCAGGTGGGAGGGTAATGTCCAGAGGGACCGCCCCCCTGGGTGGGGCTGTCCAGCTCTGGCTTGTTCTAGAATGTATGTTTCTAACATCTAACATTCTGCCTAGATCTTCTCCTGCAAGCAGGGACATATACCCACGCGTTTAATATCCAGCTGTGTCAGTCCACGGACGATAAGAGAAATCCTATTTTCTTCTTCATACATCATGGGACACAGTCAGGCTAATATTCAATACCTGCTGGGATGTCCCAGAGCAATAGCCTTGAGGGGAGGGAGACACCCTGCCAAACATTTATTATACGGAAGCCCGCAGAACACTGTGGTCGAAAACCGAATCCTCGGCTGCTCGAACAGCCACTTGATAACATTTTGTGAACGTATGGACTAAAGACCAGGTAGCAGCCTTACAAATCTCAGCCACAGATACCTGATGGTGAAAAGCCCAGGAGGTTCCTGCACCCCTGGTAGAATAAGCTCTCACCCTAAAGGGAGGAGCTTGACGTTTAAGACCATAAGCCTGAATGCTTAATTGACAGACCCAATTGCCAATGCAAGCTTTGGAAGCTGCCTGCCATTTGAGTCCTTTTGGTAAAACAAAAAAAGGAGTCTGATCCTTGAATCTCCGCAGATCTAGACACATTAATCTTCACTACACGGACAAAGTCCAAGGAGTGCAGTCTTCTCTCTTCTGCCAATCGAGGCTGAAAGAAAAAAAGAAGGCAAAATAATGTGTCTTGATTTTAATGAAAGGCCGACACCACTTTTGGAAAAAAAATTGAACCGGTCGTAACACGACACTGTCGTGGTGAGGGATTAAATATGGTTCCCTGCATGACAGGGCGGTCAAATCTGACCCCCACCTAGCCGAGGTGATGGCCATCAGAAAGCTAGCTTGCGTGACAGCAAGTCTAATGGAATTTCCGTGATAGGTTCTAAGAACCTAACAGACAACACCAAGTTCAAGTTTCAAGAACACATAGGTGTCCTAATGGGGGGAAGCAAGCGAGTTGTACCCTGCATAAAGGTTTGGATCAGTGAATGGGAGGCTAAAAGGCCTTTGGAAGAATACTGATAGGGCCAAAACTTGACCTCTGATTGTACTCAAAGACAATTTGATTTCTACAGCTGACTGTAGAAAAGAGAATTCTCCCAATCACATATTTCCGAGGATACCATTTTTTGGCTTCACACCAAGCAATACAAGTCTTCCAGACCTTATGATAGATCTTCCTAGTGACAGCTTTACTAGCATTTACTAGGGTAGACACTACTGGTTCCAAGATGCCACAGTCCTTCAACACCCTGGCTTCAATAGCCATGACGTCAAATTTAGAGAGACTGTAAATTGGGGTGGAATATAGGACCCTCAAACAGAAGATCAGAGCGCTATGAAAGCGTCCATGGCCCGTCCATTGTTAGTCTCACAATCTCCGGGAACCAGAGCCTTCTGGGCCAGGCTGGTGCCACCAGAATGACTGAAACTCCCTCTTTCCGAATCCTGCTTAACAAATGTGGAGGGAGAGGGATCGAAGGGAAAGCATAAAGCCAGGGAGTATTGGCTCCATGGAACCATCAGAGCATCTGCCCCGATTGCCAGAGGATCCCTTGTTCGGGACACCAACTGCTGTAGCTTGTTGTTGAACCTGGATGCCAGTAGGTCAATCTCTGGCCATCCCCAACGTTGGCAAATTTCCTGGAACACCCCTGGGAGTAGGGACCATTACCCCGGGCAGACCTGCTGGTGGCTAAGATATTCAGCCTTCCAGTTCTCTATGCCCGGGATATTGACTGCCGATATAATTGGCACATATCCCTCTGCCCAGGCTAGTATGTGGTTCACCTCCTTCAGAGCTGAACGACTCCTGGTACCGCCTTGGTGGCTTTTTTTTATAATTTCTTTATTTTTCACCTTTTTTTTTCTTTTACACAAGGGCAGGAAAAGGATAATTAAAATAAACCATCTTTACACAATTTAACATTTCATTCCTGGATATGTACAATAAAAAGGTAAATCAATAAGTTCAATTCGCCCTAGTCCTAACTGCTGCCCCCTTCCAGGATAATATCCGCTGGGGGTAGCGCGAACAAAGTGAGGCAATTAGTCTAAACCATAACAAGCTAAAAGAAAAAGCAAAAAAAAAAAAAATAACACAAGAAAAAAAAAAAAAAAAAGTGGAGAAAGGGGAAAACTCTTCTCCTCCAAGATCCACCTTCAATGCCATTGCTCTGTGCCTGATCATGGGACGTCGCTATCCCATTCTCCTGCCTAAGAGTGACTACTACCTTCCAATATTCCATCTACGGCCCTTATTTGTATTCCATTTCCTTACCCTTCCCTGCCCCCACCCCCCCCCCCCCCAAAAAAAAACAACAAAAAAAACAAAACATAAAATTTACTTTTCCCTCCCCCTTTCTAGTTTGTCGATTCGCCTTTTTCCTTCCTCTGAGGAAATAAAACAATTCCATGGTGAGCAAATTTTTAAATAGGTCTCTTTTTCCTGGTTGTCCATACTAGATCTTCCATCCTGTTCACTTCCTCTACCTTTTTAAGCCACATACTCACAGTAGGAGTTTGTGTGTTTCCATTTAAGCGGTATGCATGCTTTAGCTGCATTCACTAGATGATGACACAGGATGGAGTTTCTATATATTTCCCTTTGGAATCTCTGACAGATGCAAAAGAAATAACGCTGGATCTTCCTGTATTTCTACTTTTGAATGAGCTCCCGGACCTCCTTCCAGAATTTCTTAACTTTGGGGCAGGACCAAAAAACATGTAGCAGGATTCCCTGTTCCGTCTGACATCGCCAACAGTCACCTGATGTATTCGGGTAAACAGTTTTGAAGTATTTCTGGGGTTTTATACCATTGTGAGATAATTTTATAATTTGTTTCCTGCATTTTTGTACATGTTGCTGTCTAAAATATGGGATTGTATCATATACATTTTTTGGTCCTCCGAAAAGGTCCTCCCCAGATCTTTTTCCCATTTTCGAAGAAAATGCAACTGAAAGTTCTCCGGGGGTTTAATCAATAACGCATACATTTTAGATACTGCATGCGTGATTGGTTCTTTTTCCATACAGTATTTCTCAAATGGCGTTAAACTACGGTCCAAAGGGTCCAATGCTAGCCCAGTACTTAAAAATAGGATTTTTATACTCACCGTAAAATCCATTTCTCCGAGTTCATGGACGGACACAGCAGCATCTTGACATTAGGGTATTATCCTCCTGTTAGCAGATTGGCTAGGCAGAAAAAACAGAATGTTAAGTGTTAAAACACATCACACAGTACAGTACCGCCCAGGGGGTGGTCCCTCTGGGTACATCCCCTCTCCCTGCATCTTGCAGCTCAGTTCGTAAAAAAGCAGTACAAACAAAAAAAGGAGGGGTGGGTGCTGTGTCCGTCCATGAAAACAGCACAAAAACTTCACCCCAAACAAACCAGAGCTCCTCAAAGGAGGAGTTGCAACCTTAAACAGCCGCCTGTAAAACCTTGTGGCCAAAGGAAGCATCCGAAGATGCACTCACATCAACCTTGTAAAATTTTGAGAAGGTGTGAACAGACGACCAGGTCGCCGCCTTACACACCTGGGAAACAGACGCTTGATGTCGGAAAGCCCAAGAGGCACCAATTGCCCTAGTCGAATGCGCCAAAATCATGACCTGTCTGCTCCACCTAGAGATGGTGGCCGACAAGACCGCCAGACCCTTCTTAGGACCAGCCACCGACACGAACAGTGAATCCGATCTCCGGAACGGAGCAGTCACAGACAGGTACACCCGCAGAGATCGGACGACGTCCAAGGAATGCAACGCAACCTCTGTGGGATGCGCCGGCCAAGGACACAAGAACTATGTCCTCATTAAGGTGAAAGGCCGAAACAACCTTAGGAAGGAACGACGGCTGTGGACGCAGCACCACCTTATCCTTGTGGAAGATCAAATAGGGAGACTTGCATGACAAGACCGCCAATTCAGAAACCCGTCTGACTGATGTAATCACCACCAAAAAAGCCACCTTCTGGGAGAGAGTCAATAAGGGAATCTCCCCAATGTTCTCAAATGGTGGTTTCTGAAGGACCGAGAGGACCAGATTCAAATCCCACGGAGGTAGTGGAGGACGTACCGGAGGGGCCACATATCGAACCCCCTGCACAAACGTACGCACTAGAGAGTGGGTCGACAAGGGTCGCTGAAAGAAGACAGCCAAGGCCGAAATCTGCCCCTTAATAGTACTTAAGGAGAGTTTCTGGTCCACTCCACGCTGTAAAAACAGCAGGATCCTGAAAATCAAAATATGCACTCGGATGCCACCTCATCTCCCCATACAGAGATGTAATCCTTCCACGTCCGATGGTAAATCTTCTGGGAGGTTGACTTCCGTGCCCGCAGCATGGTAGAGATCACCGAGTCCGACAGACCTCGGTCCCTTAGCACCTGGCTTTCAATAGCCATGCCATTTAAGCCAACGACTGTAAAGCAGGATGAAATATGGGACCTTGCGACAGAAGGTCCTCTTGCAGTGGCAGGCGCCAAGGAACATCTGCTACCAGACGCACTAGGTCGGCGTACCAGGGATGACGAGGCCAATCTGGAGCAATTAGGATAGTCAGAATCCCTTCCCTGCGGAGAAGACGGGGAAGAAGCTTCAGAGGAGGGAAGGAATAAAGTAGCCGATACTGACCCCACGGCGCCACCAACGCGTCTGATGCGTCCGCCCACGGGCCTTTTGACCTGGCCACGAACCTCAACGCCTTCCGATTGAGTCACGATGCCAGGAGATCCACGTCTGGCGTGCCCCATTTCAGACACAGAAGCTGAAACACATCTGGGTGTAGAGACCATTCTCCTTGGTCCAGCGTCTGGCGACTTTAGTCCACTTGCCAGTTCTGTACGCCCGGAATGTACACGGCTGATAGAGCCGGCACGCTCCGTTCTGCCCACCTCAGGATGTGATCGACCTCAGCCGCTGCCGCCAAGCTTCTTGTTCCTCCCTGATGATTGACATATGCCACTGCTGTGGCGTTGTCAGACTGGATCCTGACTGGACGACCTTGTAGTCTTTGAGACCACTCAGAGAGGCACAACCTGATCGCCCGAAATTCCAGGACATTGATCGGCAGGCGGGATTCTTCCCGAGTCCAGCGCCCCTGGGCCGACTGAACTCCCCATATTCCCCCCCAGCCTGAGAGGTTGGCGTCCGTCGTGATCACCAGCCAGCGAAACGGAAGGAACGACTTCCCAGCCTGAAGAGTCGGAGACGTCAGCCACCACACCAGGGAGGTCCTGACCAGGTGGCTCACCCGGACTTGACAATCCAGAGACGATGGGCATTTGTCCCAACGTGACAACATTTCTCTTAACACTCGAGTGTGAAATTGAGCATACGGCACCGCCTTGAAGGAAGCTACCATGAGACCCAAGACTCGCATGCAAAAGCGGAACGACGACCATTTTTGAGATGTGAACCGCTGCACCACAGCCCGCAGAGTTTGCAGCTTCTGCCTGGTAAGAAAAACTCTCGCCTCTGAGGAATCCAGGACCAGCCCCAGGTATTCTAGGAGTTGAGACGGCACCAATACCGATTTCTGAATGTTTAGCACACAACCGAATTCTCGGAGGGTCCGCAGGTGAGACACATCTTTCTCTAATTCTGAGCTTAAAGAGGCTCTCAGAAAAAGGTCGTCCAGGTAACCTACAATAGCGATTCCACGCTGCCTCAGCAAGGCCAGAATCGGGGCGAGCACCTTGGTGAATACCCTTGGCGCCGAAGCCAGATCGAAGGGGAGAGCCACAAATTGATAGTGGTCTTCCCCGATCGTAAAGCGCAGAAATCTGATGCCTGGAGCATATGGGGACATGCAAGTATGCGTCCTTGATGTCCAAGGACGCCAGAAAATCCCCCGGATGGAGAGCAGCGATGCCAGAGCGGACTGATTCCATCCTGAATGTTTGCACTTTCACAAAGCAATGGAGGGCCTTGAGATCCAAAATTGGACGGACCCCTTCCTTCTTGGGGACCACAAACAGATTGGAATAAAACCCCTGAAACCGTTCCTGTAAGGGGACAGGAATGATCACCCCCCGTACGAGCAGATCCTGAACTGCCACAAACAGGGCCTCCCGACGACTCAGAGGAAGCTGGAGGTTGGATGGAATAAAACTTTTCAGCGGGCAAGAGAGAAACTCTGTTTTGTACCCCGAGAAAACTACTTTGCAAACCCACCGGTCGGAGAGCAGAGAAGTTCACCGAGACGCGATTCGCGATGTGTGTCGGGCGGGGGCAGACCTTCATGCGGACGCAGACTTGTCCACAGGCTTGTTGGGCTTGTGGAACCAGGGACTCTTTTGCCCTTCAGCAGGCGCCTTAGCAGCTTGGGAACGCTTACCTGCCGCACCGGGCGGACGAAAAAAAAGCTTGTGGGCAGGCTCCTTCCCCTTACTGGATTGTGGAAGCAGAGTGCTCTTACCTCCTGTGACATCCTTTATGTCCACTGTCGGGAGAGAAGTCCATTTTTTCAGGAATTTAACCTCAAAAGGATAACGGACCGCTAAACATTTTGGGGCGGAAAAAACTTTTTGCCGCCGATCCCATTCCGTGTACAAAAGTTTATCCAGATAAGGTACACAAGGGAACACCTTAGCAGTGCGGGCCGGCTTACGGAACCCAAAAGGGACCGACATCTGTCGCCTCTGCCGTATCCTCCATTTTCAGAGTATCCCGCACTGCGGTGAGAAGGGCACCTACAAGCGCCCTATCATGCGCTGACCCTGAGAGAGTCATCCTCACTGTCTGCACGGTCAATGTCCGCAGCCTCTGACACATCAGAACCAGGGCTGGGAGCAGTAGCTGGGCTCGATTCAGCGTCAGAATTATAACCAGAAGATGGCGAGGGGAGGGGGCACTTTTTACACCCCTTTTTCCCACGCGCCGCTTCCACCCTGGCAACAAAGGCCTCCAGGACCGCCGACATAGCGTCCACAGAAATAGCAGGTGCAGGGGCACCAGTTGCCAATTCAGATATGTCTGGGGAAGAGGCGCCCGCTTCAGACGCCATGCTGAACCACCCGCCTGACACCCCTAGGGACGTAAGGCAAGACACACGGAACACCCTCCTTGCTGCCGCAGAGAGACGAGGGACCCCCCCAGAGTACTCACCAATTTGAGCAGGTACCGCACAGCTGCTGTCCGCCTAGCCTCCTAAGCTGCTGTCCCCCGTGCTGTCCCTCAGGAAGTGTGCTGGAATCGTTCGTGCCGAGAATCTGGCCACAAGCGGCCAAAAACACCACCCAAAATGGCCGCCGACCCACCGCTCTAAGCAGAGCGCGCGGGCTACAAGAAAATGGCCGCCGACGATGTACAAGAGCGCTGGGCGCAGCCAAAATAGCGGCCGCGAGTGAAAGTAAAAAGCATGAACAGCACATAATGGCAGCGAACACCTGGGACCCCCTAAGGACGGTCCCCCCACACACACGGCACCCAGACAGCATCCCCCGGAGAGCGGATACGCCGCGCAGCCCCCAGCCCTAGGATGGAGCCCCCCAGGTGGACCCACGTATCGCAGCCATCCTAGCTTCCCAGAGCCTAGGGAGAGAGGAAAGGAAGGGAAGAACCCTCTATCGACCTCCCCAGGAACACCCAGCCATACCGCCCTGCCGGAGCAGGGGAACTGCTACTTACCCGCCCTGCGAGGACCAGCTGAAGGCATTCCAGACAGACCCAACGTCCGCACGGTTACAGCATGGCTGTCGGCCAGGCACACTGTGACACGGACATAAAGCCCGGTCATATGTGTGCCCCAGAGCATAAAGCTCACCGGCCACCCCTGGAGCAACGGGGCATGTTGTGGACGGCCCAGCGCATAGCTAAAAGGCCGGCACACGCTCGATGGCCAAACTAGGGAGACTACAAGGATCCAGCCTGTCACCCAGTCGGCAGTTGATAGCAGATCACAGGATCAAAAAATAGAAAAAAAAATCCCCAGGCCACATGGGCCCACAGGGAGTCAGGTCATTCTCCTATGCTAGGCAGAAAAAAACTGAGCTGCATGACGCAGGGATAGGGGGATGTACCCAGAGGGACCGCCCCCTGGGCGGTACTGCACTGTGTGATGTGTTTTAACACTTAACATGCTGTTTTTTCTGTCTAGTCAATCTCCCAACAGGAGGATAATACCCCAATGTCAAGATGCTGCTGTGTCCGTCCATGAGCGGAAGAGAAAAGTGTCTTAATTGCACCGCCTGTCAAAACACTAATTGGAAAGGGCCGTTTCTGTACATCAGTTCCTGCAGTGTTGGCCAATTACCTGATCTCCAAGTGTGAGGCCTGATACAGTCCTCATTTAATTAGTGTCTCAAATGGTCCTTTCTGTATACCTGGTATGAATTAAGGATTGCTTAATATGGGTACCAAGAGTGAGTTCTGTGTAGATATCTTATCCTTTAATAGGAGATGGTAGCACACCCGTAACGTAGGGCCTTATTGTTAGGTATGACTTAGTATCGGCTGCCAGAACTCTATAGCATGCCTTGGTGGGTTATATAGGCCACTTCAGTGGCATTGTCGGACTGAACCCTGATAGGGTAGTCCTGAAGCTCCATCGTCCAGGACCGTAGGGCAAGACGTACTGCCCGTAATTCCAGGATGTTAATGGGCAGGATCTGTTCTGTCCTTGACCATTTTCCTTGAGCTGTGAGCCCCTCTAGGGTCGCTCCCCAGCCTGAGAGACTATCATCTATAGTCAGAACTCTTCAAGTTACCGGGAGAAAGGATCTTCCGCTTTGCAGGTTCTGCTCCGGTAACCACCAGTGTAAGCATAAGTGTGCCCGAGGAGATAACATTGGATAATCCAGGGCTTTTCCTCTCCTGTTCCAAGCCAACCTAGCGACCTGGAATGGAACTAGGCATAGGACATTGCCTCAAATGAGGATACCATTCCTCCCTAGAGGACTCATACAGAGAAAAATGGAGGGTTGTCTGGTGTTCCTTATCTGACGCACCTGAGTCTTTAGGGCACAGATCTTTGCATGTGGCAAGAAAACTCTTGCCTGGGCTGCATCCAGGGTCAGACCTAGATACTTTAGACTTTGAGCTGGTCTCAAGTTTGACTTTTCGGTATTTATAATCCAGCCTAAGCTTTCCACATACCGCACAGTCCACAATATGCTCTGTTCTAGAGCTTGTAGTGAGTCATCTGAGCAGGAGGTCGCGTCCAGATACCTGAACACCAAACTTGGTGCTATGACCTTTGTGAACACTCAGGGGGCTGTAGCAAGCACGAAAGGGTAGAGCCACAAACTGAAAGTGAAGTTCCTTTACTGCAAAGTGCAGGAATCTCTGATGAGGTTGAAAGATAGGTACGTATCAATATGCGTCCTTTATATCAATGGAGGCTAGAAAGTCTGCTATCTGGAGTGAGGCTACTACTGAGCAGACAGAATCCATCCGAAAAGGACTGTAGCAGTAGATATTGGTTCAGGGATCTTAGGTCCAAGATGTGCCAACGTTTTTTTTTTGTTTTTTGGAGAAAAACCCTGTGCCCCTTTCGGGTACAGGAACCTATACAATCACACCTTGTGCACTAAATAATATAGTGTCTGAAGTAATAAGTCTCTTTTATGAGGATCCGAAGGAATGTTAACCCCCCCACAGTTCCAGCTTGTAAAACACAGGATATAGTTGAAGTGACCCACTTGTCCTGAACTATTCTCCAAATGTCTGCAAAATGTAGCAGCCTTCCCCTTACCCTTTGGAGTGGGGGCGTCTCCTCAAAAGGAGGGCTTGGCGCTGGGTTAAGGAGTATTGGATCCAGGGCTTTTTCTGGCCTTGGCCTTGCATCTGGCTCTAGCACTCTGTTGACGGCGTAACAGCCCTGGTGCTGAGACATTTGAGGAAGCAGTCCCTGAGGTTTTAAGTTTAACAAGGGACGTTTGGGGCTTTTCTTCACAGGAAGTCGAGAACTCTTCCCTCCAGAAATCTTTTGGATATATTTGTCCAAATGATCGCCAAATAAACATTCCCCATGAATGGGGAAACCTGCCAGCAACTTCTTACAAGGAAGCTCGGCTCACCAGTTCTTTTCAATAAATTTTTATTTTTCAATTCAAGACATGTACAGAAAATCTTAAAAAATTGTTGTTTAAACATGACAAAGGGTTATTTCCAATTGTTTATGTCACAATGTTCTCATCAAGAGATTAAAAAAAAAAAAAAAAAAAATGAAAAATAGGCATTCAGGGAAGTCACACCCCACCTGGACGCCCCTAACGGGATCATCCTGCACCCAGGTCAGGCCCCCCCCCCAGCCCGCCATCCTCATATGAAACCAATAAAAAGGAACTCGGAATCTTAATGAAGAACAGTACTACACTCATATACAATAACGCCCATCAAATTTAAGACTCGGAAATACCGCAATAAGAACACAGTAAATAATGATATCAAATCTTTGAATCATGTTTAAGTATCGAAACAAAAATAAAAGAAAAATAAATAAAACAAAAGATAAAAGAACCAAGAAAAGATAGAATAGAAGAAGAAAGAAATAAGAAGAAATCACATGCCGAACATGAGGCCCTTTAGGAATTAGAGCGGTCAGGGTCATGCCTGACCTTCAAAGAAACGCCACAGAAAACTGCCCAAGGTTCCCATATTGCCTCAAATTTAGGGATTAAATTAGTTGATATGCTAACCATCTTCTCTTGAGCCATAATCCAAGAGATCTTATTGTGTATAGCCTTAATGGATACCCTGGGCTTCCTCCAAGATCTAGCAATAATAATTTTAGTCCCCAGAAGTATAAAGTGAATCAGTTTTCTAGTTGGTTTAGAAACGTTGGGAATATTGTCATTGAGAAGAGCCACAGAAGCTGACCTAGGTATTGAACACGAAGTGACCTTAAATATGAGATTAAAAATTTTCTTCCAGATCGGCCTGATCCTAGGACATTCCCACCAGATATGCACCATCGAGCCCAATAAATGGCAGCCTCTAAAGCAGTTGGGATCTGATTCTGGGTAGATGGATGCAAGCCTGATGGGAGTCATATACCATCTCATGACAACTTTTAAGTTAGCTTCCATGAGGGAGGTGTTCAAAATACTTTGGAATGAGCGAAAGTTGGCCTTTTGCCAGGATCCTAGATCCCAATTTAGCTGGAGGTCATCTTCCCATGCTTTCATGTATGAGGTTTTAGTAGCTGTACAAGTAAGTGAAGAGTAGATGAAAGAAATGCCCCCCCTTTGTCCCACGGCCAATCCGCACCAGATCTCATAGTCCGTAAATTTGGGAGGAAGAGGTTTCTCCGTCCAAATATTATTCAAGAATTGTGAAATCTGTTCAAATCTAAATTTTTCAGAGTCAGGGAGGTCAGATTTATTTAGACAATGGGGCATGGTAATAGGACCCCGATTTGTAAAGTATTGTCCTATCCTATATAGACCTTTGTTTGTCCACCAACTGAAGGCCTCTGTATCCATACCAGGAAAGAATTTTGGATTATTAAAAATGTGTGCTAGTGGTTGTGTTACCGACACTAGAGTGGGAAGAGGACGTAGTCTGTCCCAAAGGGCAAATGATTGAGATAAGGAAGGGGATAAAATAGGTGGTCTCTGTCTTTGTGGGCACCAAAGCAGGTACTCTAAGGATAATTGTGGTACCGCTTGTTCTTCTATCAGCACCCAGTCCGGTTTTTCATTCTTGGAATAAAATATAGATAATTGTGCTAGACTGGCAGCTAAATAATTATATAAGTTAGGCAAACCCACCCCTCCCTTCTTCCTATTTAAATATAGGGTGTTTTGGGGGACTCTGTAACTAGATTTGCCCCATACGAATGTGAGAATTTTACTTTGTAAGGAATTTATCTGATCTTTCCTGATGGGAATGGGGAGGGAATGAAATAGATATAAAATTCTAGGGAGTAATGTCATTTTCACTGAATTAATCCTGCCCAACCAAGATAGTTCGAATTTGTCCCAATTTTTAAGATCTGTAATAATTTTATGGAATAGGGGAGGATAGTTACTTGTGTAAAGAGATTCTGTTCGAGCAGTCAGAAAGATTCCCAGATATTTAATATGAGAAGAATTCCATTCAAATTTGAAAGACTGTTTGATGAGGGAAACTATGGGTAACGGGAGGGAAATATTTAGTGCCTGTGACTTGGCAAAATTGACCCCGAGTCCTGAAATATTAGAAAAATCAGAAATTACTTTATAAAGATTCGGGAGGGAGGTAATGGGAGAGGTAAGAAAGAGAAGCAAATCATCTGCGAAAAGTCCGCATTTATGCATCCGATTCCCACAGGTTACGCCTTTAATGTCAGAATTTTGTCTAATGGCTATGGCCAAGCTTTCAATGGCCATAGCAAAGACAATAGGGGATAGTGGACAACCTTGTCTTGTACCCTTGGCTATATTTATCGGAGAGGAATAATATCCCTTTATACGAATTTGAGCTTTAGGTTGAGAATACAGAGCTCTAATAACTCCCATAAAACGTGGGCCAAAACCCCATCGTTCTAATAGGGGAAAAAAGTATTGCCAGGATAGAGTCGAAGGCCTTCTCCAGATCAAGTGCCAACAGGAAACCCTGTTGTTTTTGACCTCCGTCCCAGTTGGACTGCAAAAGGGAGATAATATCAATCGCTCTTCTCACTTGATCTGGGCCTTGTCTTCCTGGCATAAATCCTACCTGATCCTTGTGAATATATTTAGTAATAAAAGAGGAGAGGCGATTCGCTAAAATTTTAGTGAGAATTTTCAAATCATTATTTATCAAAGAAATAGGGCGATAATTGGAAACTTCTTCTGGGTTTTTATCCGGTTTGGGTATAACAGTAATGTAGGCTGTATTAAGTTGTGTACCTAATTGGGAACCCCTTGTAGTAAAATTAAACAATTTTGTTAAATATGGGGTAAGGGTGTCCTTGAAGGCTTTGTAGTAGGGAGCTGATAATCCATCAGGTCCCGGGGCTGATCCCGCCCTGAGATCTTTAATTACTGCTGTAACCTCTTCAACAGAGAAGGGAGCTTCTAGGATATCTCTATGTTCCATATTCAAGGATGGAATAGGGAGGCCATCTAGGTATGAGGATACCGAGTTCATGGGTATATTTGAAGGGTCGCTATAGAGTTCGGAATAAAATGTCTGAAAAGCCTTTAGTATCTTTTCAGGGTTAGCCGTGGGGTCCTGTCCAGCAATGCGGATCTTAGGTATGGAATAAACTCTTGTTTTAGGAGACAATTTGGATGCAACATTCTACCTATTTTACCTGTTTGAGTATAAAATTTATTACTTGTCCAACGGAGAGATTTCTCCGCTTTTGTAGCGAGTGCTAAATTGAGTTCTAGTCTACTCCTTTCAATCTTAGACAATAAGGATGGAGAAGGTTTCCTTTTATGCTGTGTTCTCAGGGTCCTGTACGATCTCTCCAATCTATCAATGTCCGCTTCCCTTTCCTTTTTGATTCTTGTCGAAATTTGGATAAGCTTGCCCCTAATAAAGGCCTTATGAGCAGCCCAAAGGACTTCAGCGGAAACATTTTCTATATCATTAAAGCTGAAGTATTCTTGAAGAGCTTTATCTATTTCCATTTGTATGGCTGGATCGGAAAGTAAAGACTCATTTAGTCTCCAATTACCCCCCTTTGATCTACCAGTTTTAATGCGTAGGAACATGACAACCATGGAGTGATCAGAAAGGACCGTGTCTTTGATGATTGATTTAATAACATCCGGGAGAATATAGGAAGGAACCAGGATATGGTCAATCCTAGAGTAGGTGTTGTGTGGGTGAGAGTAATGAGTATAATCTCTTATAGAAGGATTAGATTCTCGCCATACATCAGCTAGGCCTTTATCATGCCAAAGTCTAGGTATTTTCAGGCTTATCTTAGTGGGTCTGGTTAATTGGGTCGAGGGGGGTTTGGATTTGTCCAACCCCTGATCAAATGCTGCATTGGAATCTCCACCCCCCCCCCCCCCAAATGATTGTGCCCTCTAATTGAGGAGATAGGGTGTCCAGGATGAATAGAAAAAATGTATCTTGCCCTGAATTGGGGGAATAATATGAAATCAGAGAATATATTCGTCCCTCTATTGTGACCTTAACCAGTATAAACCTGCCCTCAGGATCTTTGAAATCAGATATGAAACTAAACTGGCATGATTTTGAAATACAAATAGCCACACCCTTGGTTTTCTTTTCGGCATTAGCTAAAAAAAATTGTGGGAATCGGGAGTGTAAAAAGCTGGGATTGAATTGCCTAGGGAAATGGGTTTCCTGAATCATGAGTATGTCAATACCCAGGGATTTATAAGAGTCAAAGAGTTTGCGTCTCTTAACAGGGGAATTCATGCCTTGAACATTATGTGTAGCTATTTTGAGTGAACCTAGTACGGAATCAGCCATGGGACTCAGGGAGGGAGCTGCCATTGTCATCCACTATATCTACTTTACCGCAATACACCATCCTCAGGATCTGTAAGTGTTCTAGACGGGTAATCAAAAGCCAAAGGATCATGTTGCGGGTACCTTCAATTGAATCTGCAAAAACCAGAACTGCCAGGCATGTGATAATAGGATTAGAGATAGGAAAGGAGAAAAAAGGAATGAAAAAGTGGAAAAAATAAGAAGAGTAAACAATTGTCATAGAAAAACAGTAATAAAAAAATTTAATTAAAATTTTAAAAAACTGAAAAAAGGATGAAAACGATCTCGAGGAGGATAAATTCCTCCCCAAAACTTCTACCAAGGTAGAAAATGAAAAGCCCGTTCCCTAAGGAAAAGGCTATTCCTTCCACAAAGTCTCTAGGAGACTCAGGGGAAAGGTGGAAGCACATGGGACCCACCCCAGCCAGGGCGCCCCTTAAAAAAAAAAACTAAAGACTTACTAGATCTACCATATTCAGGTCTGTCCGGAGGGACCCCCACTTCTCCCCCCTGAAGTGGATAGAGGAGCGAGAGTCTCACCCCACCAAATTGGACAAAGAACTCTACAAGTAGTAGATCGAACTCAGAAAAATTGAGAGGGGGATAAAAACCCCTTGCAAAAAATTTTGGAAAAATTTAAACAATCAGAACAAAAAAAAAAAAAACATTTGTTCCAGACTCTTAGAATAAATCTTTCCTGGAACTCATGGGAATCGAGGAGTACAAAGTATAAATTGTGAGCTTGGGTCTCTTCAAGCGGGACCATTGTCTTTGGCTTTCTTGGTTCTTGCCCTGGTCCACAAGGGAGATTGAGGGCTGGTAGGGTTCGGTCTCTGAAGATTGTGGGCCACTTCGAGAAGTGTCCATGTCATTTTCTTGAGTGATGATATTGAGATTCAATAACAGTTTTTCGCCGTCAGGAAAAGTAGAAAAGGAATGATTCTTCCCTTTGTAAGAGAATTTTACTGCAAATGGGAATGCCCACTTGTATTTAATGTCTTTTTGTATGAGGGCTAGAAGCAGAGGCTTCATTGCATGTCTGCGTTGCATTGTAGAGGGAGAGAGGTCTGCATATAATTGGATTTTATGACCCAGGCATAGAATCGTAGACATATTTCGCGCCTTGCTCATAATTTCCTCCTTTATCGCATAGAAATGGGGTTTAATTATTATGTCTCTCGGTAGACCATCTTTCCTTAGAGGACCTAAGGCCCTATGTGCTCTATCTAGCTCCAGGCGGTCTTGTGGAATTTCTGGGATTAGGGATTGAATCATATTTTGAATCGCTGCCGGGATGTCAGTTATGGTTTCTGGAAGTCCTCTAATACGGATATTATATCTCCTGGACCTATTTTCCAAATCGTCGATCCTAGACAAAGCTGTATCTAATTGTTCTTGAATAAAATGGACTTGTTCTGCATTTTGATTTGTGACGGACACTGTTTGATCCAACTTACACTCTATGTTCTCAATTCTGGCTCCTAAATTCTGAAAATCAGCCTTTAATTCTCCCGTGATTTTAGCCGCAGTTTGAGAGAGGCCCCTATCAAGTAATTCAGCCAGGGTCTGGTACAAGTTGGCCATAGAAAATGTAGATGTATTGGCCAGAGAGCTGACAGGACAAGAGCTGTCCTGATCCATAATAGGATTAGCCAAAGGGGTTAATGCTGAGTTCTCCTGAAAATGTTCCCTCAGGGATTTATGAGGGGGATGAGATGGAGAGATAGTCTGTATAATAAAGCCAGATGCGTGTGAGGAACATTGTTGGGCTATCAGATCTGCCATATTAATTCCCTTTGAATTTACCACAGCACTGTCACAAACAATCTGTGACTCGGCGGCCATCTTGGATTTTCGGGCGGAATTTCGACTGGCCGTTGCGGCTTCCATTGAGCCGTAAAAAGTATTATTTATAGATGGGGGGGGGGTGCCCGGGAGTCTGGGGGTTCTGTGGATACCAGTGGTTCCAAATTTTGTTCAGTAGAACCGGAGTTATGGGTGCCGCTGTGCTGGGGTGGTGAGGAGCTACTGGCTCAAGCAGCCATCTTCAGAGCTCCGCCCACAATGCCTCTCGGCTGACCAGTTCTTAAGCCACAAACGTCTGCGCATATGTACAGACATGAGAGCCAAATGAGAAACCTGCAGTATTGAATCCTTTAACCACTTGCTTACTGGGCACTTAAACCCCCTTCGTACCCAGACCAATTTGAATGACAATTGCGCGGTCATACAGCGCTGTACCCAAATGATATTTTTATCATTTTTTTCCCACAAATAGAGCTTTCTTTTGGGATAGATTTGACATTTTTATTATATATTTTTTATTATACTAGTAATGGCTGTTATCTGCGATTTTTGTCAGGCCTGCGATATTGTGGCAGACATATCGGACACTTGACACTATTTTGGGACCATTCACATTTATATAGCGAACAGTGCTATAAATATGCATTGATTACTGTATAAATGTGACTGGCAGGGAAGGGGTTAACACTAGGGGGCCATCAAGGGGTTAAATATGTTCCCTGTGAGTGATTCTAACTGTGTGGGGGAGGGGAAAGACTGGGGGAGGTGACCGATCTGTGTCCCTATGTACAAGGGACACAGCATATGTCTCCTCTCTCCCTGACAGGACGTGGATCTCTGTGTTTACACAGAGATCCACGTCCTTCCTTTGTAACAGCCGATTGCGCGTACTTGGTGAACATTGCTGCCGCCGCCAGGCACACGCATCGGCAACACATGACACGGCGGGCACATCTGTTCCCCACCGCGCGACCTCGGTGGCGCGTGGGGGAAATGTAAACAGCAGGACATCCAGGGATGTCCACCCGGCACTTGAGAGCCGCGCTGCAGATGTCTTTCGTCTATAGCGCGGGTCTCAAGTGGTTAAAAGGCGTCAACAGCAAAACGCAGCGCTCGAGGAATATCTGCCTCATTTTCAGGCTGATTATCCTCCTGGATAGGCCTGTCAGGCCGTCTGATCCTTTACAGACTGGCAGATACCAATTGCTGCAATAGCTGGCTGAATAGCTGAACTGGCCAAAGAAAAAGAAGCTTTTAATAATGACTCCAATTTCTTATCAACAGGGTGTTTCAAGCCCTGTGCATTATCCACCGGACAAGTTAAGTTCTTGTTTAAGGAAGAGACTGCTGCATCTATGGCTGGCATGCTCCATTTCTTAGTGAACTTTTCATCCATGGGATATAAAAAGGGAAAACCTCCTCATAGGAACCAAAATTTTGTCAGGATGTACCAAATCAGCATTTAATGCCTCTTCCAACACGGGGTGTAGGGCGAAAGCTTGTGTGGCCTGAAGAGGCCTCCGGGATCCAAAAGAGGACCAGGGAGGCAGAGCGAACCATTTTGGTAAGGATCAAGAGCCTCTGTGATTGAGAGGCAGATACCGACTGGATATCTTCTAGTCCAGATTGCTCGAAAGCAGACTCATCCGCTAGGCCACCCACAGAATCTTGAGCTTTAAGCTCTTCCCCCAATCTTCAACCCATTCCTACTCCAGACATGGAGGCTCGGGGGAAGGGGATCTGTCACTTCTTGCCACTCTGGGGGATGGCGGCAATCATGCCAGCAATCCTGTGCTCTAAGCTGGCTAGGGCTGAGGACAGTTCATCAGTCTTTCAGGGGATACACTAGGGATACGACTAGGTTCATCATTAACTACTGATATAGCAGTATGGTTTAGAGCCTGGTCTGTGTCCCACAGCTGTCTCCTGAAAGCATTGCATGTTTGGCATACACAGCTTAAATAAACTGACTTGCGCCGGGACGTTCTGCACCTGCGTGCGCACGTGCGCGGTCCCGGCGAACGGACGTGGCCGCATTCACGCATGATGTGAATCTTCATGCGCTCAATAAGGCTACTGCACCAGTGCGAGGAAGCGGCGTGCGCCGTGGCTGCCAGCAAACACTAGTGAGTATAGCGGCACTCTTGCGAATGCACATGAGCCCTGGTTGTCAAACAAACTTAAGTTTCAGCGGCCCCTTTGCGTATTCACTTGCGCCATTTTGACTTTTGTAAATGCATGTGCGCCCTGGTAAAACCAAGAAAAAATGGTGCAGCGCTGTGTGCCATCATACAGGTAAAAAACAGCCTGACAAAAGCAACAAGGTACACTTTGCAAACACCCACAGCTAGCCCGAAAACTCCCTCGTATGGTCACCGCACACAGGTGTCAAGCCTCTAGCTAGCTTGACTGATTGTTACAATTACTGGGACACCCCACAATATATTATATATAAAAAGGGGTTTCACTTACCAGACCAGGCGCAGGGCAGCTTAGAAACACTAAGAGCCCAATCTACACCCATCACAGCAGGTTCCTTTTACTTGAGGACCTTCAAGGACTGGGTCCCCTTTCCATGTTTAGGGTCCACTCCCTTGGACCTGTACAGCACCCTGCAGGAATGCCTTAGTGCTGTAGTGTCCAGGATTCTACTCCGCAGGGTCAAGCGCCTGGAGGCAGCTTACAGCCAAAACCTTTACAGGATATTGAGTCTTCTTTGCAAGGCTCGGGTACCATTTATCTAAGCTAAGCTATACAGCCTGTGTCAAATGGATCCAATCGGTCAATCCCTTGATTCATTTATCCACTTCAATACCAGTATAGCACTGTCGCTGTTTAAAATTACAAATGTGCCGTCATGCTACACTGTACCCAAACATAATATTTATCATTTTGTTCCCACAAATATAGCTTTCTTTTGGTGGTATTTGATCACCTCTGCGTTTTTTTTTTTTTTTTTTTTTTGCTTAACAAAAAAAAAAAAGACCGAAAATTTGGAAAAATAGAGTTTGTTTCAGTTATAAAATTTTGTAAATAAGTATGTTTTCTCATTTACTGATGAGCACTGATAAGGCAGCACCGATGAGGTGGAACCAAAGAGGTGGCACTGATGGGCAGCACTGATAAACAGCACTAATGGGCACAGGGTGGCATTTACCTGGTGTTCCAGGGTGGTGGCCCATCCCTGGTGGTCCAGGGTGGTGGCATTCTTGTGGTCCTGTGCGGCCATCTGAGGGGGTGCTGCACTGTTAATCAGCACAGACGTCCCCTGTCAGACGCAAGTGAAGAAAAGCCGATCAAGGGCTTTTCCTGTTTACATCGTGATCAGCCATGGCTTGATCACGTGGTAAAAAGCCTCCGTCTGAGGCTCTTTAGCGAGATCGGTGTAGCGGTGTGTCAGACTGACACGCCGCACCACCGATCGCCGCGATGCACGCCCCCATGGCGGCTGTTATCCTGCTGGACGTCATAGGACGCCGAGTCAGGATAACTGAACAACGGCACGGCCATCATTCTGCTATAGGCCGGATGGGAAGTGGTTAAGAACAGTTTGTGGGACTTGAAACCTGGAGCTCAGCGAGCTTAAACAAACATGCCATCCACCTTGTAGACCCTGGTAAAAAAAAAAAAAACTGAAGTAACTTCCTGTATGGAATCCACTTTGAAATAGTCGATTTAGACGCTGCCTGCCCTTTACTGGGCCCTTCTGGCAGCACAAACAATTTATCAGTTTTCCGTATCTAAACTGTCACCTTCAGATAGAGCCCGACAGCTCTCACTACATCGAGAATGTAAAAATGTTTCCTATGGAGAACGAGGATCTGGAAAAAAAAGGAAGGCAGGGAGCGATGAAAACTTGACACTACTTTAGGTAGAAAGGTTAGGCGAGGACGCAACACCACCTTGTCCTTATGAATAATTAAGTACGGCTATTTACATGAGAAATCTGTCAATTCTGATACTCTCCTTGCCGAGGTTACTGCAACCAAAAAAAACAAAACTTCCTTGTCAAAAGGATCAAGGGAATATGATGCATCGGCTCAAAAGGGTTGTCTGCAATGCCAATAAAACTAGATTCAAATCCCATGGGCACAAGGGTAACCTACCTGGCGGAATAATAGGAGTTACCCCTTGTATAAATAAAGGCCCAGGTCAAAGCATGAAAAAGTGGCCTTTGAAAGAATACCGACAAGACCCAGATCTGACCCTTGATTGTACTCAAGGCTAGCTTAATTTCTACCACCAACTGTGGGAAGGCAAGAATTCGTCCTATGTCATACTTCCGAGGAAGCCATCCTTTGGTTTCACACAAGGAAACATAGGCCCTACTTACCTTATAACGAAATGGTCCTGGAAGCCGGCTTCCTTGCATTAATCAGGGTAGTTACTACTGAGCCTGAAAGCCCCCGATTCTTTAAAATGTGGACTTCAAATAGCCACACCGTCAAATTTAGTGACTGTAAGGCAGGATGGAACACTGGTCCTTGCGACAGCAATTCTGGACGGGACGGAAGAGTGCACGGTTTTCCTACTGCCAACCTTACGATCTCTGCATACCAGGATCTCCTGGGACATGCCAGGGCTACTAGTATTACTGGCTTCCCTTACACTTTGATCCTGCGTAGAAGCTGCGGTAGCAGCTGAACTGCGGGGAATGCAAAAAATCAATTAAAACTGATCCCAAGGGGTTAACCAACGCATCTGCCCTCCATGCGAGTGGATCCCTTATCCTTGACACAAAGTTGTCCAACTTTTTGTTGAACCTGGACGCCAATAGATCTACGTCCAGGGTGCCCCATTTTTGGCAAATGGATGAAAAAAAGTCAAGAAGGATAGACCATTCTCCCGGGATCAATTGTTGGCGGCTCAAGAAATCCGCCTGTCAATTCTCCACTCCTGGAATGAAGACTGACGATAGGCAAGGTACATGCTTCTCTGCCCAGGCCAGAACATGGTTCACTTCCTGCTGGGCTGCATGACTTCTGGTACTCCCATGGTGGTTGATGTAAGCCACTGTTGTGGCATTGTCAGATTGTATCCAGACGGGACAACCTTGTAATCTGCAAGTCCAGGCCATTAGGGCAAGACACACTGCCAGAATCTCTAGAATGTTGATGGGCAAGGCTTTTTCGAACTCTGACCACTTCCCTTGGACAGTGGTCCCCTCCAGACAGACTATGGCGCACCCTTGGGGCTAGATACATTGGGTAATCAAAGGCTTAGATTTTCTTGTTCCAAGCAGACAGAATACGGTTTTGCAACAGTCTTGAATGGAACTGGGCATAGGAAACTGCTTCGAATGAAGCCACCATCTTGCCTAGCAACCTCATGCAAAGGCGAATGGAAGGATTCTTCTTTGCCTTGACCACATGGACTAGCTCTCTTATAGCCCTGACTTGTCCGAGGCAAAAATACTCTTGGGCTGTATCTATAACCAGACCCAAGTATTCCAGCCTTCTTACTGGCCTTAAGGCTGACATCTCTAGGTTGAGAATCCAACCCAGGCGACCCAAGTATTTGACCGTGTTGGACACACTCTGGTCTAGCCGCGCACCCGACAGATTCATCAGCAACAGGTCGTCTAGTTATGCCATTACTGCTATACCCAGGCCCCTTAGTCTTGCTAGTACTGGGGCCAGCACTTTTGTAAGCACCCAGGGCGCTGTGGCTAACCCGAAGGGCAAGGCCACTTCCTGAAAGTGGCGCTGTTCTACCACAAAACGCAAAAACTTCTGGTGAGCGAGAAAAATTGGCACATGCAGATATGCATCTTCGATGTCGATTGATGCCAGAAATTCTCCTCCCTGCAGGGTGGATACGACTGACCAGGTTGACTTCATGCGAAAAGAGCGGACGGTTAGGAACCGATTTAGACCTTTGAAATTTAGAATGGGTCTGACATCTCCATTCAGTTTTGGCACTGTGAAGAGATTTGAATAAAAACCCATGTCCTGCTCTTCTGGGAGAATCTTTACGATTACCCCCCTGAGACGTCAGTCGGTCTAGTGCCTGGAACAAAGACCTTATCACTGGGTCTTTGGGAACTTTCGACCTGAGAAAACGAAAAAGGTGGAAACTCTCGAAACTGTAGTTTATACCCTGGAGATACGGTGGAGATGACCCATCTGTCTTGGATCTCTTCCTGCCAAGCCCATGAAAACTGCAGAAGCCTTCCCCCCACTCGAGCGAGCAGGGGCACCCCTTCATAAGGAGGCCTTGGGACTCTGCTTTGCAGATTTCTGCCCCCATGGCTTCTTCTGGCCTTGAGGCTTACCTCTCGCATCTGACGGCGGCTGGTACCGGGGAAGAACGTTTAAATTAAGGACGTCTGCTCCTCCTTTTCACTGGTAAAAGGGCCATCTTACCACCCAATTTTTTTGGGCTATATTTATCCATATCCCCGAACAACCTTTCCCTATGAAAGGGAAACCCTGACAAATATGTTTTGCGGTTGAACTGCCATGCATAAAGCTGAACGGTGACGGTGAAGTGCAACCATTTCTCATTCTTTTGCTCTTATGTTATTATGTTGATGTACGTACAATGTTTGAGGGGATTTCATTTGTGAGGGGTACTTTTAAAAGAATTAAACAGGATTACGCTATGTGCTTTCCTCTGTTTTTTGGGAGCCCACTACACTCTGATATCCTCCTGATTGATGCAGCCTTTTAGTGTCTGGTTTGGATGCAGCATTATCCGTTCAAAGCCTTTATTCATATTGTTCTGGTGAGTGTTAACCCCGAAGGGGTGTGTGTATTCACGTGGTGGATCTGAAGGGTCGGTGGAGGGTGCACTCTACAAATCTCTTTAGGATCACTTTTATGATGCACTGAAAATTAGCTGACATCTATCTAAAAGACTCTATATTTGGTGACCACTGTTTTAATTCAACATTAGCGCTGTTTGTAGTATTGATTGATACAGATGACGGTTTTAATTTTTACTATTTTTATACAATTTGCCATGTTTTAAAATAGCTGCTCTAATATCTCTTTAATTTTTTAGAGACCAATTTCCTGTTAAACTCACTGCCCATCTGTGGGCAACTACTCAGTGTTGTCCAAACTTTTTGTATTTGCAAATACTTGTGTTCCACAAGTGCTGAGTGGTGTATTATAGGCCTTTTCTATACATCCTTATTTTAGTTCCTCTGATAGCCTGATTTTTAAGTAAAACAATTAATCCCCTGGGGGTTTTCTGTTTGTAAGACAGGTGGTTGCTATTCCACCTGTTTCCCCAGCCACCAGTCTTGGCACATCCTATTTGTACTTCTATCTAGAGCAAGCAGGGATGTAAATCCATCCTGGCTTGCTGTAGTGGGCAGAGGGGTCTCACAGACCCCTGGTCTATACCGCCCATGGAGGTGGTGTCACTCTCTTTCTCTTGTTGTGGCTGGAGGGGGAGAGATCACACGTGACGATATCAGCACAAACATGCTTTGGGGATATAAGGCTGTAACCCAACTATCCTGCTTTGTGTTACTGAGTAGTGTGGCTGCAGAATGTGGGGGTGTTTATGTTTAAGTGAGCTTGTTCACATTTAATAAATACAGGCCTAGTGTACCCTCCCCCATTCACAAAGAATGATGTGAAGTGTAATTTCATTACAGTGTAGAGAGGAGAGGATATGTTGTAATTCCTGCTTCAACACCTCCTTTGGCAGAATAGATGCTGGATGTTTTGAATTAGAGCGCAGACTCCCTAAAAAAATTCAGTATTTAATTTTCTCTTTAATGGTAAGGAATTTCACAAATGTAATAACCGTTCCAGGTTTTGTGTAGGGGGTGTAATAAGGGGGGGATTTATTTGCAGATCCCGGAGTTCTGCTTTCATTATCGAGATGGAAAGGCTTCTCACAATTTGGAGAGAGTACCAAAATCAGTGTAATATGCTCATCGGTCTTTTAGTCCAAGTAGGTGGTTCAAAGACTTTTTAAAAAGATTTAAAAGCTGCTTACCCAGCAAGCATAGATGACTGCAATGAAGAAAGTGTTGCAAGTAAGGGTTGGTTTAAATCGCTTTTAAGAAGGATCTAATTTGCATAACATTAAAGTTCAAGGTGGAAACACATGGTCTTCCCTGAGGGAGGCCATGGGAGTCAGTCATTCAAAGGTTTGGCCACTACTCTGGTTTAGTAATCAACTGGACCAAGTCGTCCCTTATGTTGTTGGATAAGAAACCAGACCCCCAATCGGTGTCCCTAATGGATATCCCTATATCTTCTGAGTTCAGATATTTAGGAGTATAGGTTACACCTCACGCGCTGGAATAGCTCACCTTGAACCTGTACTCATTGCTGAACCGTTGCCGGGACCGGGTTCAAGGTGGGGTCCCGATTGAAAATCTCCCTGGTAGGAAGGATAAACTTAATCAATATGATCCTTATACCACAGATCCTATACATACTGCACAACTCCTCGATGGTCGTTCCATTGAAGCAGTTCTGTATTAATTCACTTTTCCGGTCTCTCATCTGGCACAATACTACAGCCAGGGTGAAACTGGGAACCCAAGGAGGCGGGTGGGTTGGCTCTTCAAAACCCATGGCTTTACTACTTAGCCAACTATAACAGATAGCCAGAGTCATAGGCCCGGATAAAGATCTGGTACTGAATTTGGTAGACTCAACGGCACAGCTTCTCCGGATTACCACTGGGGGAGAGGTTGCAGAGGGCCTGGAGGCATTGCATTTTGCAAAATCGAAGAAGATCTATCCCACTTACAATCTGATGCAGAAAGTATGGAATAAAGTCAGGGCAGTTCAAGTAGAGGGATATACCAGGTTCAGCCCTATCTGGGGGAATGGGCGGAATATGGAGTTGGAGAAACTACAATATGGAGCAAAATGGAAACAATATGGGATTACCTATATGAAACAAATATTTAGGGATGGCAGACTACGCCCCTTTAATGCACTCCAGCTAGAATTTTCACTCCCCTCATCTATGCCATTTTATTATTTTCAGCTTTATCATTCTGTCAAGGCCCAGCTGGAAATTGGCCACGCCAATTTTCAATTATATGTGGGAGGTGACCTCCTATAAAAAGGGGTTTATCTCTTGCAGCTACTCTTTGTTACTCAATAAGTCCCTCCCTGATAGCTCCGCGGCAGTGATCGCAAGATGGGAAAGATGGAGGGACATTTGAGGACCAAATGGTTAGACGCTCTTGCAGCGGTTCCCATGAGTTCTTTAAACATGGCCCAAAGGTTATCCCAATTATATATATGCTTCTACAGGTCCACTATACACTGGCTAGATTGGTGAGAATGGGAGTACGTGATGATCCATCCTGCTCGAGGTGCATGAAGGATCATGGCGACTTGATCCATATTCTGTGGAGATAGCCCAAACTACACATACTGTATATTGGAAGGAGGTAGTAGAAATGATTAACCGGGTTTTTCAGACTCAGCTAGTAAAACACCCTAAAATGTGCCTGCTGGGAATTATATATGAAGTCCAGGTTGAGAAGACCTCTAGAATAGCCATAGCAAGGGCACTTTTCCAGGCCTGGAAATTAATTTTGAGACACTGGAAATCAACAAACATCCCCACGGTGAGGGAGTGGTTGACGCAAATGGGCGACACTATAAGGCTGGAAAAAAACTAAATATTTATATATAATTTTACAAGCGTTTTTAGTCCTTTAGCACCTGGAAAATGCCTCAGTGTGAAAGGGGTCTTAATGACTGAACTCCACTCTAACTTTACCTAAAATGTAACCCCATATCTCAATGATTGTTGAAATTTCCATGGTTTTCTTTAGGCTTCATACATTTCATTGGAACGGTACCAAACAAAAGTTCCAGCATCATTACCCTGCCCAATGCAGATTTGTGATTCATCACGGAACATCACATTCATCCAGTCGTCCACAGTCCATGATTGCTTTTCTTTAGCCCACTGTAACCTTGTTTTTTTTTCCGTTAAAGTGTTGGTTTGGTTTTTCTGTATGCAAATCCCATTTACTTTAGGAAATGTCTTACAGTTCCGTCACAGACATGGAGTCCAGTTTGACCATTTTTTTTGTTGTGCATTTTCTGTTTTCAAGGCATATTGCTTTAAGTTTTCCATCTTGATGCTTAGATGTCTTCATTGGTCTACCAGTACGCTTCCCTTTAACCGCTTAAGCCCCGGACCATTTTGTAGCTAAAGGACCAGAGGTGATTTCAGAATTTTGCACTGCGCTGCTTTAACTGTAAATTGTGCGGACATGCAATGTTGTACCCAAACGAAATTTGCGTCCTTTTCTTCCCACAAATAGAGCTTTCTTTTAATGGTATTTGATTGCCTCTGCGATTTTTATTTTTTGCGATATAAACGTAAATAGACCGAAAATTTTGAAAAAAAATTTTATTTTCTACTTTTTGTTATAAGAAAAATCGAATAAACTCAATTTTAGTCATACATTTAGGCCAAAATGTATTCAGCCACATGTCTTTAGTAAAAAAAATGTCAATAAGCATATATTTATTGTTTTGCGCAAAAGTTATAGCGTCTACAAACTAGGGTACATTTTCTGGAATTTACACAGCTTTTAGTTTATGACTGCCTATCTCATTTTTTGAGGTGCTAAAATGGCAGGGCAGTATAAAACCCCCCCAAATGACCCCATTTTGGAAAGCAGACATCCCAAGGAAATTGCTGAAAGGCATGTTGAGCCCATTGAATATTTTTTTTTTTGTCTCAAGTGATTAAATAATGACTAAAAAAAAAAAATAATAATTACAAAAAGTTGTCACTAAATGATGTATTGCTCACACATGCCATGGTTATTTGTGGAATTACACCCCAAAATACATTTTGCTGCTTCTCCTGAGTACGGGGATACCACGTGTGGGACTTTTTAGGAGCCTAGCCGCGTACGGGACCCCGAAAACCAAGCACCGCCTTCAGGATTTCTAGGCACAAATTTTCGATTTCACTCCTCACTACCTATTCACAGTTTCGAAGGCCATAAAATGCCAAAATAGCACAAAACCCCCAAACCCCCCCAAATGACCCCATTTTGGAAAGTAGACACCCCAAGCAATTTGCTGAGAGGCATGGTGAGTATTTTACAGCTCTCATTTGTTTTTGAAAATAAAGAAAGAAAACATTATATATATATATATATATATATATATATATATATATATATATATATATATATATATATATATATATATATATATATATATATTTTTTTTTTTTTTCAATTTTCAAAACTTTGCGACAAAAAGCGAGATCTGCAAAATACTCACAATACCTCTCAGCAAATAGCTTGGGGTGTCTACTTTCCAAAATGGGGTCATTTGGGGGGGTTTGTGCCATCTGGGCATTCCATGGCCTCCGAAACTGTGATAGGCAGTGAGAAGTGAAATCAAAAATTTACACCCTTAGAAAGCCTGAAGGCAGTGCTTGGTTTTTGGGGTCCCATACGCGGCTAGGCTCCCAAAAAGTCTCACACATGTGGTATCCCCGTACTCAGGAGAAGCAGCAGAATGTATTTTGGGGTGTAATTCCACATATGCCCATGGCATGTTTGACCAATATATCATTTAGTGACAACTTTGTGCAAAAAAAAAAAAAAAAAAAATTGTATTTTTTCCGCAACTTGTGTCAACATATAAAATATTCCATGGACTCGACATGCCTCAGTATATAGCTTGGGGTGTCTACTTTCCAAAATGGGGTCATTTGGGGGGGTTTCGAACTGTTCTGGCATTTTATACACAACATTAGGAAGCTTACATCCACTCTTCTAACCACTTGAAGACAAAGCTCTTTTTGACACTTTGTTTACATGAAAATTATGTTGAACCCCCAAACATATATATTTTTAAAGCAAAGGCCCTACAGATTAAAATGGTGGGTGTTGCATTTTTTTTTTCTACACAGTATTTGCGCAGCGATTTTTCAAACGCATTTTTTGGGGGAAAGATACACTTTTTTTAATTTTAATATACTAAAACACACTATATTGCCCAAATGTTTGATGAAATAAAAAAGATGATCTTAGGCCGAGTACATACATACCAAACACGACATGCTTTAAAATTTCGCACAAACGCGCATTGGCGACAAACTACATACATTTTTAAAAGCCTTTAAAAGCCTTTACAGGTTACCCCGTTAGATTTACAGAGGAGGTCTACTGCTAAAATTACTGCCCTCGATCTGACCTTCGCGGTGATACCTCACATGCATGGTGCAATTGCTGTTTACATATGACGCCAGACCGACGCTTGCATTCGACATTGGGCAAGAGCAGGGCAGGACAGGGGTGCTTTTTTTTTTTAAATTTTTTATTATTAATTTTACTTTTTTATTTTATTTTTAAATTGTTCTTTCCATATTTTTTTTTTTTTAATCATTTTTATTGTTATCTCAGGGAATGTAAATATCCCCTATGATAGCAATAGGTAGTGACAGGTACTCATTTTTGAAAAAACTGGGGTCTTCTAGACCCTAGATCTTTCATCTGCCCTCAAAGCATCTGACCACACCAAGATCGGTGTGATAAAATGCTTTCCCAATGGCGCTTTTTATATCCGGGGGGGGGGACATTCCCTCCCACTGCTTGTAAAAGCAGTCCAGAGGCTAATTAGCCACTAGGATTGCTTTTACATGAAAGCCGGCCGCTGGCTGAAAAGAATGATACCAAGATGATACCTAAACCCGCAGGCATCATTCTGGTATAAACATTCAAAGTCCAGCAACATACCAGTACGTTGCTGGTCCTTGTTGGACATGTATTGTAATCTTTTTTTTTCATGCAGCCAGTTGGCTGAACGAAAAAAGAGATTGATCGGTGGGTATGCCCACCATTAGAATACCGCCCTTCATCCACCCACTTCTAATGATGGGCATACATGCACCATTTATATATGCCGAAGCATGGGGGCATCCTCCCGCAAAAAAGTTATGCCGCACACACATGGTCGGACTTTTCCATGGGCAAGCCTCCGTCGGAATTTCGACCGTATGTACGCGGCATTAGGAGCAAAATCGCTCCTCCGCTCCTCCGCCCCTGCTGCCCCAATGCTTCGGCATATATGCTTTTTTTTTTTTTTAACTGTGGTGGTGAAATCACCTCCTACAGCACTGGAGTCGCAGGGATCAGGCCTGTCTCTGTGAACGCTGCAGTTATGTGTGTTGTGTTTTGTAAGTGACAGTGATCGATCGATACTGCACTTGGGTGGCCTGTGCTGGACGGAGGGGCAAAACGCAGGTGCTAGCAGGTATCTGGGCTGACCCCGCTAACACTGCGTTTTTGGGAACCCTAAACTGCTGGGGACGCTAGTATAGATCTGATCAGATCAGATATTGATCTGATCAGATACTATACCACTAAGGGGGGTGTATGCTTCACGCGTGGGTGTTAGCGTTACTGGCACTAACCTGACGCTGCCTGAGGTGTGACGCAAACCCTCTCTGACGCTAAAACCTAATTGATATCACCCGCCGGGCGATCAGGGGGTTAAACCTTTATTGGGTTATATATACGGCGGGTGCCCTGACACTATAAAAAGCAAACTAACCAGCGTCACCCGTAACACTTATATGGTGATCACTGGTGAAAGGGTTAACTAGGGGCAATTAGGGGGTTAAAACCTTTATTAGATAATATATGGGGGTACCTAACGGTATAAAAACCTGCGGCGAACCTAAAAAAAATTACTGGCTACCAATCTGCATCACCGACGCCAAGACAGCGATCAGAAAAATGATCGCTTAGCGACAGAGGTGATAGGGGGTGAAAGGGTTACCTGGGGGGCGATCAAGGGGGTTAAACCTTTATTAGGGGGGGTTAGGGGGCTACACTGGACCTAAAACTAACTTTAGTGACACTTTTACAGTCACAAATGTCACTGATTGCAGTGATCAGTAAATAAATGGTCACTGCAATCAGTGACACTGACTGGGGGCTGGGGGGTGATCTGGGGGGGCCTGGGGGGGGGGGGGGGACGATTTGTGTGCCTATGTGTCCTGGTGTCAGTGTAGTGTTAGTGAACTGACCTGTGTGTCTTCTCTTGTACGGCGCTCGGTATATGTGAGCGTCGCATGAGATGACATCACTTCCTCCTGCTTCCTCTGCCTGTGTAAACATTACACAGCAGAGGGAGCATTTCCATTCGCCGGGAGCGATCGCGGGGGGGTGGCCGGAATCGAATGGCCGCCCCCTCATGTCGGATCGCTCCCCAACGAATACCGACCGCTCACTGTATAGGAGGGGGGTCCGATCGGACCCCCTAACTGTACAAAGACAATCACGTACGCTGTACGTGATTGTGCCTGTCGGTGCCATTCTGCCGACATATATATATATATATATATATATATATATATATATATATATATATATACAGTGAGCGGTCGTTAAGTGGTTAACAAACTTATCCATTTGATTTGTATTTGGTCCAGATTTTAGACAAAGCTGACTGGGAACAACCAAGATCTTTTGCAACTTTCAGTAATGATTTACCTTCTTGAAGTTTTATAACCCTATCCTGTTTCAACTGACATCTCTACTGTTGGAGCCATGATTCATGTAAATCAGGTTGGTGCAACAGCTCACCAAGGTGTGCAAACATGCTTTAACTGCAGACTAATAAGCAGATGTAATCGGATGCAAATGTTGGTTTTAGAACTGCAAAGTAAATGGTGATGCCATAATATTTTTCTCAATTAAGTGATTCCATATATTTTTCCTCAGCTTGATTTGCAGAAAGTTGCGATTGACTACAGTTTCCTTATTTATTTTTTTACGTTTCTTAAAGCCAGAAGACTGGAATGTTAAATGAAAATAGTTTTGAGGCAGGTCTGTGATTAGTTGTTTTTTGTACACATTTTCCAAGAGAAGCGATTCCATACTTTTTTCCATGGGTTGCAAGTGCTGCAAGTGATTTTCTAAAAATATTGGAAGATATTATTGATGTAGATTATGAGCCAGAACAAATTTTTAACGTAGACAAAACGGACTCGTTTTGTTAAAAGATGACCTACATTTCAAAAAAGGAAAAAAGTGCACCAGGAAATAAGGCATCAAATGACAGGCCAACTATATTACTTAGGAGTAATGCATCTGGACATTTAAAACTTAAGCCTTTGCTAGTCCATCACTGCTTAAATCCGAGGGCACTGTGTAATGTCACCAAGGCATCTCTTCCTGTTATTTGGAGGGCAAATTCAAAGGCTTGGGTTACAGTTAGTCTTTGAAGAAGGGTTTTTGAACCATTTTGTCCCTGCTGTTGAACGTTATAGCTTAAAGTGGTTGTAAATCCTTTTGTCGTTTTTTTTTTTTCTAACCTGCAAGACAAAGCTATAATGAGCTAGTATGACTAGCATACTAGCTCATTATGTACCACTTACCTTCGATCGGGGCCCCCGAAGTCATTCGTGTCCCTCCTCTAGCCGCATCCATTGCTGCAGCGATAGCCGGAATGTTACTTCCGGGTATCGCCGCTGCAGCCAATCACAGCGCCGCTCCGGCGCTGTGATTGGCCGGAGCGGCGAAGACGTGACTCCGCGCATGCGCACGTGAGCTGTCAAATTCGGCTACGCCGTCGAATGTTGCGACCTAGCCGAATTTGTGAATGGGGTGACGTCAGCGTCACCGCATTTACATACAAATATCTCCTTAACCGTGTAGGTTAAGGAGATATTTCATGCATCTACAAGGTAAGCCTTAATCTAGGCTTACCTGTAGGTCTTTGTTTAAAAAGTGGGTTTACAACCACTTTAAGCAAAAATATTTCCTTCAAAATTCTTCTCCTTGACATGCCTCTGGACATCCAAACACATTAGATGACATGCACCCCAATGTAAAGGCTGTTTATACCCCCCAAAACCATTTCAATGAATTAAGGAGTCATAGCCTCCTTTAAGGCCTATTTACAGAGGACATTCCCACAAGCTGTCCGGGATACCCACAAGGAGATGACCTTGAGAGAGCTCTGGAAGAATTCTAACATTTATGACGCCATCAAAAATAATGCTGATGCATGGGATGAAGCGAAAGACAAAATATGAGAGGAGTTTGGAACAAATTGTGTCCCCAGTTCACACAAGAATTTCTGGGGTTTACAGATGAAGAAATCGCCAAAACCAGACAAGCTGCGGTTTCTATTGGTTATCAACTGCAGCTAGACATAAGTGAAAACTATATAGAAAAACTATATAATCTTAGTAGACACTGAATTGTACAGGGGCCCCATGAAGATTTTTGATATGTATTTCAGTCTTGGGTATTTATCCTTTGTCAGACCAAAAAATACTTCTAATGTGCAAAACTTTAAATATGTTTTTTTTAAAGCAGAGATGTTGGTAGCTGTAATTATGTTGCACATACATCTTGGTGCTACCATTTCGTTAGTCTATTCAACCCTAAAAATAAATTTCCTGGAATTGTAGTGCAAAAAAAAAAAAAAAACACAATATTCATATAATCCATTTTTTTTTTTTTTTTTTAAATATAGAAAGTTAGAACTGTTTGGACTAAATAGATACAAAACATGTCAGTCAACAAAATTGCATGGAAGCGCTGGGGAATACTTCACAGAGGTTTAGAAGCGATTGGACGGCTTAAGGCTACATTCACAATGGAGATTAAAAATATACAACAACCCAGCACTCAATAGGACCAGTGTAATCAGAACTATTGCAAATGTTGTATTCAAAGCAAGTTATTTTATTGGATGCACGCTAAAACTGTTTTAAAATCAATATAAAATCACAACTGTCAATGAAAATGAGAAAATGGCATCTAAAAACTCATGATCATAGTTGAAAAGCTTCAAAACGCATGTAATACGATACCGCCATAACTCCAAAGGCCAAGGGGTTAATGTCAGCAAGTGTGCGCCAGGTCTCCACGGCAACACTGAGTTTGAGTACCGCCCAGCATCTGTGTCCTCCTCGCCCCAGCTTCGATTCCCGCTTTCGGCCGTCGGACCCATTGCGCGTCATCCAGAGCGCCTCCCGGAACACCACCGTCTAGCTTGCCTGATCAGCCAGTCTGATCGTGGATACCCGGTCAGCGCGGTTCATTATACACTCCTCTGAATCCACACAAGCCTGGTTTCCCACAGACCAGTCACTGGTTGCATTGCGGGGAGCGGTGTCCCCCACCTCCTCGTCGGTCTGCACACCATACCATAGGATCAGCTATATCACATCAGACCTGGAGCACACTTGCTGACCTTAACCCCTTGGCCTTAGGAGTTATGGCGGTATCGTATTACATGCGTTTTGAAGCTTTTCAACTATGATAATGAGTTTTTAGATGCCATTTTCTCATTTTCATTGACAGTTGTGATTTTATATTGATTTTAAAACAGTTTTAGCGTGCATCCAATAAAAGAACTTGCTTTGAATACAACATTTGCAATAGTTCTGTTTACACTGGTCCTCCTATTGAGCGCTAGATTGTTGTATATTTTCTATTGTTCACTTTCTCCGCAAGTTGCCAGCTGCACTAGGATCCAGATTTCCAACAATATTTCCATATGACAACAATGTTTTCTATTACTGCCAGTTTTTAGAGCTGACTTTGTTTTCACAATGGAGATTAAGGTCAGTGCAAATTGTAGCTTCAGTATTGTTCTGCTTACAGCTGCAGATGAGAGCAGCTAGGTGCAGCCACCGGCCCCATTTACTCTGACAGGTTGCCGGCAGGCCACATCCATTCATGGTTCTGTACACAGCCAGCATAACCTGTGATGATCGCTGCTGGGTGAACTCCAGCAACGATCACTGAAAGTAATTGCTGGCTGTGCAAAGAGCCATGAACAGCTTGCAGCTGCCAGCGACCAGTCAGAGCAAATGGGATCAGCGGCTGGACAAAGCCGCTCTAATCTGCAGCTGTAAAACAGAAAATTCCTGCCGCTATATTTCGTAGCCGCCTTAATCACCAGTGTGAACGTAGCCTTAAAGCAGTTGTAACTCTAAAAAGGAAAAAATAAAATTTAAAAATTCTGTTCCTTTAACCACTTAAGCCCCGGACCATTTCGGGCCATTAGGACCAAGCCTGTTTTTGGGATTCGGCACTGCGCTGCTTTAACTGTAAATTGTGCGGACATGCAATGTTGTACCCAAATGAAATTTGCGTCCTTTTCTTCCCACAAATAGAGCTTTTTAATGGTATTTGATTGCCTCTGCGATTTTTATTTTTTGCGATATAAATGGAAAAAGAACGAAAATTTTGAAAAAAAAAGATATTTTCTACTTTTTGTTATAAGAAAAATCGAATAAACTAAATTTTAGTCATACATTTAGGCCAAAATGTATTCAGCCACATGTCTTTAGTAAAAAAAATGTCAATAAGCGTATATTTATTGGTTTGTGCAAAAGTTATAGCGTTTACAAACTAGGGTACATTTTCTGAAATTTACACAGCTTTAAATTTATGACTGCCTATCTCATTTCTTGAGGTGCTAAAATGGCAGGGCAGTACAAAACCCCCCCAAATGACCCCATTTTGGAAAGTAGACACCCCAGGGAAATTGCTGAGAGGCATGTTGAGCCCATTGAATATTTATTTTTTTTGTCCCAAGTGATTGAATAATGACAAAAAAAAAAATTACAAAAAGTTGTCACTAAATGATATATTGCTCACACATGCCATGGTTATATGTGGAATTGCACCCCAAAATACATTCTGCTGCTTCTCCTGAGTACGGGGATACCACATGTGTGGGACTTTTTAGGAGCCTAGCCACGTACGGGACCCCGGAAACCAAGCACCGCCTTCAGGATTTCTAAGGGCGCAAATTTTTGATTTCACTCCTCATTACCTATCACAGTTTCGAAGGCCATAAAATGCCAAAATAGCACAAAACCCCCCCAAATGACCCCATTTTGGAAAGTAGACACCCCAAGCTATTTACTGAGAGGCATGTTCAGTCCATGGAATATTTTATATTTTGCCACAAGTTGCGGGAATATGACAAACTTTTTTTTTTTTTGCACAAAGTTGTCACTAAATGATATATTGCTCACACATGCCATGGGCATATGTGAAATTACACCCCAAAATACATTCTGCTGCCTCTCCTGAGTACGGGGATACCACATGTGTGGGACTTATTGGGAGCCTAGCCGCGTACGGGACCCCAAAAACCAAGCACCGCCTTCAAGGTTTCTAAGGGCATAAATTTTTGATTTCACTCCTCACTACCTATCACAGTTTTGAAGGCCATAAAATGCCAAGATGGCACAAAACCCCCCCAAATGACCCCATTTTGGAAAGTAGACACCCCAAGCTATTTGCTGAGAGGCATGTTGACCCCATTGAATATTTTTTTTTTTTGTCCCAAATGATTGAATGACAAAAAGAAAAAAAAAAAAAAATGTACAAAAAGTTGTCACTAAATGATATATTGCTCACACATGCCATGGTTATATGTGGAATTGCACCCCAAAATACATTCTGCTGCTTTTCCTGAGTACGGGGATACCACATGTGTGGGACTTTTTGGGAGCCTAGCCGCGTACAGGGCCCCAAAAACCAAGCACTGCGAACGCTGCAGTTATGTGTGTTGTGTTTGGTAAGTGACAGTGATCGATCGATACTGCACTTGGGTGGGCTGGGCTGGGCGGAGGGGCTAAACGCAGGCGCTAGCAGGTATCTGGGCTGATCCCGCTAACACTGCGTTTTTGGGAACCCTAAACCGCTGGGGATGCTAGTATAGATCTGATCAGATACTATACCACTAAGGGGGGTGTATGCTTTGCGCGTGGGTGTTAGCGTTACTGTCACTAACCTAACACTGCCTGGGGCGACGCAGACCCTCTCTGGCGCTAAAACCTAATTGATCTCACCCGCCGGGCGATCAGGGGGGTTAAACCTTTATTGGGTTATATACGGCGGGTGCCCTGATGCTATAAAAAGCAAACTAATCAACCAGCGTCACCCGTAACCTTTATATGGTGATCACTGGTGAAAGGGTTAACTAGGGGCAATCAGGGGGTTAAAATCTTTATTAGGTTAAATATGGGGGTACCTGACACTATATAAAAACCTGACGGGTAACCTAAATAACTAAATAACTTACTGGCTAACCAGTGACACCAGTGACGCTTATACGGCGATCACTGGTGAAAGGGTTAACTCTAGGGGCAATCAGGGGGTTAAAATAATATATGGGGGTACCTGACACTAATAAAAACCTGCGGCGAACCTAAAAAAAAATAACTGCCTATCTAAAACACCAGCGACACGAATACAGCGATCGGAAAAACAATCGCTTAGTGACGCTGAAGTTAGGGGGTGAAAGGGTTACCTGGGGGGTGATCAAGGGGTTAAACCTTTATTGGGGGGGTTAGGGGGCTACCCTGGACCTAAAAGGGGCCTAATCCTAACTGCCCTGCAACTTTTTACAATCACAGATGACACTAAATGCAGTGATCAGTAAAATAAATGATCACTGCAATCAGTGACACTGTGATTGGGGGCTTTGGGGTGACCTGGGGGGTGATCTGGGGGTGACTGGGGGGTGATTTGTGTGCCTATGTGTACCTACGTGTCAGTGGACTGTTAGTGCACTAACCTGCTTCCTCTCTGCTCGGCGCCGGGAACGGAAAGACCGCGGCGAGGGAGATGACATCACTTCCTCCAGCCTTGTTTACATCACATGGCGGAGGAAGCATTTTCATTGGCCGGAAGCGATCGCGAGGGGGGGGCGGAATCGAGCGCCCCCCCCCTCATGCCTGATCGCTCCCGAACACTTAACGGCCGCTCACTGCAGTGAAGGGGGGTCCGGATGGACCCCCCAACTGCACAAAGGCGATCACGTAGATCTACGTGATTCTGCCTGTCCGTGCCATTCTGCCGACGTAAATCGGCGGTGGGCGGTCGTTAAGTGGTTAAAGCATTATCTGTAGCATTGTGCTTCTGCAGAGAAATTTGACCCATTCTTTAGTCTAAAATACCTTTTTGATCCTGCCTGTTCCTGTGTTCCCCTTTATGTACTTACCACGGTAATCATAGCTGCCAATTCATGATACCGTGGTCAGTTTACGTGCCTCCGTCACCATGTGCTCAGTTCCGAGTCTCTCCCCCTCCCTCTCTGTTCCGATACCTGTTTGCGAGAGCCGATATGCTCCCCACCCCTCCCCCTGCTATACGCTGTGGCTCTAAAGTAACATTTAAAATCAACTTGCAACCCCCGTGTTTTTTGTAATATACAAAGTATAGCGTGTCCATTTTTTTTTTTTTTTTTAATCCTAAATACGTTCTTGCACAGCACCTATGTGCTGTCACTTGACCTCCCTCTGCTGGCCGGCTGACGTCAGAGCAGAATCTCAGCCCCTGCCGCCACTCTCCTTAGATCGTGGAAGGAGTGCATAGGAGGACACTTGACAGCACAGTAGGGTGCTGTGAGAAAAGACATTTAGAATTAGAGACTTTAAAAAAAAAAAAAACACAGTACTTTGTATGTTGTTAAGACGGGGGATGCAAGTTATTGAGTATTAGGACTTTAAAACTACTAAGTACAGAATCACAGTATATATAAAATATGCAAAGTGGTTGAAGGGAAGCTTCAGAATGCTTACATAATTTGTAATAAACACATTTTTGCCAGACTGTAGTTCCTATTAAAGCCGGGAGGCAAATAGCAGTCCCATCAAGGTCTCCCTCACAGCCTCTCATGATACTAGACTTCTTTAAAGACTAATTCCAGACTATGGCAAAAGCCAACCCAATGTCCTGGCATTATATACGACAATACAAAAATGCTCTACTTCAGTGGACATGGAATTGAAAATCAATCCATGATTTTCAGTTAAACAAAAAACAGGACAGATAAATATACAAGTGTGAGCCTAACCTGTTTGGCAGGAGGATGGTTGACGATATTTATTCTCATTCCTTTCATGGGACGAGTTACAATGGATTGGCTTGATATCTGTTGTGGCACCTGGGGGGAGGGGAAACAAACATTCTTACTATAACCATTTTATGTAGTCTTCCACGACAGCATAGGAGAGAAAGAAAGGCTTTTGCCACCAGGGCAAAACACTGATTGACAGGTCAAAGTTTAACTTTTAATTGTTGTCCTCAGTATAGCAGAGAATCAAAAGAAAAACTAACAATGCATAGCAACACAAACATGCAAGCATGCATGGCACAATGCAAGACCGTCACCTGTTTGGTAGCTACGCAATACTCGAAGATAGCCTGTTCCCTGGGGCTAGCAAGCTTTACATTTTGGCACCTGACACTGTCACTATCCTTGTGCCTGCAGTTGAGCAGTAAATTGTGTGTAAGCCCCTCTCAAAAATCCCTCATCACCTAACTTGCCCAAGTTCTCACCCAAATTCTCAGAGCCAGGGGCGTAACCAACGACCTGGATGCGAGGACGTGCTTAGCCTGAGCTCCGTCCGTGCCGCACACATCCTGACTTCATCCTGCTAACCCGATCGCTATCCAGGTGTCCCCATAGCATCCGGAGAACCTTGTGCCCACCAGGTGATGGTCAAATACGGCCCACCGATGGAGGAAGCCTCAGGATCAGTCCCGCCACCGCCGCCATGCAAAGCAAGATGGCGCCGGTCACCATGCTGCAGACACACGCAGCCAGCCATGCTCCTACTCATCAGCGCTGAAGCAGAAGCCCGCAGGGAAGGGCGAGTCACATGTTCCCCCCCTACTCTGAGCCCGGAGGATCCTCTCTTGTTCTCCCTGGCTGAGGACACTGGTCCTGATAGCCCCAGCGTGGACACTGCTGATACAGGCACTGCAGAACACTCTGTCCCAGATTATGGAGGCCATCCAGCACAGCCATGCGTCTCACCACTCAAATGGACTCCATTAAAACTGACATCCTTTCTGAAACAAGATGTTCATAACCAACGCCATAGAGTGACAAATGCTGAGCAGCGCATTGGTACACTGAAGGATGAGACCCGTCCATTGCAGGGCTCTGTTAGGGAGCTACGCCAAGCCCATGGATGATGATACTGCAGATAAGCTCACAGAAAAGGAGGATCGTTTACGGAGGAGCAACCTCCACTTCCTGGGGTTCCCAGAGGGGTCGGAGGGTAAAACCCCAGAGGACTTTAGGGAATGATGGCTGATCACCACATTTGGCACCTCCACCTTTTCACCATTTTCCATTGAACGAGCACATAGGGTTATCCTGCGCCCCCTACCACCAGGGGCCCAGCCACGTGCCATGATCTTGGATCACAATGTACATCATAAAAAATTTGAAAAAATTGTATCCAATAATTGGCCTATTTTAAAAGAAGATAAATCATTAAGCCCTTTGTTGCCAGACCGTCCCCCTTTTATATACAAAAAAGGACCTTCCTTATGTGACAGATTGGCTCCGGGGGTAGTAGATCCCACCGTCCATTCTGAAAAAAATCGACTGTTCTCCTTCCTCTCAGGCTTCTATGCTTGTGGTCGGTGCAACGCATGCAAACATTCTAAAAAGGTAATGTTATACGCAAAGATTTTGTGTCATCTGTGACTAACCAACAGTTTAAGATAGACCAACTCATTACCTGTGATACAATAGGCGTGGTCTACATGCTTGAATGTGAGTGCGGCCTACAGTATATAGGCAGAACCTCACGGCCCTTACATGTTCGATTGGGTGAGCATGTAAATAATATCAAAAAGGGACTCAAAACGCATAATGTGTCAAAACATTTTAAGTTGGTTCACAGTCAGAACCCTAAAGGCTTAAAATTCTGGGGTATAGAAAGGGTAATAAAACATTGGAGAGGGGGTCATTTTTTGAGGCAACTTAGCAGGAGGGAATCCAATTGGATTCATTTAACTTTGCTGCCCAGACTTCAGACCTTGACGCTCCTGAGGAAATTGGGGAGGCTATCCAATCCTTTGTGAGAAATAAAACGCTGGGATTGGACGGTTTCCCTATCGAGTGGTATATGCAGTACAAAGATCTCCTTATACCTCATCCAAGCAGGGTGTATAATTTTGCTATGAAACAGGACACAGTTACCACCCTCTGTCGGAGGCGTTTATTGTCCTCATTCCTAAACCACATAAGGATCACCTATTTGAATCTTACAGACCAATATCACTTATCAATTCAGATGTTAAGATTTTGGCCAAGGTGCTCGCCCGGCGATTAAACACAGTCATTACTACCATTATTGGTGCAGACCAGACTGGGTTAATCCCTGGGCGATCAACCTCCATAAACTTGTGTCGATTGTTTACCAATCTTCAGGCCACTCATAAGGAGATGGGTTCCCGGGCTGTTTTGGCCTTGGACGCACACAAGGCATTTGACTCGGTCGAATGGCCTTATCTGCTGGAGGTCTTTGCAAAATTTGGTTTTGTCAACAACTTTATCAGATGGGTCCAGTTGCTCTATTTAAAACCCACCGCTAGACAGAGTGAACGCAGCAGTGTCTGATCCCTTTCCGATAAAGAGGCACCAGACAAGGGTGCCCTCTGTCGCCGTTGCTCTTTGTACTGGCGATAGAGCCTTTGGCAGCACTGACAAGATCCTGCGTGGAGATTGTGGGTCTGACGATTGGGGGTCTAGAGGAGAAGGTGTCTCTTTACGCTGATGACAGGTTAAAAGATTTGTCGGATCCCCAATCGTCTCTCCCAGTCCTGCTGGAGATTAGAAGGTTTGGGCATTTTTCCGGATTCCGGGTAAACTGGGACAAGTCCATCTTATTTAAGATGGACCAAACAGAGTCGCTCATACTGCCTCCCTCTTGCCCACTACAAATAGTCACCTCCTTACGATATTTAGGAGTTATGGTACAGCTCCCTATAGCCTCTTATGTTAAAATCAATTTAGACCCCCTTATAGGGCGAATGAAATCCACATTCAAAACCTGGGCTAATCTTCCACTTACATTACTGGGTAGGATTAATATCTTTAAAATTATATTCTTGCCACGGTTTCTGCATGTCTTGGGTAATTCGCCAGTGTATGTCACTAAAAACTTAAATTCAAGGAAATAGACTCCATCCTTACTTCCTTTCTTTGGAGGGGGGGGGGGGGTAGTCAGGATTGCCAATAACACCCTCCAGTTAACGGTACTGGAGGGCGGATTGGCCTTACCCTGCCTCCACACATTATATTGTCTCACAATTAGCTCATACACATTGGTGTTTTTTCCCTGAAGCCAACAACGCTGCCACTGCCCTAGAGGCGGCTATTCTTACCTCCTATGAATCCCTGCAGAACCTGATTTATCGTATGTCCCTTAGAGGGCGTGAGGGTACAAGTGTCCTGTCGATGACTAAACGGCTTATTAAAAACTCACTAAATTACAATCCTCCACAGACAGTAATACTTATTCGCCCAACACTCCACTTTGTGGGAATCCGTCTCTACCAGAGTTCTTCCGCAGATCTGACAGGGGATTCTGGTTGAGAAGGGGTAAAAATAGGATTTTTGTACTCACCGTAAAATCCGTTTCCCTGACGTCCATGGACTGACACAGCTAGATACTGTAAACGTGTGGGTACATGTCCCTGCTTGCAGGAGAAGATCTAGGCAGAATGTTAGAAACATACATTCTAGAACAAACCAGATCTGAAAAACCCCGCCCAGGTGGGCAGTCCTTCCGGACATTACCCTCCCACCTGCAGCCAGCAGCCTCAGTTCGTAACAAAGCAGTACAACCCTTAAAAGAAGAAGGGTAGGTGCTGTGTCAGTCCATGGACGTCAGAGAAACGGATTTTACGGTGAATACAAAAATTCAAGTTAGACTTACCGGTAACTTGTTTACCAAGAGTCTTTCAGGACAGCACATGAGAGTGGCTCCACCCACTAGGAAACACAATCTCCACCATATTTTAAAAGGAGGAGACTCCCCACATCTTGTCAGTTGTAGTAGAGTACCTCAAGTATGTATGTATGTATGTATGTATGTATGTATGTATGTATGTATGTATGTATGTATGTATGTATGTATGTATGTATGTATGTATGTATATATATATATATATATATATATATATATATATATATATATATATATATATATACATACATACATACATACACACACACACACACACACATATATACATACACACACACACACACACACACACACATATACACACATATATACATACACACACACAAATACAAACCAAGAAGGGCGGGTAGTTTGCTGTCCTGAAAGACTCTTGGAAAACAAGTTACCGGTAAGTCTAACTTGAATTTTCCCTTATCGTCTTTCAGGACAGCACATGAGAGGATAATCGAGACTTACCAACTAGGGGGAGACAACAGCCTGCAAGACCTTTCTGCCAAATGCCTGATCGGCTGACAGAAGGTCCAGTCTGTAATGATGGACAAATGTCAAATAGCTTGACCACGTAGCCGCCTTACAGATCTGATGTGGGGTGGCACCAGCTTTTTCTGCCCATGTAGTGGCTAGAGCTCGAGTAGAGTGTGCTCGTATTCCCTGTGGAAGAGACAAACCCGTCTGGGAATAAGCCTCAGAAATAGCCAGTCTTAGCCATCTAGCAATTGACCCATTCGATGCTTGGCGTCCCTTTCTGTTGCCAGAAAAAAGAACAAATAAAGAGTCCGAAGACCTAAAGTCCTTTGTTATTTCCAAGTAGTGTAATAAAATTCTTCTTACATCTAAGTTATGGAATGAAGTCTCCCTTCTTCCTGAAGGATTTGAACAAAAAGTTAGCAGGATAATTTCCTGCGATCTGTTATGAACTGATGCCACTTTTGGCAAAAACCCCGGATCTGTTTTAAGCACAATCCTGTCTGGGTAAATTAACATAAAAAGGTTATTATATTAAAGAGCGTGTACTAAGAATACCATATTAAAAGTCAAATCTTTCAACGAGATTGTCTAACTGTTCGAAAGGTTCTTTCGTGAAGGCTTGCAAAACTACTGACAGGTCCTATTTAGGAATATGTTTAGTAGGCACTGGTCTGGTTCTAGTAAGTGACCTAAAGAATCTTGTGATCAAAAGGAACTGAGGAAATTGTTTTTTCCAGGTATACTCCCAGGGCAGCCACTTGCACTTTGAGAGTGCTAATTGCAAGACCTTTGTCCACACCTATTTGGAGCAACTCCAGAAACTACACAATGTCTTCTAGGGTTCGGTTTGATGAATGACACCAAAAGTTGTAAACTTTCCAAACTTTTACGTAGATATATCTCTAGTTACTCTCTTTCTACTGGCGAGTAGAGTGGATACTAGAGGCTCTGACAATCCTTTGTTCCTTAATAACTGCTCCTCAGATACCAAGCGGTGAGGCTTAGTCTGGCTACATCCGGGTGGTATACTGGGCCCTGAAGTAGCAAGTCCTGTCTGAGAGGAAGCTACCAGAAAGATTTGATCATCATTTGTAGGATGGAGGAAAACCAGGCTCTTTTCGGCCAGAACAGAGTGATCAGGATTACTGATCCCTTTTCCTTCTGTATTTTTCTCAATACAAGAGGGTTTAGCTAAAAAGGAGGGAAGGCATAACCCAGATGGAAGTTCCAGGGAAGTGCCAAGGCATCTATCCCTATTGATCCGCTGTCTCGATGCAGAGAGAAGAATTGAGGGAGCTGGGCGTTGTCTTTTGATGCGAACAGATCCACCTGAGGACATTCCCACATCTTGGTGATCAGTGAGAATATCTCTGGTTTCAGGCTCCACTCTGCCTCTTGAATTCTTTGTCTGCTCAAGAAGTCTGCTACTTCGTTTAGCGTGCCCCTGAGATTCACTGCCGACAGGGAGAGTAAATGCTTCTCTGCCCACTCTAGGATTTCTGATGACAGCAACAGTAGAGCTTTGCTCCTTGTGCCCCCTTGTTTGTTCAGGTATGCCACTGTTGTGACATTGTCTGAAAGAATCTGCACATGGGACCCTTGGAGGTTTGGAGAGAAGGCAGCCAAGGCTAGAGCAACTGCTTTTAACTCCCTCCAGTTTGAGGACCTTACTGCTTCGGATCGGGACCAAACACTCTGTGCTATGTTTTGATCCCAGTGGGCTCCCCATCCCCAACTGCTGGCGTCTGTCGTGACCCTTACTTCTGTCGGGAAGGACCAAAAGGAGGCCCCTTGACAGAACTGCCCGATTCCTCCACCACCACAGAGTCCTCTTGACCTTGGTGGGAAGCTTTACTTTTGTGTCTAAGGTTTCTGGGCTGTGATCCCATACCTGTAAATGAAAACTCTGGAGGGGCCTGAAATGGAGCCTCGCCCATTGAATGGCCGGCATTGTTGAGGTTAAGGTTTCCAGGACTGACATAATCCTCCCGATTGACACTTCCTGGTTTGTCTGAAGACTGGCTACTACCCTCAAGACCTTGTCTTTCTTATCTTTTGGGAGAAAAATCCTTTGCTCTACAGAATCTATCAGATAACCTAGAAACTGAACTCTTTGAGCAGGATTGAAATTTGATTTGAGTATTTACAATCCAGCCTAAGGCTTCCAGATGACTCCGGGCCTTGGTTAGATCTACCTGCAACCTCTCTCTGGAAGGGGCAAAAATTAGGAGGTCGTCCAGATAAGGGATGACCGAGATTCACTGTAGACGGAGAAGAGCTATGGGCACATGCAGGTATGCATCTCTTAAGTCGATTGATGCCATGAAGCATCCCTTGACTAAGAGATTTCTCACCGAAAAAATGGAGTCCATGCGGAACCGTCTGTATTGGACTGACCTGCTTAACGGTTTCAGATTGAGAATGAGACGGAAGCTTCCTGATGGTTTCCTTATCAGGAAGATATGGGAATAGAAACCCTGATAACATTCCTCTGGAGATACCTGAACCACAACACCCTGTCTCATCAGATCCCCCAACAGGTTTCTCATGGCTATGGCCTTTGTTGTGTCCCTTGGCAGGTCTGTTACACAGTATCTTTCTGGAGGAAGATCCGAAAGTTCTATTTTGTATCCCTGGGCCAGCATGTCCAAAATAAATGTATTTTCCGTCACGCCTGCGTCGGACCGGAACCGCAATTATAGGCACCAGGACCTCTCCCCCCCCCCCTCCCCCTGTGCGAGTTCCGCCGGAAATGACGCTGCGCCTGATCCCAGTGCCGCCCCTTGCAGGATACCTCACTTCCTGCTAGCCGAGTCTCTACTCGGCCACCAAAAAGATGGCAGCGGCCTGTAACGCCGACATGCGGTTCAAAAAAACCCCGCGAAAGGCTGCCGCTGCCTAAAAAGCGGCTCCAGGAACAGTCCTGCTCCTCTGAGCTGAAAAGGGAGAAGGAGCCCACTTACCTACTACCCTGTGGCGTGGTGTGGGAGGATCGGACTCTCTGGAAAACAAGGTATGGTGTGGTAGGCAGCCTGGCCTCTCAGGACAGCACCTTAAGAGACCTGCTCCTACTAGGTGTTCCCTTGCCGGAGGAAACACAAAAACTGATGAGATGTGGGGAGTCGCCTCCTTTTAAAATATGGTGGAGATTGTGTTTCCTGTTTCCTAGTGGGTGGAGCCACTCATGTGCTGTCCTTAAAGACGATAAGGGAAAATCCTATTTTCTCTCATCATCCATAGACTGACACAGCTGGATACTGTAAATGTGTGGGATGTCCCAAAGCAGTATCAGAAGGGTGGGAGCAGTAGTAAAGGAACAACCAAAACTTCACTCCTAACAAGCAGAGCTCCTCAACGGAGGAGTTGCAACATTAAACAGCAGCCTGCAACACTTTGCGGCCGAAGGAAGCATCCGAAGATGCAGCCACATCAACCTTATAGAACTTAGAAAAGGTATAAATGGACGACCAGGTCGCCGCCTTGCACACTTGTGCAACCGACGCTTTTTGTCGGAAAGCCCAGGAAGCACCAATTGCCCTGTGGAATGCGCCGTAACCGGAAAGGGAGGCGCCCGCACCTTAATGGCATAGGCCTGTATAACGGTCTGTCTGATCCACCTAGAAATGTTTATCAAGCGATACTGACCCCGCGGGGCCACCAACGCGTCCGAGGCATCCGCCCAGGGGTCCCTGGACCTGGCCACAAACCTTGACACCTTGTGATTGAGTCGAGATGCCATCACGTCCACATCCGGTGTGCCCCACCGCCGACAAAAGAGTTGAAACCCCTCCGGATGCAAGGACCACTCCCCCTGGTCAAAGGACTGGCGACTCAGATAGTCCACCTGCCAGTTTTCTACGGATGGAATGTAGACGGCCGACACGCTTCTTTCCGCCCACTTTAGGATGTGAGCAACCTCGGATGCCGCATCCGAGCTCCGAGTGCCCCCCTGATGGTTGACATACGCCACGGCCGTGGCGTTGTCTGACTGAATTCTGATAGAGCGGCCCTGTAGTCTCTTCGACCACGCGGAGAGACAGTCTGATCGCCCGCAATTCCAGAACGTTGATTGGGAGACCAGATTAATTTGAAGTCCAGAGGCCTTGCGCCGACAAGCCTCCCCAAACTCCCCCCCAGCCCGTCAGGCTGGTGTCTGTCGTGACCACCGTCCACTGGATGGGGAGGAACGACTTCTCGACCCAAAGAGCCGGGGATCTCAGCCACCACGTCAGGGATGACTTGACTGAGTGACTCACTCGGATCTGAAGATCCAAATGACAACGGGGACTTGTCACAAATAGACAAAATTCCCTTCTGCAATGCCTGAGTGTGTGATTGGTCATATGGGACCGCTTCGAAGGAGGCCACCATTAGTCCCAGGACCCTCATGCAGAAACGGATTGATGACCATTTTCGGGCCGTCAGGACCCGCACTGCCGACTGAAAGTGTCAGTAACTTCTCCGCGGGTAGAAACACCTTCGCTGCCGAAGTGTCCAGGATCAGACCCAGATACTCCAAACGTTGAGTCGGGACTAGAACCGACTTCTGCATGTTCAGAAGCCACCCGAAGTCCCGGAGGGTCTGGCTGACTTGTCACATTTTCCTCCAATTCTAAACCAGTTCCTGGCTCTTAGGAGGTCGTCCAGACAGCCGACGATAACAATTCCTCGCTGTCTCAGCAAAGCAAGAACCAGGGCAAGCACTTTGGTGAAAACCCGTGGTGCCGATGCTAGGCCGAAGCAAAGAGCCACAAACTGATAGTGGACTTCGCCTATGGCAAAGCACAGAAACCTCTGGTGACTTGCGCAGTTTGGGATGTGCAAGTAGGCGTCCTTGATATCCAAGGACGCCAGGAAATACCCTTGGTGGAGGGTCGCAATCACTGTGCGAATGGATTCCATCTGGAATTTTTGTACCTTCACATAGGCATTCAAAGCCTTGAGGTCCAGGATTGGCCGTACCCCGTCCTCCTTCGGGACAACAAACATGTTCGAGTAAAACCGCTGAAACCTCTCCTGTGACGGAACCGGCACAATCACTCCGCACCCGAACAAATCCTGAACGGCCCCCCAAGTGGGCCACCCGGCGGGCAGGAAGGAGAGGGATGTTTGAGGGGAAGAACCTGTTTGGGGGCCATGAGCGGAACTCTATCCTGTATCCCGTGGTGACCACCTCGCACACCCACTGGTCGGAGATCCGGGAGGTCCACCGAACTGTGAACCTGCGAAGACATCCCCCCATCCCAGAGTTGGGCAGGGGCAAGACTTCATGCGGTGGCGGGCTTGGGAGCTTGCTTGGTAGGCTTACGCACCCAGGGACGCTTGTGTTTCCCCGCCACACTTTTTTCAGTCTGGGCGGGCTTACCCGTGGATTCTGACTGACGAAAAAACTTCTTCGCCGGAAAGGAAGGGCCCGACCTGCGGAGGGGCTCCTTTCCCTTAACAGACTGAGGAAGGTGCTCTTACCTCCTGTGATATCTTTAATAATGTCATCCAGGGCGGCCCCAAACAGTCTATCGCTCTTAAAGGGCAAGTCAGCCAGGATCTTTTTGGAAGCTAGGTCGGCCGACCAGCATTTTAGCCAGATAAGGTGACATAGCACCACAACAGAGATAGAGGTCCCAGATATTAAAGGGGCGGCATCCAAAGTGGCATTGCACACATAGACCAGACCCTGCACAAGTTGATGAGCCAGGGCAATGGTTTCAGGAGGGAGGTTATGCTCCTGTACCGTCTGGTGCAAAATCTTTGCCCATCCTGTGAGTGTCTGAGACACAAGTGTCACCGCCACTATAGGGCATAGGGCAAACCCCAATAAGGTAAACATAGTTCTACTCACCACCTCAGACCTCCTGTCAGTGGGATCCTTAAATGCATGAGTTCCTTCCATTGGGAGCGTGGTAGCCTTATTCAAACGGGCGACAAGGGGGGGGGGGTTCGACCACTGGGGGGTGAGCCCACTTCTTAACCAGGTCCTCAAAAGGACTACCTTATGGCTAGGTGGCGCGGGACCTTCAAAGTCTTCTGCGGCTTATCGCAGACTTGGTCAATGCATGTATTAAAAAAAAAGGCACATATGGAAAGACCCCTTTTTGAAGAGACGCCTTTAAAGGAACCAAAAAGGAGACCGTTTCCACCTGGGGTTCCTCAGTCTAAAACATTCAGCTCAGAGGGTCCCTCACAGCATCAATGAGTTCACTTAGAAGCACCCTGTCAGTTACTGGTTCATGACTGGAGTCTTCCTCACAAGGAATGTCCTGTCCAAAAACATCAAAATCCTTTAGAGCTAGGGTCCTGAGCGGCAGTAGCTAGGCCCATATCTGAGACAGAGCACTCCCCTACAGGAGAATGTGTGGGGTGTGGGGAGGGGGTGCTTTACAGCTCCCTTGCGCTCATACACTGCTTCCATTCTGACAAGGAATGATTCCAGGACTGCCGACAACTGGTCCATAGGGACCGCAGGAGCACTGCCAGTTGCCTCAGGCAAGTGTGGAGAAGCAGGTGTACCAGACTCCATATCGCCACCCTCTGAGACCTTATACACTACTACACTGAACATACAGTCCACCCACGGGCTACGCTGAGGCGATACCCGGGAGGACTCACCAACCCTTAAGGACCACTCAGTTCTGCTGAAGAAACCACGCTGTGAAGCCTGAGGAGAGTGAAGAATCTGTGAGGAGATTGTGAGGAGATTTGCGCCACCGCTACAGGCCGAAACCGAACGTAAAAGTGCCGCAGCTTCAAGAAAATGGCCGCCGTCCGCAGATATAACTGCGCCATTGAACCACGGCAAGATGGCCGCCAAGCGCATTATATTAAAAAAAACATCCAGCGCTAATGCGCGCGCTAATGGTGCACGCAATAAGTCCCCACCTCGCGCACCATAACACTGCTCCTCTTCCCAGAGTTCACTAACAGACATGAGTGCCCCCAGCCAGGCTAGAGTGACCCCCCAAGCACCCCCACAGCACAGCACCAGTACAGGGTGCAGAGAGCAGCATAACAGGGGGGGAGATAGGGAGAACCCCCCCCCCAAATATAAAGAAATACAGCCAGCATGTACCCACCTGCAGCAGGAGAGACTACTTATCCGTCCCAGAGGGACCCACTGGCTTGTTTCAGACAGATCACAGAGTAGTACTGAGTAGCTGTTGGCCCGGTCCACCGCGAAAGATACAGACAGGTACTGTTCAATGTTGAGAGGACCGCGGGAGCATAAAAGCAACCCGTCCACCCCTGGAGTCATGGGGCCTGTGGTGAACTGAGTCTCACGCACACAAGGCGAGGATCAGCACGCTCGATGGTCGGACAGGGAAGACTACGAGGATACCAGTGTACCCAACCTGTTGCTCAGCAGACAGTTGATTGAAGGTCTCAAAAATAAAATAATAAAATTCCCAAAGGAATAAAAGTTAAAAGTAAAATCTTCCAGGAGACTGGCTGAGAAAGCCACGTCTTCTCCTTCTGCTAGGAAGAAAAAAAAAAAAAAAAAGAAGAAGAGGACTGCTGACTGCAGTGGGAGGGTTATGTCTGGAGGGACCGCCCCCTCTGGGCGGGGCTGTTCAGCTCTGGCTTTTTAGAATGTATGTATAACATTTCACATTCTGCCTAGGTCATCTCCTGCAAGCAGGGACATAACCCACGTGTAAAGTGTAAGAGAAGCTGTGTCAGTCCATGGACGATAAGAGAAAAAAGCTTTAAACATTGTTTTGCAGATTCTTATTTTACTAGCCCCACAATACATGACCTACAGAACCGATTTGACCAGGATTCCCAGAATGGCATTTTCTCCCAAAAGGAGCACTTTGATTTGGCAGTGGCTTTAGCCTGAAAAACATATCCAACCCCCCCCCCTTACTAGGGATAGGAGGACCTACAAGCACACCCTCGTAACCAAACTGAAACAGGTGCCACCAAGCGAGAGATGTACACACCGCATTAACACAGAGCCTCACTGTTCCACTGACCTGCAAACAGACATCACTTAAGCAGACAGCCGCAGGCTTCCCAGAAGAAACAAAAAAGCACCCCGTAAGAAAAAGGACTCTGCACCTCTTAACTGGTGCACTGGGCACCTGCTTCCACCATTCCCGCTGTCTGTTCCATCTCCTCCATAGCAGAGAGTGCAGTGGCTGCTGCCATTCCGGGCGTTTTAAAATGGTCCTCCCGGCGTCCCTGGCACGAGGGTGGAAGGAAGGCACCAAACAGAAGAATTGCCTCTCCCTCCTGCTTTCCAGCGGCCAAAACCACTTGCCGCGCCAGAAGTCCCACCCTCCGGAATGACGCCACCCCGGAATCCGGGACTCAGATCCGACATGCGGAGAGCTCTGGACTGTCTCTCTGCATGCACGCTGACACACCCAGGCAGGAAACCACCCCGGCCAGCCATTACTCCCCTGACCCAAAGAAGGAAGGCGGCACCCGAGCAACCCCCCCCCCCCCACCCGTGCAGGGGAGTGCTGGGTTGGTCCACAGAGAAATCCTGGGAGGAAGTGCCAACCCCTCCCTGGAGTGAGCGCAGCCCCCCCCCGCCACCAGTGCCTCTACTATGGTTGAGGAAACACAGACTGACGGCATGGGGAAAAGAGGCTGCATTTAAAAAAAAGGCATTGTCACAACTGTGTTTCCTGTGAAAGGGTGGAGCTGCGCTCTCTCCAAGGTGCTGACCTGAAAGGCAAGGTGAGAAAGAACCTGAAGCCAAAAAACAGCAGCTGTAAAAGTCCAGTGTGCATGAGGCCTTATGAGGGGTTTTGTGCTTTTCTTTGAATCAACTGTGGGTATAGGGTTCTTTACAGAGATTCATATAGAGGCATCATTAACATGTATCTATACAACCGTGCACAGGTGTTCCATGCATCCATGTGCAGGCAGTCCTATTCTTGTCTACAGGGATGCAGCAGCTGCATTAACAGCAATATTGATACCAATTTGACAATGTGTGGGCACGTGTCCCTGAATGTACAGGTCTGCATTCAGTGACACGCACACACATGGCTGTAAAATTGAGGACTAGCGTCTGAAGTTGTGGCATCCCGACAAACATGAATGGGCCTGCCTGCACAGAACACCTCGTCATCCCATGTAGGGAAGGACTGCCCTATACACAGATGTATGCATAAGTACGCCTGTGTAAATGAGGCCTTAGTTAAACTTGATAAATTTGTGTCTTTTTTAACCCATGTGCAAACTTCACTAGAGCAACACAACGTAACTTCCACAGGTTTCTTTTCATGCTTACAAATTAATACGTATATACATTGTTCAAAACATCTGATACAACATGCTAACAATTTAGTATGAGAGAACATCCATCACTGACTTTCTTGGTCAAACTATTTATGGAGTCCTGGTAGCAAGAGAAGAAAATTCATATGCATTTTGAAACAATCATTAAAGTCCATTTTGACATCAAATTAGAACATGACTCAAAAGGCAGAGAAGTAGTTGACATCACCTGCTGGCTACAAATGGTAAATATGAAATATTCACACAAAAAAGATAATAAATTCACATTTACCCAAATTAAACCTGTAGTGCAGTCAAAATCAAAGCAAAATCAGCACAAGGGACGCAACTTAAAGCGGAGCTCTAACCGAAAGAGGAAGCTCTGCTTATTTGCCTCCCCCCCCCCCCCCTCTGCTGTCACATTTGGCACCTTGCGCGGGGGGGGGGGGGGAACAGGTACTTTGTTATGGCAGGTGCCCGCTCCCCCTCCTTATTCCCCTGCCAGTGGGCCAATCACAAAGCGCAGTGTGCTTTGCGCATGCACAGTATGGAAATGGCTGTGAAGCTGCAAGGCTTCACTGCCAGTTTCCCTTACCCGAGATGGTGGCAGCACCCGAGAGCAGATTGCATAATCAGCTCAGATGAAGACAGGCAAGTGTCCTAAAATTAAGTCAGCAGCTAAATTTGCATCCAACAATTTTTCTGAAGGAGTCTAGAGCTCTTCTTTAAAAGCACATGTCCCTTGTGCCGATTCCTCTTAGATTAGTAAAAAATTCCCTCCATCCACTGCTAGACCTGGGATCAAAGTACATAGAACTCTAACCACATTTAAGTACAATTCCTGCTGCCACCTTTTTAAAAACGCAACAAATAAGTATACTCCAAACTTTTTAGTAAATTGCTTTCTGCTTTAAAGATTAAGTTCACCTTTGGACCATGTTACACCCTTTGCGCCTTTGGATCATGTTGCACATTACATCCGTATTTAGGATGCAACATGTTCATGTGCAACGCTCAACCCCCATTCCCCCACCGATTGCTGGTACAATGCTCTGCAGGCTCCTGTGAAAAAAAAAAAAAAGATTTTTGTACTCACCGTAAAATCCGTTTCTCTGACGTCCATGGACCGACGCAGCTCTCATACTGATTACATGTGGGTATATGTCCCTGCTCGCAGGAGAAGACCTAGGCAGAATGTTAGAGGTTAAAACATTCTAGAACAAGCCAGAGCTGAACAGCCCCGCCCAGGGGGCGGTCCCTCCGGACATTACCCTCCCACCTGCAGCTAACAGCCTCAGTTCGTAACAAAGCAGTACAAACTTAAAAGGAAGGGTGGGTGCTGCGTCGGTCCATGGACGTCAGAGAAACGGATTTTACGGTGAGTACAAAAATCCTATTTTCTCTTATCGTCCATGGACCGACGCAGCTCTCATACTGATTACATGTGGGATGTCCCAAAGCAGTATAAGAAAAAGGGTGGGAGCAAAAAAAGTAAGGAACAACCAAAACTTCACTCCAAACCAGCAGAGCCCCTCAACGGAGGAGTTGCAACAGACAGCGGCCTGCAACACTTTGCGGCCGAATGAAGCATCCGAAGATGCAGCCACATCAACCTTGTAGAACTTTGAGAAGGTATGAACGGACGACCAGGTCGCCGCCTTGCACACTTGTGCAACCGACGCTTGATGTCGGAAAGCCCAGGAAGCACCGATTGCCCTGGTGGAATGCGCCGTGACCGGAAAGGGAGGGGCCCGTCCCCTAATGGCATAGGCCTGAATAACAGTCTGTCTGATCCACCTAGAAATGGTGGCAGACGACACCGCTTGGCCCTGTTTCGGACCAGAGACGGACACAAACAGCGAGTCAGACTTCCGAATAGGAGCGGTAGCCGCCAGGTATACCCGTAAGGCACGCACTACATCCAAATTGTGAAGTGCAACCTCCCTAGGATGCGATGGTTGAGGGCACAAGGACGGAAGGACAATGTCCTCGTTAAGGTGAAAAGCCGACACCACCTTCGGAAGAAAAGACGGTCGCGGTCGCAATACCGCCTTGTCCTTATGAAGGACTAGGTAAGGCGACCTACATGACAGAGCCGCCAATTCAGACACCCGTCTAACAGAAGTGATGGCCACTAAAAAAGCCACCTTCTGGGACAAAGTCAAAAGAGGAATCTCTCTTATATTTTCATAAGGAGATTCCTGAAGAACCGAAAGCACCAAGTTCAGATCCCAAGGCAGGAGCGGGGGCTTGGCAGGTGGAACCACATGGCGTACTCCCTGCACAAAAGTGCTAACCAAGGAATGACCAGCTAGGGGTCTTTGAAATAAAACGGCCAAAGCCGAAATGTGACCCTTAATAGTGCTTAAAGCCAGCCTTTGAGCAACACCACGCTGCACGAACCTCAGGATTCTGGGAACGGAGTACGTCCGTGGACGCCAGTCCAGCTCCTCGCACATAGCGATGTAAGCTCTCCAGGTACGGTGATAGATCTTCCTAGAAGAAGACTTCCGTGCCCTAAGCATGGTTGAAATTACCGAATCAGACAGAACTCGGTCTTTTAGCACCTGGCTCTCAATAGCCATGCCGTTAAAGCCAGACACTGTAAAGCAGGATGAAAGATAGGACCTGGAGATAGAAGGTCCTCCCTCAAGGGCAGGCGCCAAGGGGCGTCCGTGATGAGACGTACCAGATCGGTGTACCAATGACGCCGAGGCCAGTCCGGGGCAATGAGGATCACCGGAATACCCTCGGCCGCTACCCTGCGCAGCAGACGAGGAATCAACTGCAGCGAAGGGTAGACATATATCAGGCGATACCGACCCCACGGGGTCACTAACGCATCCGAGGCATCCGCCCAGGGGTCCTTGGACCGGGCCACAAACCTCGACACCTTGCGATTGAGTCGAGACGCCATCAGGTCCACATCCGGAGTGCCCCATCGTTGACAAAGGAGGTGAAACACTTCCGGATGCAAGGACCACTCCCCCTGGTCCAGGGACTGGCGGCTCAGAGAGTCCGCCTGCCAGTTTACTACGCCCGGAATGTAAACGGCCGACAGCGCCGGCACGCTTCTTTCCGCCCATCTTAGAATGTGGGCGACCTCGGATGCCGCAGCCGGGCTCCGAGTGCCCCCCTGATGGTTGACATACGCCACGGCCGTGGCGTTGTCCGACTGGATCCTGACCGAGTGGCCCTGTAGCCTCTTTGACCAAGCGGAGAGACCGTCTGATCGCCCGCAATTCCAGAACGTTGATCGGGAGACGAGATTCGGCTGGAGTCCAGAGCCCTTGAGCTGACAGGACTCCCCACACTCCCCCCCAGCCCGTCAGGCTGGCGTCCGTTGTGATCACCGTCCAGTGGATGGGGAGGAACGACTTCCCGACCTGAAGAGCCGGGGACCTCAGCCACCATATCAGGGACGCCTTGACAGAGTGACTCACCTGGATCTGAAGATCCAAAGAGAATGGGGACTTATCCCAAACCGACAGAATTCCCTTCTGTAATGCCCGAGTGTGTGATTGGGCATACGGAACCGCCTCGAAGGAGGCCACCATCAGTCCCGGGACTCTCATGCAGAAGCGAATTGACGACCACTTTCGGGATGACAAAACCCGTACCGCTGACCGAAGGGTCAGTAGCTTCTCTGAGGGTAGAAACACCTTTGCTGCCGAAGTGTCCAGGATCAGACCCAGATACTCCAAGCGCTGAGTCGGGACTAGAGCCGACTTCTGCGTGTTCAGAACCCATCCGAAGTCCCGGAGGGTCTGACTGACTATCGTCACATTTTCCTCCAATTCTGAGCCATTTTCTGCTCTGAGAAGGAGATCGTCTAGGTAGCCCAAGATAACAATTCCTCGCTGTCTCAGAAAAGCTAGAACCGGGGACAGCACCTTGGTGAAAACCCGTGGTGCTGATGCTAGGCCGAAGGGAAGGGCCACAAACTGATAGTGGACTTCGCCTATGGCAAAGCGCAGAAACTTCTGGTGGCCTGCGCAGATTGGGATGTGCAAGTAAGCGTCCTTGATATCCAAGGACGCCAAAAAATCCCCCTGTTGGAGGGTCGCGATCACCGTGCGAATGGATTCCATCCTGAATTTTTGTACCCTCACATAGGTATTCAGGGCCTTGAGGTCCAGGATAGGCCGAACCCCGTCCTTTTTCGGTACAACAAACAGGTTTGAGTAAAACCCCTGAAACCTCGTGACGGAACCGGCACAATTACCCCGCGCCCGAGCAAATCCTGTACGGCCCCCAAGAGGGCCGCCCGGCGGGCCGGAAGGAGAGGGAGGTTCGAAGGAAAAAACCTGTTTGGGGGCCACGAGCGGAACTCTATCCTGTATCCCGAGGTGACCACCTCGCACACCCACCGGTCGGAGATCCGGGAGGTCCACCGCACCGAGAACTTGCGAAGACGTCCCCCCACCCCAGAGTCGGGCAGGGGCAAGACTTCATGCGGTGGTGGACTTGGGAGCTTGCTTGGTAGGCTTACGCACCCAGGTACGTCTTTGTCCCCCAGCAGCCCTTTTTTCAGTCTGGGTGGGCTTGCCCGCAGAATCTGACTGACGAAAAAACTTCTTTGCCGGAAAGGAAGGGCCCGGCCTGCGGTGGGGTTCCTTTCCCTTAATAGACTGGGGAAGGAAAGTGCTCTTACCCCCTGTGACGTTCTTAATAATGTCATCCAGGGCGGCTCCAAACAGTCTACCGCCCTTAAAGGTCAAGTCAGCCAGGAGCTTTTTGGAAGCTAGGTCGGCTGACCAGCATTTCAGCCAGATAAGGCGACGCACCACCACAGCAAAAATGGAGGCCCCCGTGATTAAAGGGGTCGCATCCACAGTGGCATCGCACACGAAGACCAAACCCTGCGCAAGCTGTTGAGCCAGAGCAATGGTCTCAGGAGGGAGATTATGTTCCTGCACCATCTGGTGCAATATCCGTGCCCAGCCTGTGAGTGTCTGAGACACCAGCGTTGCCGTCACTATAGGGCGTAAGGCTGCCCCCAATAAGGTGAACAGAGTTCAACACGCCACCTCTGACCTCCTGTCAGCGGGATCCTTAAATGCAGGAGTCCCTTCCATTGGGAGCATAGTGGCCTTATTTAAATGGGCGACCGGGGGGGGGGGGGGGGGGGGTCGACCACCGGGGGTTGAGCCCACTTCTTAACCAGGTCCTCCTTAAAGGGGTACCGTAGGGCTATGCGCCGTGGGACCATCAAAGTCTTCTGCGGCTTATCCCAGACTTGGTCAATGTATGTATCAAAAAAAGGCACATAAGGAAAAACCTTGTTTGAAGATACGGCTTTTAAAGAACCAAAAGGTCATAGTGTCAACCTGAGGTTCCTCAGCCTCAACATTCAGCTTGAGATCATCCCTCACAGCATCAATGAGTTCACTCACAAGCACCCTGTCAGTTGGTGGTTCAAGACTGGGGTCTTCCTCACAAGGAATGTCCTGACTAAACGCATCAAAATCCTCAGAACTAGGGTCCTGAGCCGCAGTAGCTAGGCCCATATCTGACTCAGAGCACTCCCCATGTGGAGATTGCGTGGGGAGGGGGCGCTTTACAGCTTGACAAGGAATGATTCCAGGACTGCCGACAACTGGTCCATAGGGACCGCAGGTGCAGGAGCACTGCCAGTTGCCTCTGGCAAGTGGGGAGAAGCAGGTGAACCAGACTCCATTTTGCCACCCTCTGAGACCCTATTCACTATAACAGTGAATAGTACAGTCCACCCACTGGCTGTGCTGAGGCTGAGGAGGGGATACCCGGAGGACTCACCACCCTTTAGGGACCGCTCGGTTCCGCTGTCTGCGCCGCGCTGTAGCGTGGTGTGAAGCCTGAGGAGAGTGAGGAATGAGGAAGCTGTGAGGAGAAAGTATTTCGCGCCGTTCAGCAGCGCCGCTAGAGGCCGAAACCGAAACTAAAAGCGCCGTGGCTACAAAAAAATGGCCGCCGGGCGCTTGTACCTGAGCTACGGCAAAATGGCCGCCGATGGCGCATTTTTTTTTAAATTTAAACAGCGCGCCAATGGCGCCCGCAAAAAACACCACACAAGTCCTCCAGAACACTTTCCCCCAGAAAAAAACAGCAGAGAGCGGCCCCCCCAGGGCAGAACGACCCCCCCAAGCATCCCCACACAGCACAGCACCAGTACAGGGCACAGAGAGCAGCATAACAGGGGGGAGACAGGGAGAACCCCCCACAAACAGAAACACAGCCAGCATGTACTCACCTTCTTTCCAGGAGAGACTACTTACCCGTCCCGCAAGCACCTTGGAGAACATCCTCGGTGCCATTAGAGGGAATAACTGGCTTGTTTCAGACAGACCTATCACAGAGTCGTACTGCGTAGCTGTCGGCCCGGTCAACCGCGAGAGATACAGTAGGTACTGTTCAATCTTGAGAGGACCGCGGGAGCATGAAAGCAACCCGGCCACCCCTGGAGCCATGGGGTATGTCGTGAACTGAGTCTCACGCACGCAAGGCGAGGATCAGCACGCTCGATGGTCGGACAGGGAAGACTACGAGGATACTAGTGTACCCAACCTGTTGCCCAGCCGAACAGTTGATTGAAGGTCTCAAAAATAAAATAATAAAATTCCCCAAGGAATAAAATTGAAAAGTAAATTCTTCCAGGAGACTGGCTCCTGAGAGCCACGTCTTCTCCTTCTGCTAGGCAGAAAAAAACTGAGGCTGTTAGCTGCAGGTGGGAGGGTAATTTCCGGAGGGACCGCCCCCCTGGGCGGGGCTGTTCAGCTCTGGCTTGTTCTAGAATGTTTTAACCTCTAACATTCTGCCTAGGTCTTCTCCTGCGAGCAGGGACATATACCCACATGTAATCAGTATGAGAGCTGCGTCGGTCCATGGACGATAAGAGAAATAGGATTTTTTACTTACTGTAAAATCCTTTTCTCAGAGTTCATGGACCGACACAGCTGCTCTATTGACATAGTGGTTATTATCCGTTAATTAGGAGTGACTAGGCAAAAAAACTTGTAAAAAAAACTTTAAATCACACCTTCTACAGTACTGCCCAGGGTGCGGACCCTCTGGGTATATCCCCTCAGTCTGCATCTCCCAGATCAGTTCGTCAAAAAGCAGTACAAACTTAAAAAGGAGGGATGGGTGCTGTGTCGGTCCATGAACTCTGAGAAAAGGATTTTACGGTGAGTAAAAAATTCTATTTACTCTTTCGTTCATGGACCGACAGCTTCTCTATTGACATAGTGGGACGTCCCAAAGCAGTGTCAGAGAAAAAACGAGGGGTGGTAAAAGCATAAAAATAAACTTCACCCCAAACACAAAAACAGCACTTCAACGGAGGAGTTGCAACGAATGCAACGCCGACTCCTTAGGATTCGACGGATGAGGACACAAAGATGGAAGTACAAGGTCTTCGTCTAACTGACGTAACAGCCACCAAAAAGAATCTCCAGGAAATTGATCAGCAGGCGGGATTCCTCTGGGCTCCAGCGACCTTGCGTCGATTGAACACCCCAGACCCCCCCCCCCCCCCACAACCTGTAAGGCTGGCGTCCGTCGTGATCACTATCCAGTACACAGGAAGAAATGACTTCACGGCTAGCAGAGCCGGTGATGTCAGCCACCATACCAGAGATCTGACTAGGTGGCTTACCCAGATTTGATAATCCAGAGATGATGGACATTTGTTCCATCTGGACAGAACTTGCTTCTGTAACTCGTGTGATATTGAGCATATGGGACCGCCTCGAAGGAGGCTACCATGAGGCCTAACACTCGCATGCAAAAGCGGAGTGACGACCAACTCTTGGATGTCAACTGCCGCACTACAGCCCGAAGGGTCTGCAACTTTTCCACAGGGAGGAATACTTTTGCCTCTGAGGAATCCAGAATCAACCCCAGGTACACTAGGCACCAATACTGACTTTTGCATGTTTAGTATTCAACCACAGTCTCGAAAAGTCTGACAGGTAATGGACACGCTTGCCCCGCTGTCTTAGGAGTGCCAGAATCAGCGCGAGCACCTAGGTGAATGTCCTGGGTGCCGCAGCCAGGCCAAACGGAAGGGCCACAAACTGATAGTGGTTCTTCCCGATTGCAAATCGCAGAAACCTCTGGTGTCTGGAGTATATGGGAACATGCAGGTATGCATCCTTGATGTCCAAGGAGACCATAAAGTCCCCCAGATGGAGAGCAGCGACTACAGATCGAACTGACTCCATTCGAAATCTTTGTCCCTTCACAAAGCAATTGAGGGCCCTGAGATCCAAGATTGGATGAACCCCCTCCTTCTTTGGCACAATTAACAGATTTGAGTAAAAATCCTGACCCCGTTCCTGTTCTGGAACTGGAATGACAAACCCGCGTACCAGCAGACCCTGGACCGCCCCCATACAGGGCCTCCCGACTGGTTGGCTGTAGCTGGAGAGAATGTATCTTTCCTGTGGACAAGAGAGAAATTCTATCTTGTAGCCTGAGGAGATTACTTTGCAAACCCACCTGTCGGAGATTACAGCTGTCCACTGAGTAGTGAATTTGTGAAGACGTCCCCCCACCCGAGAGCTGGGTGGGGGCGGACCTTCATGCGGATGCAGATTTGTCTGCAGGCTTGTGGGGTTTGCGGAGCCAAGGCCGCTTCTGTCCTCGGGCAGGCATGTTGTCGACCTGGGGTATTTTCCCTGTCGCCCTGGGCGGACGAAAAAATCTTTGCGTCCTTGCCCTTAGCGTGGTCCCTTACGCTTCTTAGTTTGAGGAAGCAAAGTGCTTTTCCCTCCTGTGGCATCCTTGATGATGTCATCCAGAGAAGCCCCAAAAAGTCTGTCACCCATAAAAGGCAAATCCAACAGGGCTCTTTTGGAGGCCTGGTCCGCAGATCAGCCTTTTAGCCAGATCAGGCGGCGTCTTGCTACTGCATAAACCAAAGCTTTTGACAACAGGGGAATAGTATCCATGTCTGACTTGCAGACAAACTTAAGGCCCTGGACCAACTGGTCAGCCAAATTTATCTCATTAGGAGGGGCATCCCGCTCCTTAACCCCTGGAGTAGCAATTTTGCCCATTCAGTAAGTGTCTGAGACACTAAGACCCCCGCCAATGCCAGGCGTACCGCTGAGCCTACCACAGAGTAGAAGTAGCGAGCGAGTGCTTCAGCTTTCTTATCCAAAGGGTCCTTAAAAACCGGAGCCCCTTGTACTGGGATTGTGGTAGCTCTGTTAAGTCTGGACACCCAAGGGTCCACGATCGGGGGAGAGGTCCATTTCTTCAGAAAACCCTTTTCAAAGGGGTACCGTACCGCAAAATTCTTTGGGGATGTATAGTATAAAAAAAAAGGAAAAAAAAGGGGGGGAAAGCACTCACATTGCCACATCCATATAGTAGGGAAATTTGATTTTGTACTCAAGGTAGAGCAAAACAAGATAGGACTTTGCAGGCAACACACGAAAATTAAATACAAAAATACTTGTCACAAAATTAATTTTACACAAAATAATTAAAAGACCATACAATGTATATAGCAGTAAGAAGTCCCTTGAACGTCGACGCGTTTCGCCGTGAGGCTTCGTCAGGAAGAACAAAAAAGGGGGGGAAGTTTTTACACACTTGGGACAAATCTCACTATCTGAAATGAGATGTATAAAAATTAATACACAATATTTACTAATTAAAAAGCTATCTTTGGAGTTAAAGACTGCATAGCCAGTCCTCCATGTACATCATGATCGAAACAAACAAAAGCAACAGACCCAGAGTATTGAAAATACCTCAGATAGGAATCCGAATAATGGAGGTGTTGTTCAAAGGCTACAGATTCATATGTGTAGTATGGTGACAGGTACACGTGTGGTCTGATAGGTGGAAAGAAAAAGTGTATGATTGTGTGAGAAGAGAAGAGAAAAGAGAAAAGAGAAGAGAGAAGAAAGAGAAGAGAAGAAAGAGAAGAGAAGAAAGAGAAGAGAGAAGAAAGAGAAGAGAAGAAAGAGAAGAAAGAGAAGAGAGAGAAGAGAAGAAAGAGAAGAAAGAGAAGAGAAGAAAGAGAAGAGAGAAGAGAGAAGAAAGAGAAGAAAGAGAAGAAAGAGAAGAGAGAAGAGAGAAGAGAGAAGAGAGAAGAGAGAAGAGATAGAGAGATGAGAAGAGAAGAGAAGAGATGAGAAGAGATGAGAAGAGATGAGAAGAGATAGAGAGATGAGAAGAGATAGAGAGATGAGAAGAGATAGAGAGATGAGAAGAGATAGAGAGATGAGAAGAGATAGAGAGATATATATATATATATATATATATATATATATATATATATATATATATATATATATATATATATATATATATATATATATATATATATATATATATATATAGATAGATATATATATATAGATATATATATATCTAAGTAGTCAGAAAAACCTATTAGAGCAATGTGTTAATTATGCAAAGCATAAAATTCCTACCTGCTGGTCAAAGGTGATCAAGCAGAGGTATTCTCACAAAGATAAATTTCACAGATGGAGGAGCCTGATGCTCACTGCTACCATAAGTAGCTGAGCAGATCTATAAAGGCCAATTAATGTAAATATATATATATATAGATCTAGATCTAGATATATAAAGTGTAAGAAATAAATAGAAACGTTTCCATTAAATTACCAGCTATATCCAATGGGATATGCCCAAAACGGGGGTGGGGGACGTTCTAGTATGGAGAAGGGTAAACTTCATATTCACCACATAGTCCTATCGTGGGCCCTTACAATAAGGGTACAAACGACACAGCCAGTGCAGTGATGCATAGATCACTGTTCAAAATCTGGAAATGAAGGAGATAAAGCAATAATTAAATGGACAGGTCGTGCCTATACGGTACCACCAAGTTATGAGAGAATGCTTACCTAGCTACTAGACGTCGGACCGCAAAACCCCCGGGAGTCAGCCTCGTGCTGAACACAAGGAACAGACTGTGCTGGCTGACATATTTATATTGAAAAAATCGTGCCAAACACGAGTAGCGTGCGGCGCGTTGACGTCATGCGCGCGGCGTGCTGGCGTCATCTAAATGCGCCCTGCATTAGTATATGGGCAGAAGTATCGACTACACCATATTGGAGTGTGGAAATAGCGAAAGGCAACAAGGTTTAAACTGAAAGTGACAAACGAATGAATCAGTTGGAGTTGGACCAAACAATGTCTGAGTGTATTTGTAAATCACTGGGTATGGCAATCGCCGTATTGAATCAGGGATGCACATGGAGGACAAAAACGAGCACTAAAAAAACACACAAAAATATTAACATTAACATAATAATACGATGGCACAATACATAAATTATTAATCTCCATGGAGATAATCATTCTCTTAGGATAGATTCCATTGGTGCAATGTATACAGTTGTATGCGTTCCTATATCTCCATCATATAAACAAAAAAACTGAAAAAAAACTGAGGAAATTTATTTGCTATATATAAAAAACCTGTTCTTGTAACAATAGGCATGTTGTCTCTGAACCGGAAAGGGTCAGGGACGGAGAGGCATTCCAACTGTATCAATACTGGGAGAGTACATCCTAAGGGAAATGCAGGGGGGAGGGGAAAAAAGGGGGGGGGGAGGGAAAGAAGAAGATGGTGTAGCAGGGCAATTGGTACATTTTTACAAGAATGGTATGAAACTGACCATATCGTTAAGACCAGGGTACTGAGTCGCTTTTAGTTTGTATACTCATTCTGTTTCCCATTGTAGCACCTTCTGGTCAAAGTTGCCACCCCGTGGGTCCTCAGAGCCGATACAGGGCGGCAACCCTGAAAACCTGTGGTTCATACCGATGCTTGAACGCCACATGGCCAATGGTGGTATTCAAGAGACCGCTGGTTGCATAATAAACATGATCTTTAATTCTTCTCCAGAAAGCTTGAATAATCTTCCCAATGTAGAAGGACCCACAACAACAAAAAATAATATAAATAACTCCCTTGGTCTGACAGGTAATATGATGTTTAAGGGAGTGGGTCTGACCATTGGGAAGAGTTATCCTTGGGCCCTCAATTAGGAGATTACAGTAATCACACTGGCCGCATTTATACAGTCCCTTCAGTTCCCGGGATTTAGTATCAGACCTTCTGTAGTTGCTTTGTACCAAGCGGTCCCGAATCGAACCAGCTTGTCGAAAAGTAATTTCCGGACTCGTTCCGACATATTTTCTTAGAGTGAGGTCGGCAGACCGAATGTGCCAATGTTTTTGCATGATTGTCCTGACTTTGGCATGCTGATCAGAATACGTAGTTATAAATCTCACTACATCAGAGGTGGTTTTCTTGGGGGCTCTGGCGAGGATAGCATTTCTAGGTTTGATGAGGGCTTTCTTGAAAGCTTTTTTGAGGCAATTCCTTCTGTACCCCCTCGTTCTTAGACGTGTATAAAGATGGTCAGCCTCCTCCTTGAATTTAACATCATCGGTGCAGTTCCGTCTTAGACGCAAGTACTGCCCAAATGGTATGCTTTGAATCAGTGGACGAGGGTGTGAACTATCAGTGTGTAAAATGGTGTTCCCCGCTGTGGGTTTACGGTACAAGGTGGTTTTAATTAAACCCTCTTCTGTAACGTATATCGATATGTCCAAATACGCAATCATCGTTTGGCTATATGCCATGGTGAATTTGAGATTGTGTCTTAGTGCTGAGCATTAGCATAAATTCATTCAAAGTCGCCAGGGACCCCGCCCATAGCATCAATACATCATCAATAAAACGAAACCACCCCAAAACTGAGCAGAAAAGATGTCCAAATTCATCATTGGAAAAAAGCTCACGTTCCCTGGAGGAAGTGGGACCCATCGAACGAGAAAACATTTTTTGTTGGGATATGTTCCAACAGCTTAAGTACAAAGCAATTTAAAGCCAGTCGATTTGGGACCTCTTTCCTTCAAAAATTTGGAAATGACTTCAAGTCCCAGTTTGTGTGGAATTGACGAGTAAAGGGCTTCCACGTCAATGGATACCAGATAACATCCTGGAGGCACATTAAGGCCATCAAGGGTTCTAAGTAGATCTGGAGTATCCTGGATATAAGAAGGAAGATTGGTTACATGAGGTCTCAAGTACTCGACAAATTTATTGGCTCGTTTCATCTTGGCACCTATGCCAGATACTATAGGCCGACCGGGAGGTCTAGACATGTTTTTGTGCGATTTTTAAGGATGTCCCAGCACATATTACTGTAATTGAGCTCATCCATAACCACCACATTACCGCCCTTGTCCGAGGGCTGGATCACCAAGTGAGAATTGCGGCTAAGGCCCATCAGAGCCTGTCGTTGGAGTGGCGAGAGGTTCTGGTGGGCCGATCTGGCAAGAGCCAAGGATTCAACATCCCCAATGGCCTGGGTCAAAAAGGCCCAGACATTGGAGTTGATGTGTAGAGAGGGGAAGTGAGTGGATTTCTTCTTTACAGCCCTACTCAATGATTCAATATCACTTTGATATTGGGTATTTTGAATATGTTGGCCTCTTGCTACTTCAGTTACTGGGCTACTTTCAGCATTTTCAGTTCCCTCACTTTCGTGTAGTAGTAGTACAAGGTTTTTGAGGGCTCGGAACTCAGCCACCGTAAAATCTTTCCAGATCTCGATGGGAAATTTCCGTTTTGTTTGGTGCAGCGTTCGTTGTCATACATAAATTTGAAGGTTAATTTCCGAGCAAAAAGGTATAAATCCTTACTGAGCTCAAATTTATTAGAAGAGCCGTTAGGACAAAAACTGAGGCCCAGACTCAGGAGATCTATCTCTACCTCACTCAAGGAGTAGGAGGACAGATTGATCACTTCCAGGCGGGGTACCTTGTTGTGAATCCCCTCATTGATGTTAATTACACTAGATGGTGAAACAGTGGGGGGGGTCAGTGGGGGAAGAAGGAAGAGTAGATAAAGTAAGATCGAGAGGGATAGGTTGGTCAGAAGCATTCGAACCACAAATGCGTGGAAAATAATGGTCTATACGTCATCTTTTACTATCCTTAGCAACAGCACCAGAGGCGGCCAAATTGTGTGTCTTGGCCATCGCCTGTGCTGATCCAATTATATGTTGACGAATGTCAGATTCAACCAGAGAGGTCGCGGCAGGGATAGAAGAAATCTCAGAAGAGACACCCAGTGATGAGTTGGGGAATATGGAGACCCCTCTATTACTATGAGGGTTCGAGTCTGAACATGTGATGTCAGTAGAATTATTTATTTTCGGTCGCTCATTTTCACCAATAACAATATGTTTCTTACTTGGAGTGCCCGTCTGGTACCCACCACCGTTTTGAGGTAGTTTCCTTGAGTTCCGTCACCCCTGTCGTCCTCGACCACCTGTTCGTGAGTTCTGTGGACCTGGTCCCCTCCGTATCCCTCGTTGGCTATTGGTGAGGGGCCAATTGTAGGCGTATTGACCCGCAAAAGCCAGTCTATCACGCGCAAACTTGTCCTCCTTTTTAAGAAGTAAATCCTTTGTGAAACCTTGTATAGGCGCGTATGACGTCAACACGCTGCACGCTACTCGTGTTTGGCGCGATTTTTTCAAATATAAATATGTCAGCCAGCACAGTCTGTTCCTTGTGTTCAGCACGAGGCTGACTCGCGGGGTTTTGCGGTCCGACATCTAGTAGCTAGGTAAGCATTCTCTCATAACTTGGTGGTACCGTATAGGCACGACTTGTCCATTTAATTATTGCTTTATCTCCTTCATTTCCAGATTTTGAACAGTGATATATGCATCACTGCACTGGCTGTGTCGTTTGTACCCTTATTGTAAGGGCCCATGATAGGACTATGTGGTGAATATGAAGTTTACCCTTCTCCATACTAGAACATCCTCCACCCCCGTTTTGGGCATATCCCATTGGATATAGCTGGTAATTTAATGGAACTCCCCCTCCCCCTCTCTCTCTATTAATTGGCCTTTATAGATCTGCTCAGCTATTTATGGTAGCAGTGAGCATCAGGCTCCTCCATCAGTGAAATATATCTTTGTGAGAATACCTCTGCTTGATCACCTTTGACCAGCAGGTAGGCATTTTATGCTTTGCATAATTAACACATTGCTCAAATAGGTTTTTCTGAATATATACATATATACACTTTTTCTTTCCACCTATCAGACCACACGTGTACCTGTCACCATACTACACATATGAATCGGTAGCCTTTGAACAACGCCTCATTATTCGGATTCCCTTCTGAGGTATTTTCAATACTCTGGGTCTGTTGCTCTTGTTTGTTTGGATCATGATGTACATGGAGGACTGGCTATGCAGTCTTTAACTCCAAAGATCGCTTTTTAATTTGAAAATATTGTGTATTAATTTTTATGCATCTCATTTCAGATAGTGAGATTTGTCCCAAGTGTGTAAAAACCTTCCCCCCTTTTTTGTTTGTCCTGACGAAGCCTCACGGCGAAACGCGTCGACGTTCAAGGCACTTCTTACTGCTATATACATTGTATGGTCTTTTAATTATTTTGTGTAAAATTAATTTTGTGACAATAAAAGTATTTTTGTATTTCATTTTCGTGTGTTGCCTGCAAAGTCCTATCTTGTTTTGCTCTACCTTGAGTACAAAATCAAATTTCGCTTTGGGGATGTAAAAACCCTTAGTGGGTTTTCCCACTCCTTGTATAAGAGCTTATCAAAATAAGACACACAAAAGGAACACCCTAGCAGTGCGGGGAGGTTTAGGGAACCCTAAGGAAACAGAAGTCTCTGCTGTTTCAGCAGCATTTTCCATCTTTAGTGTATCCCGCACTGCAGTAATAAGGTCAGATACTAAAGCCTTCTCGCGTATTGATCTGGACTTGGAGTCATTCTCACTATCCGCTTGGTCACGATCTGCAGTCTGATGCATCAGAACCCGGGTCATGAGCAATAGCTGGACCTGGTTCTGCATCAGAATTATCCCCAGAATTTTGCAGGGGACGGGGGCGTTTACTACCTCCTGTATTCCCGTGTGCTGCTTCCACCCGGGCAGCAAAAGCCTCTAGGATTGCCAACATAGCACCCATAGATACCTCAGGGGCACCAGCTGCCAATTCAGGTGTTTCAGGGGAAAAAGATCTGGCTCAGATGCCATGCTGACCACGCGCTAACACCCACAGGGCTTCAGGCAAGATATCAATAGGCCACCCTCCTTGCTGATCAGAGATGCTGGCTCTCCCAGAGGACTCACCACCCTTGTTTCGGTACCGCTATGCTGTGTGCTGCGCCTGTGATGCTATCCCACCGCACACACACACGCAGAAATGCATTTTTTTTTTTTTTTTAATGCATAGTTACAGCCAGCCCCGCACCAGATGGAGCCTCTTAGGTGACCCGCAGCACCCAGCAAGCAGCAACCTTAGCTCAGAGCCCAGGGAGGAGGGAAGGCAGGGAGATTAGAAAGAAAGGGGCCACAACCACTTACTTGATCTCTCCAGGAATGTCCAGCCAAGTCACCCTGCCCAAGCAGGGGAGCTACTTACCTACCCTGCATGTCTCATGCTGGAAGACATTCCGAAACAGATCATCCACGCACGGCAGGTGACTGTCAGCCAGGCATTTTGTGATTGACTCTAGGGAACAATCATGTGTATGCCCTGGAGCACGACACTCACCGGACAGGCTGCTGCGACTCGGCCCTAAGGTCAGCCGAAGCTGAGCAGCCGATGCAAGCCTTGGAGCGTAAGCTCACCAGCCACCCTTAGAGCGACGGGCATGTCGTGGAAAACCCAGCGCGTAGCTAGGGTTGGCACACGCTCGATGGCCGAAACTGGGGGGACTACAAGGATCAAGGATCCAGCCCGTTACCCAGTCGGCAGTTGATTGAAGATCGCAGAAAACAACAAAAAACAAATATGTAGAAAACAAACTATTTTTTCCCTTGGACCAACATGGACCCAAAGGGAGCCATGTCCTACTCCTTGCTAGACAGAAAACAACTGATCTGTGAGATGCAAACTGAGGGGATATACCCAGAGGGTCCGCCCCCTGGGCGGTACTGTAGAAGGTGTGATGCAACACTTTTCTGCCTAGGCACTCCTAATTAACGGTCCATGAACGAAAGAGTAACATGCAATATTTTCCCTGCAAGAAATATGTGCATTTATTTTTGTACCAAAAGGGGAACTTCTCCTTTAATGCTCCTGTCTAGAGGAGATGTAACAATGCTATAGAACATGTCCATGTGACAACAAGAACCCAAAAAAGATAGTTTTTTTACCTTCACTATAAATTTGGAATAATCTTTCAGGCTAAGTGTATCACTAGGGAAGAATGAACTAAAATTATTGTAGCTGACCAATTATAACCCAAAATGCGGCATTTTTCCCACTTGCCTGGATAGTCTTGGTGAGGTTTATTGCAGAAGAGCCCAAAAAAGATGGAGTGTGAATGGGTACTGCTGGTGAACTCCTCTTAAGACTTATCTTTTCTCGTGCATCCATCCTGGAATTCAGCATTTGCCGTGCATCCTGTAATTTACCATTTATACGGAAGCGGGCATCTTTGGCTATCAGTTTTTCTCTGGCATCTTTTATTCCTAGTTTGAGACGTGCATCCATTACACCAATTTTCTGTCGAGCATCAAAAGTTCTTGGGAAACTGGTAACAAGTGGACGGCCACTTACTGAAGGCTGCAATTTGGATCTCACAGTTACTCTGTTACTAACCCTAGACAAACAAACAAAAAATAAAAAAAAAGGGAAAAAACAAAACAAAAAAAAAAACACATTAGTAAAACAACCCCCTACCCAAATTAATCTATCTATACATCCTCATTCAAGTATTCAGAACCCTTCACTTTTGATATGTTGTAGCCTGATACTACAGTAGTTTAAATTAGTTTTTTCTTATTTATCTCAGTGTAGATGGACACTCAGTACCCCATAATGACAAGGTGAAAACTATTTTTGAAAGGTCGTTACTTTAATGGAGAAGTATGGGAAAGGCAAAATAGAAAGTGCATATTACCCTCATGCTTCCATGCTCGCTTTCTTTCTTTTCTGAGTCCTTTAGTTTGTGAATTACATCCAATTGAAGTGTCAGAAAACGGCCAGCAACAGTCCTGTTTGAAAGTTTAGAGTGGGAGGATACAACTGCAGCAATCTGCTCACTCGTTCAGTCACTCCTTCTCTTTAACATGTGGATTCTCCCCCCCCCCCCCCCCCAGTTCTCAGATCTCTCACCCCTCTCCTGCCCTTCACTCACATTCAATGCCTGTGTCGGCTTTCAGCACAGGAGGTTATCAGGAGGGGGTGGTCGGCAAAAGAACAGCACATTATGTTAAGAGGGATCCCTGGATGCTCTCTACACATCCCATTCAAATAGGAAGACATCAGCCACATCTTGTGTCTGTCTGTGAATAAACAGTGAGATGTGTTCAATACATTGCAGTGCTGAAGGGGGAGAGAAACAGGAGTCCCCATCTTCAGTGTTGTATTTTGCATTATATTTTTATTAGGAACAGTAGAATATGTATAAAGAGCACTTCAGTGATCTCTCTTTCACAGTCACTGAACTGCTCTTGCCATTACTGAAGGCACATCTGTGTGCTCAGGATCATCTGACAGGAGGGAGGGGGGAAGGGGAGGAGGGAGAGGAGCTATGCAGTGTGAAGTCTCAGCAGCGAGCAAACGTCAATCACACAAATGACAGGGAAGGGGGTGGATCCAGACTCCTCAGACTCACCATTGTCGGTATGAGGCTTCAAGAAAGACTGTAGTTCCCCCCACAGGTAATTAACTGTTTTTACAGAAAGGGTGCACTTCTCAGAGTGCAGGAAAGCTCTGTAGGTATTAGTAGCTGATGAGGATCGAGATAAAGGAAAAAAAATGAAACCCATACTTATCTTTTAGTGTCACTAAGCCCACAACAGTAAAATCAGTCTGCATATTCAGTAAAACATGCTGATTATACTCACTGTGGAAGCCAAGAGGTTAAAATTCTCAGCGTTGTGAAAATAGGCCGTTTGATTCGGTCTTCGCTGATCCTCCGCTTCCTCCACTGTCCCCAATCCATCTCATGATAAGACAGCCTTTGGAGTTGCTCTGCACATGGTCAGTTTGGCATGTATTGCTATTTTTTTTTTTTTTTTTTTAATTCTTGGGAGGGTGCATGTGATCAGCACAGGGATAATATGCACTGTCCAGACGAGGGTCAGGGGCTCTGCAGCCTCATAGGACAGTCAGAGGAGAATAAAAACCACTCCTAGAAACTTTAACCAGACACTTACAGAAGTCACAAGACTCCCATGTACTGCTGATATGAGAAATAATGTCCATGTTCTGTGTACTGTGGGAGACCAGATATAGTGAAAAGTATCCCGCCCACGTTACTCATAGTACTCTGAATGGAAAACTACAAGGTCCCGTAGCCTTTGCGGCTGCCGGCTTGTAATTTTAAATACCACAGTGCTGTGAAATCTTGTTCATTCTTCCTGTCAGCGTGTATCGGCTTGCTCATATGAGGCATCTCATACAACAGATCTGCAGGAGATTGTTCACAGGTGCAATGCTTTACAGGCTTCTGCAACAAAACAAAAATAAATGCACGTTTTCACCTTGGAAAAAAAGTGCATTTATTCTTATTTACTTTTTTAAAAGTCAACTTAATTTTTTTAAGTGGATGTAAACCCTCCATATACTTTGTGGAGTGGACAGCCTCAGATGATAGAGATTAAACAAATCTCCCTACATGTTTTACATGTATATCTTCTGTATTCACCTTTATATACGGTTTTGAAAGAGCATCTCCCGTTAAAATTTTATCTTCCCGATTCCCCTGTAGGAGTAGATTATTACTAGACAGACTGAAAAAGCTGATTGGAGGAAAGGCACACACCCCCCTCCCCACACATGCAGAGGTTGACTGCAAGTAGTTTAGCTTTATGCCTATCTATTTATAGCAACCTCCGACACAAACTTATATCTCCCGCCTCAGAGAGCTTGTCAAAAGTTATCAGGCTGACAACCGAGGAACGGAGCAGGACAAAGCGCTTTGAAGAGAGATATTAAAAAAACAAACACACACACACACACACACACACACACACACACACACACACACACACAGCAGATTTGTGCCCAGCTGAAATTTCATGAATAGGGTTTACATCCACTAGGTAGACACTTTACTCAGTACTTTGTTGAAGCATCTTTGGCAGCAACTACAACCTCACGTCTATCGGTATGACACGTCAAGCTTGGCACACCTGGATATGTGGAATTTCTGCCATTTTTTTTACAAATCCTCCGAAGCTCAGTCAGTTTGGATGGGAACTGTAGGTGGACAGGAATTTTCAGATCTCTCCAGAGATATTCAATAGGGTTCAAGTTAGGGCTGCTCTAGGACTATCACAGAGTTGTCCCTAAGCCACTCCCATGTTGTCTTGGCTGTGCGTGAAGGATCGTTATGCTGGAAGGTGAACCTTTGGCCCAGACTGAGGTTCTGAGCGCTGTGGAGCAGGATTTCATTGAGGAGATCTCTGTACTTTGCAACATTCTGAACCCTGACCAGTCCCCTCATTCCCTGGTGCTGAAAAGACAACCCCACAGCGTGATGCTGCCAAATGCTTCCCTGTTGGGCAGGTGAGAAGCTGTGCCTGGTTTACTTCAGACATAACGTTTAGAGTTGAGGCAAAAAAACGGTTCAATCGTAAATTTCAGACTAGATTATCTTGTTCCTCAGTCTGAGTCCTTCAGGTGCATTTTTACAAACTTAAATGTGTTTGGCACTCAGGAGAGACTCCTGTCTAGCCACTCTGCAACAAAGCACAGATTGGTGGAGGGCTGTAGTGATGGTTGTCTTTCTGGAACTTTGTCCCAGCTCCACACAGGATCTCTGGAGGTCAGTCAGAATGACCATCAGGTTTTTGGTCACCTCTTTTACCAAGGCCCTTATGCCCAGATACAGTTTGGACAGGTGACCAGCTCTTGGAACTGGTTATGCCAAAACTTCTTCCATTAGAGAATTATGGAGGCCACAGTGCTCTTGGGGACCTTTGAGTGTAGAAACATTTTCTGTAACCCTCCCCAGATCTATGCCTTGCACTAATCTGGTCTCTGGCAGGCAGTGCTTTTAACTTCATGTTTCTTGCTCTGATACATTACGCATTGTGAAGCCTTTTATAGAGGAGTGTCAGCCTTTCCAAATTTTGTCCAATCAATTTACCACAGGTGGACTCTAACTTGTAGAAACATCTAAACTATGATCAAGAGAAATTGGAGGCACCGGAGCTAAATTTCAAGTGTGGTTGCATTTCAAAAATTCTGGTTTCACACTGTTATTGTGGTAGTGTGTAGTTTAAAAGGACGATAAAAATGTAAACAAAAAAAAAAAAAAAAAAAAACACCACACACTAAAACTGTAGTATTAGGCTGCAGCATAACAAAATTGAAAAAAAGGGAAGGGGGTTAGAATACTTTAGAAATGCACACGCACATAAACAGCAGGTAACTTAGGTATTGAACACGTTGCCATTTTTCTACATAAATGTTTCTAAAGATGCCATTGACATGAAAACATGTAACAATCCATACATGCAAAGAAACCAAAACAAATAAGTTGAGGAATGACACAGGAAAAGTATTGAACACGTGGACAGGGAGGTGCAAAAAAGCCATTGAAAACCAAAACACCAGCTGAAATTGATCGGTAATGCAAAAGAAATCCTGCCCCATCAGTGCAAATAAGATCAACTGGCTCAGTCTCAACTGACTGCCTATTAAAAAAAAAAAAAAAAAAAAAAAGTTTTATTAAGGTGTCACAAAAGAAACATCTCATGATGGGCAAAAGCAAGGAGTTCTCTCAAGACCTTCACAACCTCATTACGCAAAACATACTGAAGGCATTGGTTGCAGAAGGATTTCTAAACTTCTGAATGTTTCAGTGAGCACTCTTGGGGCCCTAATCCGTAAGTGGAAAGAATATCATTCCACTGTAAACCAGCCACGACCAGGTTCTCCTCGCAATATTTCTGACGGAGTGAAAAGAATCAGAAGAGTTGTCCAAGAGCCAGGACTACCTGTGGAGTTTCAGAAAGACCTGGAATTTAACAAGTACAATTGTTTCCAAGAAAACAAGAAAAGTCAAGCACTCAACCGCCATGGCCTATATGCACTGGTAAGCGTATAAAAATAGGATTTTTGTACTCACCGTAAAATCCATTTCTCTTTGTTCATGGACGGGCACAGCTTCCTATTGACAAGTGGGACGTCCCAAAGAAGTGTCAAAAAACGAGGGGTGGGAACAGCATAAAAGTAAACTTTCACCCCAAAACAGAGCTCCTCACCGAGGAGTTGCAACTCTAAACGGCCACCTGCAAAACATTGCAGCCAAAAGAAGCATCCGAAGATGCACCTACATCAACCTTGTAGAATTTAGTGAAAGTGTGAACGGACAACCAAATCACCGCCTTACATAATTGGGCTTTCCGACATCAAGCGTCTGTTTGCCAAGAGGCACCTATTGCCCTGGTCGAATGCGCCGTGACAGGAAAGGGGGGCGCCCGACCCTTTATGGCGTAAGCTTGAATCACTGTCTGTCGGATCCACCTCGAGATGGTGGCAGACGAGACCGCTAGGCCCTTCTTGGGACCAGCCACCGAAACAAACAGTGAGTCTGACCTCCGGAACGGAGCAGTAGCAGATAAGTATATCTCAGAGCTTGGACAACGTCCAAGGAATGCAACGCCGACTCCTTAGGATTCGACAGATGACACAAGGAATGAAGTACAATGTCTTCACTGAGATGAAAATCCGAAAACGACTTTCGGAAGAAAGGAAGGTTGCGGGCGCAGCACCACCTTATCCTTGTGGAAGATCAGATAGGGAGCCTTGCATGACAAGGCTGCCAGCTCAGAAACTCCTCTAACAGACGCAACTGCCAGCAAAAAGACCACTTTTTGAGAAAGTGTCAACAAGGGAATTTCCCTAATGTTCTCAGTTTTTTTTGAAGCACCGAGAGGACCAGGTTCAAGTCCCATGGAGGTAGTGGGGGACGGACCAGAGGAGCCACAAGTCAAACCCTGGCACAAACGTACTCACGAGAGAGTGAGCCGCCAGGGGTCGCTGAAAAAAAAAAAAAGAAAGAAAAGATATCTGCCCCTAAAGTGTACTTAAGGCGAGCCCTTGGTCCACCCCACGCTGTAGGAACAGCAGGATTCTGGAGACCAAATAAGTACACGGATGCCACTTCATTTCCTCACACATGGAAATGTAGGCCTTCCAAGTGCAATGGTAGACCTTCCTGGAGGACGGCTTCCGAGCACTTCTCATGGTAGAGATCATCGAATCTGACAGGCCCTGGTCTCTCAGAACCTGGTTCTCAATAGCCATGCAGTTAAAGCCAGTGACTAAAGCAGGATGGAGTATGGGATCTTGCGATCGCAGGTCCTCCCGTAGTGGTAGGCGCCAGGGGACGTCTGCTTCCAGACGTACTAAATCGGCGAACCAAGGACGCTGAGGCCAATCTGGAGCAATCAGGATCATTGGAATTCCCTCTGCCTCCACTCTGCGAAGCAGATGAGGCGTAGATTAGCCGATACTGACCCCACGATGCTACCAACGTGTCCGTTGCGTCTGCCCATGGGTCCTTTGACCGGGCCAAAAACCTCAATACCTTCCGATTGATTTGGGACGCCAGGAGATCTACGTCTGGCGTGCCCCATCTTTGGCAGAGGAGCTGGAACACGTCCGGGTGTAAGGACCACTCTCCTTGGTCCAGCATATGGCGACTCAGGTAGTCCGCCTGCCAGTTCTCCACACCCGGAATGTACACAGCCGACAGTGCCGGTACGCTCCTTTCTGCCCACCTCAGGATGTAAGCGACCTCCGATGCTGCGGCTGAGCTTCTGGTTCCTCCTTGATGATTGACATATGCCACTTCCATGGCGTTGTCTGACTGGATCCTGACTGGACGCCCTTGCAGCCTCTGAGACCATTTGAAGAGGCACAGCCTGATCACCTGTAGTTCCAGGACATTAATCGGCAGGCGGGATTGCTCCAGGGTCCAGTGACCTTGCATCGACTGGACACCCCAGTAAGGCTGGCGTCTATCGTGATGACCATCCAGTGAACAGGAAAAAATGGACTTCCCGGACAGAAGTGCCGGGGATGTCAGCCACCATACCAGGGAGACTAGGTGGCTTACCCAGATTTGATAATCCAGAGATGATGGGCATTTGTCCCATCTGGACAGAATTTCCTTCTGCAACACTCGCGTGTGATATTGAGCATACGGAACGGCCTCGAAGGAGGCTACCATGAGGCCCAAGACTCGCATGCAAAAACAGAGTGACGACCAGTTTCCGGAAGTCAGGTGCCGCACCCCAGCCCGAAGAGTCTGCAATTTTTCCACAGGAAGGAAAACCTTTGCTTCTGAGGAATCCAGAGTCAACCCCAGATACACCAAGCGTTGAGTTGGCACCAAAACTGACTTTTGCGTGTTCAGCACCCAACCAGTCTTGGAGAGCCTGACAGGTTATAGACAAGCTCTCCTCTAATTCTGAGCTTTAAGCGGCCCTCAGAAGAAGGTCGTCCAAGTAGCCCACAATAGCGATGCACCGCTGTCTTAGAAGGGCCAGAATCGGGGGAAAGCACCTTGGTGAACACCCTGGGTGCTGATGCAAGGCCAAACGGGAGGACCAAACTGATAGTGGTCCTCCCACACCGCAAAGCACAGAAACCTCTGGTGCCTGGAGCATATGGGAACATGTAGGTATGGGTCCTTGATGTCCAAGGATGCCAGAAAGTTCCCTGGATGGAGAGCAGTGACTACAGATCGAACCAACTCCATTCGGAATCTTTTTACTTTCACAAAGCAATTGAGGGCCTTGAGATCCAGGATTGGACGAACCCCATCCTTCTTTGGCACTACGAACAGATTTGAGTAAAACCCCTGAAACCATTCCTGCCCTGGGACAGGAATGATCACCCCGCGTTACAGCAGATCCTGGACCGCCCCATACAGGGCCTCATGACGGGTCGGCTGGAGGGAAAGACTCTGTTCGGCGGACAAGAGAGAAACTATCTTGTAACCTGAGGAGATTACTTCGCAAACCCAAAGGTCGGAAATCAGAGATGCCTGAGTCGCGACTACGTCCCCCCCACCCGAGAGATGGGTAGGGGCAGACCTTCATGCGGACGTAGATTTGTCCGCAGGCTTGTTGGGTTTGCGAAACCAAGGACTTTTTTGTCCCTGAGCAGGCTCTTTATCGGCCTGGGATCTTTTACCTGCTGCCCTGGGCGGACGAAAAAAGCAGAGTTAGTTTCTTACTGGTAACTCTGTTTCCAGTAGTCTTCCAAGGCAGCCCTTGAGAGATGGAGCTCCTCCTCACAATCAGGAAACACATTGCCATTAATTTTTCCCTCCCTTTAAGAGGCGGTCCCTCAGGTCCCTGGTCAGTCATCCACGAGAACCGAAGGCCGGAATCTGAAATGATATAATACACAACACAACCCCATGAGGTTAGACATTTTAGGGTGGGATCGTGCTGCCTTGGAAGACTACTGGAAACAGAGTTACCGGTAAGAAACTAACTCTGCTTTTCCCCCAGTCGTCTTCCAAGTCAGCCCTTGAGAGGATAACCAAGAACTCACCAAATCTAGGGTGGGACAACGGCTTGGAGGACTTTCCTACCAAAAGCCTGATTCTGGCTGGAAATCAGATCCAGTCTGTAATGCTGAACAAAGGCCGAGAATCTTGACCAGGTTGCAGCCCTGCAGATTTGTTCTGGAGTGGCTCCTGCCCTTTCTGCCCATGAGGCTGCTGAAGCCCTTGTTGAATGAGCTTTAAATTCTTTAGGTGGTGTAATTTCCATGACACTATAGCACTCTAATATGGCTGTCTTGATCCATCTAGCTATTGTCTTTTTGGACGCTTGCTTACCCTTTAGTTGGCCTGCGTATAAGACAAATAGGGCATCTGATGTTCTAAATTCATTAGTGACTTCTAAATATTGAAGTAGACACCTTCTGACATCAAGAAGACTTAGTTCCTGCTCTTTGCTGTTATTGGGTGAACTGCAAAATGAAGGCAAGACTATATCCTGGGATTTGTGAAAAGTTGACGTCACTTTTGGAGTAAATCCCGGATCTGTTTGAAGGACGATTCGATCGTCGTGAATCTTCAAAAAAGGTTCTCTAACGGATAGAGCCTGTATTTCCCCTATCCTACGTGCCGTTGTGATGGCTACTAGGAAAACTGTTTTAAGAGTCAATAATCTTAAAGATGTATCTTGTAGTGGCTCGGAAGGAGGTTTAATGATTCCCCTGAGGACCACTGACAAATCCCAAGTGGGACATTTTTGTATCTTGGGCTTTTTGTATTTTGCCAATGCCCTGCAAAAACGAGAGACCAAAAGGGTCCTCTTGTAGTGTCCTTTCTAGATACACCGATAGCGCTGCAATTTGTACTTTCAAAGTACTGAGCGTTAACCCTTTATCAACTCCCTGTTGTAAAAATTCAAGGATGGTGGGTGTATCCATTTTTAGTCTTTTATTTTCAGTGCACCAACTGTTAAATTTTCTCCAGGTCTTTCTGTAGATGGCTCTGGTGTTTGGTTTCCTAACGCTCAGAAGCGTTGTCACCACCTTATCTGAGAGTCCTTTAGATCTCAAGAGGTCCTCCTCAGTAACCAGGCCGCCCATTTGAAACTCTTGTTTTAGGCCTGTCAGGGGTCCCTGACACATCAGGTCTTCCCTGTGAGGTAGAAGCCACGGCTCTGCTGCTGAGAGACTGAGGAGTTGAGAGAACCAGGTTCTCTTGGGCCAGTATGGTGCGATCAGTATCAGTTTCGTCTGTTCCTGTAGAAACTTCTTTACCACCCGCGGTATCAGATGAACCGGAGGGAAGGCATAGCATAGCTTGAAGTTCCAAGGGTTTTGTAGAGCGTCTATCCCAAGAGGCTGATCTTGCTGGGTTAGCGAGAAGAAATGTTTCACCTGAGCATTCTTCCGAGAGGCAAACAGGTCTATGTTTGGCATTCCCCAGCGGGCTGCAATTTCCCTGAACACCTCCGGGTGTAATACCCATTCCTCTTGGGAGATCTCCTGGCGGCTGAGGAAGTCCGCTACTTGGTTGTCTTCCCTTTTTAGATGGACTGCTCCTAGTGACAGCAGATTCCCTTCTGCCCACCTGCAAATTTCGTTGGAGATGTGGCTTAGGGATGGGCTTCTTGTGCCCCCTTGCTTGTTCACATAAGCCACTGCTGTGGCATTGTCCGAAAGAATCAGAATGTGACGACTTCTGAGTTGGTTTTGGAAAAACTCCATGGCCTTGGCTATCGCCATAAGTTCTCTCCAGTTCGAAGATGCCTTGGCTTCTTCTGGGGACCATCTCCCCTGAGCAGGTTGCCCTGCTAGGTGAGCTCCCCAACCCCAACTGCTTGCGTCTGTGGTCAATTTCTGTGAGGTCGGAAATGACCAAGCCAGACCCCGATTTAGGTTCGTGTGGATCCTCCACCACCACAGCGACCTTTTTACGGATGTCGGGAGTAAAACCGACATGTCCAGATCTACTCTTTGGTTTTTTAAGAGAAATACTTGAAGTGACCTTAGATGGTATTTTGCCCACTGGACTGCTGGTATCGATGATGTCATCAGACCCTGAACCGACATCAGCTCCCTGATAGATATTGGGAGGTTGTTCTGTATTAAACTCACCCTCTTGATGAGGTTTTGGATTTTCTCCTCCGGTAGGGAAGTCTTCTGTTCTATGGAGTTGAGCAGATATCCCAGGAACCGAATGTTCTGAGTGGGACACAGATTGGACTTTTCTACGTTTAGAATCCAGCCTAGTGACCCTAACCACAGTTGAGCTTCTGTGAGGTCTTTTGTCAGCTGTGCTTTCGAAGGCGCTGCAAATAGTAGATCGTCTAAGTATGGTATTACGGTCATCTTTTTTAACCTTAGAGGGGCCAGAGCTTCTGCTAACACTTTGGTGAATATCCTTGGGGATGAGGATAACCCGAAAGGGAGAGCTCTGCTCTGGAAATGATATTCCTTTCCCTCCATCTCCACTGCTAACCTCAGATATTTCTGCGACTCCTGTCGGATGGGAATGTGGAGATATGCATCTCGGAGATCCATGGTCGCCATGAAGGTTTCTGGTTGTAGAATGTTTTTGACCAAAAATATGGATTTCATGCGAAATTTTTTGTATTGAATCGCTTGGTTTAAAGGTTTTAAGTTAAGTATTAACCCAAACTTCCCGGAAGGTTTTTTGATCACAAAAATGTGAGAGTAAAAATCCCTTCTTTTTTCCTTCTCTGGGACTGGAGTAAGGACCTTCTGGTCCACCATCTCCCCTAGCAACAGTGGAAGAGCCTTGGCTTTCTCTGGATCCCTGGGAAGTCTCGTTACTAGAAATCTCTCTGGAGGATGACAGTTGAATTCCAGAGAGTAGCCCCTTGCGATAATGTCCAAAATAAACTGATTGGCTGTCGCCTTCTGCCATTGAGGTAGGAAGGTAGCCAGTCTTCCCCCTACTGGCACTCTGTTGTCATTGTTTGGCAGCTTGGTTAGAAGAGCCAAAGAGGACATTACTCTTTGGTTTCCCCTTGTAACCTGTCCAGTTTTTCTTAGGGTACTCTTTCTTTTCTTCTTGGGGACGATCTCTTCGCCCACGAAAAAAACTTTTGTGGAGGTTTTCGTTTTTCAGCCGGAAAGGCTTTCTTCCTGTCCGCTGTTCTTTCCAAGGCCTCGTCCAGGCCGGAACCAAACAGCAAATCCCCAGTAAATGGGAGATTGCACAGCCTTGTTTTGGATGCCGCATCGCCTGTCCAGGTCTTCATCCAAATCACACGTCTTGCTGCAACTGCTAGTCCACCTGACCTTGCTGCTAGCTTGACTGATTCTGCGGATGCATCCGCAATATAACCAACCGCTTTGGAGAGAACTGGAAGTGTATTCAGAATCTCCTCCCTAGGCGTACCATTTTTAATATGGTCTTGCAGCTGTGAGAGCCAAAACTCTAAGTTTCTTGCCACGCAAGTGGTGGCTAGGGCTGGCTTCAGACTAGCGACACTTGTCTCCCAAGCTCTTTTTAGGATAATGTCGCCCTTTTTATCCATGCCATCTTTTAGGTGTCCCATGTCTTCAAATGCCAATGAAGAATTTTTTGAGACCTTAGAAAGTGGCGCATCCAATTTGGGATTTTTATTCCAAACTTCTTTTGGATCTTCACTAAAAGGAAATCGCTTTTTGTGACCGCAAAAAAAGGTTTCCTTTCTGGGTCTGCCCATTCGTTTTTCACGGTATCTGACATTACCGGATGAACTGGGAATACTTTGGATTTTTTCTTCCTCAGACCCTGGTACATCAGGTCATGTTTGGAAGGCAGTTCTTTTTCCTGCTCAATTTCCAGTTTCGTAAATGGCCCCAAGCAAATCATCCACGTCTTCTAGAGATAACTTGTATTTGGGTCCCTTTCTTTCTTCTCTCCCATCTTCCTGCTCTGGATCTGAGCTATCGGTAGCCATAACACTAGCTGTGCTGCTGCCCGCTCGCTCTCTCACCGACTCGTGCGACCCTGAGGCGACTTCTGATCTGGGTGAGGCCATGGGAGAGGAAACTCCAGTAGGAACTGCTGGAGGTTTAACTTCTGCGATAAACTTTTTGAGATCCTTAAAAGGTGTTAGCCATATCATCTCTTACGGATCCAAAAATCTTCGCATAAACTGCATCCGACTGTTTTTCAACCAGTTTGTCAATGCATGTTTTGCATAGCGGTTCTGTGTTTTCCAAGAGCATCTTGGTATTACACTTTGCACACCGCTTCTTGGGAGTGGGCTTTGGCTCTTTAGGTGGTTTCACCTGCCAAAAGATAAACACAGGGGGACCCATGGCGGTGAGAAAAAAATACACACTGCACCAAACAATACTAAAGAGCACACCCAGTGACATTAGTAACCCCCTGGCCCCAGCTTGCTAGTGCACCATCACCACCTAGCTGCTGTCCCAATACAAAGGATACAAAGGTCACCCACTGGTGCCTACCTGCATCCTGCTGGTGCTTTTGCCTTCTGGAGCCTGGGCCGATGGAATCTCATTCTCTTCCAGCATCCTGGCTTGCTGTGGCGTTCGATACTGCCGCCTGCAGCCGCGTCCACGCTACTAGCACCAGCCGACCGTTCGAATTTCCCGCGCCTTTAAGGGGATTGGACCAGCTTCCCCGGCGCACACCGATTGCGTCATTCCTACCTGGAAGTGACGCCCCGCGTCTTCCGGGTCAAGCGGCGTTCAGACGTGGGTACACGCCCCCCCCCGCTGACGCCGCCAAGGGAACGCAGCAATGGCGCCTTTCTCCTCACCTGGGCACAGAGGAAATTCGAACCCGGGACACCTCCTGCCCACAGCCTAAGGAGGGTTGCCCGTGGTCAAAGAACCGTCCTCCTCCACGCCAGTGATGCGGCTCCGGTAAGGTCCACTGACCCCCTGCCGCAGAGACTCCACACAGTCAGCCCTGCTGACACCCACTGCTGCACCCGCAGACACCTGTCCCGGTCAGCCCATGGGAGATGGAGCCCCCCCTCAGGTCCTTTTGGCAACATGTCTCCTCTGGACGGAGGAAACACTAAGACTGACCAGGGACCTGAGGGACCGCCTCTTAAAAGGGAGGGAAAAATGAATGGCAATGTGTTTCCTGATTGTGAGGAGGAGCTCCATCTCTCAAGGGCTGACTTGGAAGACGACTGGGGGAAAAATGCTTGTGTGTAGTAAAAGGAGGGCCCTTGCCACTGGCGTGGCTCCTTACCCTTCTTGGATTGCGGAAACAACGTTCTCTTACCTCCTGTGGCATCTTTAATGATGTCATCTAGAGAGGCCCCAAAAATTCTGTTGCCCTTAAAGGGCAGATACAACAGGGCCTTCTTGGAAGATTGGTCCGCAGACCAGCACTTGAGCCAGATCAGGCAGCGTAATGCCACCGCATAAACCGAGTCTCTAGACAGCAAGGGGATAGTATCCATGTCTGACTCGCAGACAAATTTAAGGCCACGTACCAACTGGTCAGCCAAAGCTACCTCATTCGGAGGAGCCTCCCGCGCCTTTAACCCCTGGTGTAGCGTCTTTGCCCACTCAGTAAGTGTCTGAGACACCAAAGCCCCAGCCAATGCTGGATGCACCGCTGAGCCCACCACTGTGTATAGGTAGCGAGCGCCTCAGCCTTCTTGTCCACCGGGTCCCTTAAGACAGGAGCCCCTTCCACTGGAATCGTGGTAACTTTAAGTCTGGACACAGGGGGGTCCACTACCGGGGGAGAGTACCATTTTTCAGGAAACTCTCCTCAAAAGGGGTACCGGACCGCAAAAATTTTTGGGGCTGCAAAAACCTTCAGTGGGTTCTCCCACTCCTTGTATAAAAGCTTATCAAGATAAGACACACAAGGAAACACTTTGGCGGTGCAGGCCGGCTTACGGAAACCAAAGGGGACCGCCGTCTCTGCTGTTTCTGCAGCATTTTCCAATTTCAGTGTACCCCGCACTGCAGTGATAAGGTCAGATTCCAAGGCCTTTTCGCGTGTTGACCTGGAGTCATTCTCACTGTCCGACCGGTCACGGTCCACAGTCTCTGATGCATCAGTCAGAATTCAGGCTATGAGCCACAGCCGGGCCTGGTTCTGCATCAGATTTATCCCCAGAAGATGGCGGGGGAGGGGGCACTTCCTACCCCCCCCCCCCACGCCGCTTCCACCTTGCTGTTTTGCAGTAGGTTTTTGCCTTTGGAAAACATACAACCGCCAGTAGTTAAAAATGGCGGCTAGTTCACTTCCGGTTTGCGGAGATGGTATTTCCGACCGGATATGGTAATAGAGGGGGTATTGCCATTACCTACGATGGAGGTTAGGGCACTTCCGGTCACACGGAGCGGCCGTCCTTCATTCAGTAAATTAAGATAGGTTAATCACAAGCGGAAGAGGGTATAAATTAAGGGATAGGCGGATGTTATGCAGCTTCCTGATGACGAATTGACTGCAAAAAATGCTTTCAGGCTGCGGGATCATTTGCCTATCACTCCTGGTAAACAAAACGAGGTCGGGATAACATTCAGCTTGGTGGAGGAACCATAAGGGGCCCACGTGCAGACCAGACATAGAATATCTATACATGGCTGGATCAGCTCAGTGCTGGCTCATAGGCACCTACACATGTGAGTGAATCAAATTATTTTAACTTTAATATTTTAAAGACATACTGCACCATGATGGCCCTTTATGTGTTTTATGAGTAAACATAGAGCAATATTCATCATCAGTATATTGGGAGGAACTGCTGTAAAGTCTGGCGAATGGAGTGGTTATCCATATGAACCAAAGGCGCACAAATTTATCTGGTGAGTGGCCAATCTATTTGGTGGCGGTATAGCACATACGTGGTGAAGGGGAAAGTTCAGCAATTCACTTGGTATAATAATTGCTCACATTGGACTATATGGACTCTATTATTTGTTGTATTCAGTTCACTGGAAGGATGTAATAATTCATATATTTCATTCAATTCTGATATTTGGTGGTTTATATTGTATCATATATTTCGGTATATGGTATTGCTTGTTGCAAATTGCACGCAATATCGCAGCAGGAATTCCTGCTATTCATGGCACGCATAATTTTATTTAATTTAATATAATTTAATTAGATTGGTATAGTATTTGTGGTCAATACACACATCATATATATTTATATATAGAGCACCAAGTTCACATAATTGTCTAGATCAGCGCAATTCACTTTTCTTTTCATAATTTCCATTTAACCTGTATGGTTGCATGATATATATAATTGCAGCAGACTGTTTTTTAGTATAGGTATCTTAGCGCCGGTAACACAACTTCACATCAGGGGCACCAGCTGCTAACTCAGGTGTTTCAGGGGAAATGAGGTCTGCTTCAGACGCCATCTTGACCCACGCGCCTAACACCCACAGGGACTCCAGGAAAGGTATCAATAGGCCACCCTCCTAGCTGCTACAGATGCAGGGTCTCCCAGAGGACTCACCACCCTTATAACGGTACCGCTATTGCTGCCGTCTGCTCCCACCTGAGATGCTCTTCCACAGCTGTCTGTTTCAGTCTGGATCCTCATCAGCGTGTGTCTGTAAGCTTCCGCGCCTGTGGAATGCACCCTAGAGGCCAAAGGCATCCACAAACTGGCCGCCGAGCAGCGGTGCCAAAGAACAGCGTGGACCACAAGAAAATGGCCGCCGAGCTGCGGTAGATCCATACAGGTGCGAACCACAAGAAAATGGCCGCCAAACAGTCAACAGAGGCCAAAGCAGGCGCAGACCACAAGAAAATGGCCGCCGAACGGCACGAACCACAAGAAAATGTTGTCCGACAGCATGGAGGGAGAAAGCACACACCAGTAAGCAGCACATTGACATTAATGACAGGCTACAGCGCAGCCCCGCTCCAGTTGGAGCCCCCCAGCACCCAGTCTTAGCTTCAGAGCCCAGGGAGGAGGAAAGACAGGGAAGAGAGGAAAGAAAGGGCCACAACCACTAACTTGATCCCTCCAGGCATGTCCAGCCAAATCAACCTGCGAAGCAGGGGAGCTACTTACCTTTCCTGCGTGGATTATGCTGGAAGACATTCCAGACAGAAAATATTCCGCGCATGGAGGAGACTGACGGCCCAACATGCTGTGATTGTTCCAGAGACCGATCATAGGCATGCCCTGGAGCGCGAAGCTCACTGGCCACCTGTGGACAGACAGGCATGTTGTGGAAAACCCAGCGCGTAGCTAGGGTCGGCACATGCTCGATGGCCGAAACTGGGGAGACTACAAGGATCTGGGATCCAGCCTGTCGCCCAGTCGGCAGTTAATCGAAGAGCGCAGGAACAAAAAAAGTAGTAAAAAAAACCCCCCGGACCAATGGACACCCTTAGGGAGCCAGGTCTTTCTCCTATGCTAGGCAGAAAGAAAAAAAAACTGATCTGCTACATGCACAGAGAGGGATTATACCCAGAGGGTCCACCCCCTGCGTGGTACTGAAGGAGGTGTGATGTGTTAACCCTTACAAGTTTTCTGCCTAGTCACTCCTAAATGAAGGATAATACCCACTTGTCAATAGGAAGCTGTATCCGTCTATGAACGAAAGAGTAAATTGGTTTGTGTGATCACGGACAGATGTACGCAGATGATAATGTACAGATGTGCGCAGGTGATCACGGACATGTGTGCAGATAATCATGTAGCCGTAAAATCGTATGTCCCAATATGTGGGAGACAGGTGTTTTTACTTTGTGGGGACATGTGTTTTGGGGACATTGTGTGGGGACTTTGTGTGTTTACACTGGGCTGGTGATCAGTGTAAAAAGCTGTAAAAAACAGCTCATACTCACTGATCACCAGCCGGCTGCAGCGATCCGCTCTCCTTACTGACAACTTCTGTGTGAGGAGAACCGTTCGCCTAACAACCGGCTCTGTATTTACATCACATGATTGGACACAGCTGTCATATGATCAGGAGGGCCAATCTCAGAGCCCTCCTGCCGATCTGAGATGCGCTGTGTCCGGGTAACACGAGCGCATCGGGATCACGCCGCTGCGCTAGGGCTGGGCGATTTCCCCCCCCCCCCCCCCCAAAAAAATAGGATTTTTGTACTCACTGTAAAATCCATTTCTCTGACATCCATGGACCGACACGGCGGCTCTTAATCACTGAACGTGTGGGTATATGTCCCTGCTTGCAGGAGAAGACCTAGGCAGAATGTTAAAACATTCCAGAACTAACCAGAGCTGAACAGCCCCGCCCAGGGGGTGGGCCCTCCGGACATTACCCTCCCACCTGCAGCTAGCAGACCTCAGTTCGTAACAAAGCAGTACAAACTTCAAAAGGAAGGGTGGGTGCCATGTCGGTCCATGGATGTCAGAGAAATGGATTTTACGGTGAGTACAAAAATCCTATTTTCTCTTATCATCCATGGACCGACACGGTGGCTCTTAAATCACTGAAAGTGTGGGACGTCCAAAAGCAGTGTCAAGGAGGGATGGGAGCAGTATAAATGGAAAAACCAAAAAACTTCACTCCAAACAAGGCAGAGCTCCTCAACGGAGGAGTTGCCACTTTAAACAGCAGCCTGCAACACCTTGCGGCCGAAGGAAGCATCTGGAGATGCAGCCACATCAACCCTATAAAACTTAGAAAAGGTATGAACAGACTACCAGTTTGCCGCCTTGTACGCTTGTGCAACAGACGCTTTATGTCGGAAAACCCAGGAAGCACCAATTGCCCTGGTGGAATGCGCCGTAACCGGAAAGGGAGGCGCCCGCCCCATGAGAGCATAGGCTTGAAAGACGGTTTGTCCGATCCACCTAGAAAATGGTGGCAGACGAAGCCGATTGGCCCCGTTTCTGACTAGAGACCGTCAAACAGAGAGTCAGACTTCCGAATAGAAGCAGTAGCAGACATGTACACCCGCAAGGCTCGTACCACATTCAAAGTGTGCCGCGCACACTCTGGGATGCGATGGGCGAGGACACAAGGACGGGAGGACAAAGTCCTCATTTAGGTGAAAGGTCGAGATCACCCTTGACAAAAGAGAAAGTCGCGGATGCTACACCACCTTATCCTTATGGATGACTAAACATGGCAACTTGCAGTACAAGGTCTCCAACTCAGACACTCGTCTAACCGAAGTGATTGCCACTAAAATGGCCACCTTCTGAGACAAAGTGAAGAGGGGAATATCCTGGATATTCTCAAAAACAGTGTTATTACCTGTTAACTACTTTTTCCAGGAATCTTCCAGGACGGCTTACAGAGAGATAGGCTCCTCCCACCTAGAACAGGAAACACATGATCCACATCATAAAAGCCTTACTCATGCATTAGCCCCTCAGTATTTAACAAATAACCGAAGGCCTCAGAATCATTAAACCTGGATCAGCGTAGCTCTATCCTTATATATGCTTTACATTGCTACTCACCTCATAAAAAGGGAGGGAACTGACGCCGTCCTGGAAGATTCCTGGAAAAAGTAGTTAACAGGTAATAACACTGTTTTTCCAAGTCATCTTCCAGGACGGCTTACAGAGAGGACAATATAGTACTACCTGATCAGGGCGGGACCACAGCCTGCAGCACTTTCCTGCCGAAAGACTGGTCCTGGCTGGTAAGCAGGTCCAGTCTGTAATGCTTCACAAAAGTCTGGAAACTGGACCAGGTTGCGGCCTTGCAGATCTGGAGGGGAGATGCTCCTGCCCTTTCAGCCCAAGAAGTAGAAACCGCTCTTGTGGAGTGAGCATTTATACCTAATGGAGGTGTGCGGGAGACTGCCTTGTATGCCTCCGCAATGGCCGACTTCATCCACCTGGTGATGGTACCTTTGGATGCCTCTTTCCCCTTGTTAGGACCTGCGAATAAAACAAACAAGCTGGTGGAGCGTCGCCACTCCTTGGTGTGCTCTATGTAGGCAATCAGGCATCTCCTGACGTCTATTTTATTAAATCCTGCTTCCTTATTCTTTGGATTTGCGCAGAATGATGGTATCACGATTTCTTCTGACCTATGGAAGTTAGACGATACCTTGGGGAGAAAAGCTGGGTCCAGCGAGAGGATAATTTTGTCTTGTAAAATGGTGCAGAAAGGCTCGATCACTGAAAGTGCCTGGATCTCACTGACTCTCCTAGCCGAGACTAGGGCCACCAAAACTACTGTCTTCAGGGTTAACAGTTTTATGGGTAGTTCATCTATAGGTTCAAATGGTGCCCTACCGAGACCCTGTAATACTGTTGATAAGTCCCAGGGAGGGAACCTCCTTGCTTTGGGGACTCGTTTCCGGCTGATGGACACAAGAAATCTTTTGATCAGTGGTTCTTCTGACAGTCTTTGATTTAAAAAGTTGGACAGGGCGGCCACCTGAACCTTAAGAGTACTAACTGCAAGGTTTAGATCTGCTCCGGCTTGGAGGAAATCTAGAACCGCCGGGACCATGGCACCTGACACTCTGTTGTTGAGTCTGCGCCAGTCCCCAAATCTCTTCCAAATTTTATTATAAATTGTGTTAGTGGACGGCTTTCGGCTGCTAAGAATGGTATCGATTACCTTGGCCGATAACCCTCTCAGCTCTAACAGCTCCCTTTCAGAAGCCAAGCCGTCAGAGAAAGAGAGCTCAGTTCTGGATGATTCGCTTCTCCCTGGTATAAGAGGTCCGACCTGTAAGGTAGTCTCCAAGGTTCTGCAATGCTGAGTCTTAGAAGACCTGAGAACCAAGACCTCCTCGGCCAAAATGGCGCGATCAGGATGACCTTTGTGTTGGACCCTCTTATCTTCCGGATAATCCTCGGAATGAGGGCAAACGGTGGAAATGCGTATACCAGTTCTGCCTCCCAAGACTGGGATAGGGCATCTAGGCCCCGACTGAGAAGAACTCTCTGTAGGGAATAGAACTGTTTCACCTGCCTGTTGTGTCTTGTAGCAAAAAGGTCTATCTGTGGGTCTCCCCACTTCTGCACTATTTCTTCGAACACTGTTCGATTCAAGCACCATTCTGTTGAAGACAGCGTCTCTCTGCTTAGGGCATCTGCCAGGGAATTTAATTCCCCTTTTAGGTGAATGGAAGATGGGGATAACAGGTTTTCTTCTGCCCATTGAAGGATCTCTCTTGCTATCCTCATCAGACCCGGGACTCTCGTACCCCCTTGCTTGTTGAGGTAACAAACCGTGGTAATGTTGTCCGAAAGGACCTGCACATGTCTTCCCCTTAGGGATGGGCAAAAGGCTACTAGGGCCTTTAGAACCGCCTTCATCTCCCTCGCATTGGAGGAGAGGCCGGCTTCCTGCCGGTTCCAGAGCCCCTGGGCTATCAGAGTGCCTGAATGGGCCCCCCAGCCCTGCCCGCTGGCGTCCGTGGTGACTGCCAGAGGACAGTGTTGGGACCAGAGTCGGCCAGCCGAGAGGTTTGCAGGGATCAACCACCATTCTATTGAGAGCTTTACTTCCTGCGGAATTTCCGTCTGTCTCTGAAGTGAATTTGTTTGTCCATCCCAGAGAGAAAGCATGAACGCCTGAAGCGCTCGAGTATGGAACTGAGCCCACTGGACTCCTGGGATGGCCGCTGTCATTAACCCAAGGACCCTCATTATACTCTGAATTGAGGTCCTTGAACAAGTGCAGAGGTTCCTCACCTCTGTCAAAATTGTCTCTACCTTTTCCTTTGTCAGGAATATCTTGGACTTCCTTGAGTCTATCAGGTATCCTAGGTATACAATGCTCTGAGTAGGTACTAATTGTGACTTCTCCTGATTTACCAGCCACCCTAGTTGCTGAAGGTGTCTGGTAGTTCTGCTCAGGTTCCGTCTGACTTCGTCTGCCGAGTCTGCAAAAATCAGTAGGTCGTCCAGATAGGGGATAATCTGAATTCCCTCTGATCTCAGAGTCCCTAGCGCTTCTGCCAGTATCTTCGTAAAAATGCGTGGAGCTGACGCTAGTCCGAAGGGCAGAGCATTGAATTGAAAATAGAGGGTTCTGAACCCTTTTCTTACTGCAAATCTGAGGAATTGTTGGGACTCCTCTCGAATAGGGACGTGAAGATAGGCGTCCCTTAGGTCTAATGAGACCATGAAGACCCCAGGGGTTAACAGCTCTCTGGTGGAGTAGATTGATTCCATCTTGAAACGTCTGTACTTCACGTACATGTTTACTTGTCTCAGATTTAGAATCAGTCGAAATTTTCCTGATGATTTCTTTATCAGAAAAACTTGAGTAGAATCCTTCTTTTCTTAGAGATGGGGGGATGAAGCTTATCACCTTCTCTTCTAGCATACTCTGTAGGAGGGAAGACATAGCTGTGGCCTTTTCCACGTCTCTTGGGAGACTTGTTATGAAATTTTTTTGAGGGGGGCAGCCTAAAAGTTCTATCCTGTACCCTGATGCGATCAGATCTAGGATAAAACGGCTGCTGGAGATGGTCTGCCACTGTGGAAGGAATGACCCCAATCTCCCCCCCACAGGCCCGACTGAGTCACTGGGAAGTGTTCTTAGGCTGGGAGGGTCTAAAGAGGAAACCTCCTCTGCCCCTTCCCCTCCTGTATTGCCAACCCCCTTTCTGATCTTGGGCTCTGTTATTCCGTCTCCTATCCCCCTGGTGAGAGTTCCTTTCACTTGACACCTGAAAGGGACGAAAACTCCTCTTTTGTTGTTGTTGTTGCTGCTGCTGCTGCTGCTGTTGCCTCTTGGGAAAAGGGAACCCCTTCTTTTTATCGGCCGACCTCTCTAGGACGGATTCCAGCTCCTTTCCAAAGAGCAGATCTCCATCGAATGGGAGGGAACAGAGTCTTGTCTTTGAGACAGAGTCTCCTCCCCAGGTCTTTAGCCAGATAGCCCTCCTGGCTTCATTAACCAAGGCTGTGGCTCTGGCCGAGAACGTGACCGACTCCGTGGATGCATCCGCTATATAGGCCACTGCCTTGCTTAGCGTGGGTAAAGCATCCAGGATCTCTTCCCTGGGAGTGTCTGACTCCAGAAGAGTGCGGAGCTGTTTAAGCCATAAGTCAAGTGTACGCGCCACGCATGTGGTGGCTAGTGCGGGTCTAAAGTTGGCGGAGCAAGCTTCCCACGCCTTCTTTAAATAGCCCTCCGCCTTCCTGTCCATTGGGTCCTTCAGGATACCTGTATCCTCAAAGGAAAGTTCTGAAGCTCTAGAGACCTTGGCTATGGAAGCGTCCAGTCTGGGACATCTATCCCACAGCTTTGTATCCTCCTCAAAGGGGAACCTTCTCTTTAAATTTTTAGGGAAGAATACTGCTTTCTCCGGCTTCCTCCATTCATGAAGTATGGTCTCCCTTAGGGATCCATGCACCGGAAAGGTTCTGCCCTGTCTAGTCTGAAGGCTTTCATATAGGAGGTCATGCACTGACAACTCCTGGTTCTCTGGGGACTCCAGTTCCAGGGTATCGTAGATTGCTTTCAGGAGCTCCTCTGTCTCCTCTGAAGGAAAAAGGAATTTTTGTATCTTTTCTGGCCCTTCCTCGCTCGGGTCTATCTCCTCAGGCTCTGAGGCTGAGCCTGAGTTGTTCTCCCCGTCCTCCAGGACTTGATGCTGGTGGACTGCCCGTACCTGGGCCCTAACTTCTGGCCTCACGGTAGTACTGGTGCCTGAAGTACCTGGGCTGGGTTCAGCAAGTGTCTCTTGCTGTGTGGGCTTAAAGGACTGAAACGTCTGTTTCATCCCTGACTTTAATGAGTCCATAAAACCTTTGAGAACAGGGCCTGTTTCTTCTTTGACAAGTCTGTCTATGCAGTCCTGACAAGCATTCTTTTTCCACCCAATCTGCATCTTCCTGGTACATATTGGGCATCTTTTTCTAGGTGTTGCTTATCTCTGGGCTCGTGGGTCTCGTCCTGTAATACAGTAAATGACAAGCCCCTGCATATTACTTACACTGAAGTAAACACCCAAACCAGAAACACCACGTGGACTCTCTTATTCTAGTCTAAGAATTATGAGAAGTACCCACCACCAGAGCCTATGTTAGAATATGTGACGTCTGCCACCATCAGCATAGGAGAAAACAAACGGTCTCTGGAATAAAACAGACTCCCCCTGTGCCGCCCCCACAGGGGGGTAAGAAAAGGAAAGAAGCGGTCTGCCCCTTATTTTCTTACCTTAGGGCCCGATGCGACCGATGGCGCCTCCAGATCTGCGTCTCTGGATCCTTCCATGTTGCGCGGCGCCATCTTTAGGTCCGGGTCCCTTAAATATGAGAGGAGTGGAGGTCCGAGGCGGCGCTGTGGATCCGACGCCGCCCCACGGCACAGCACGCCTGTTATCTTCAACTAGGCTTCCAAATGGGTGTACCAAGATGGCCGCCGCGAGACTTCCTGTCGTGTCACTTCCTGTTTTCTGCGCCGGAAGTGACACTCTAGCTGTGCGCCCAGCGCCACGCTGTTCTGGAGCTAGAGACTCCCCTCTGGAGATCTGTCTGCCCGGGAAGGATACCGGCCCCGAGCCTCCGCCAGGAGGATACCCTGCTGTGCCGCGGCTGGACCCACTGGATCACCTCCTCCACCCTCACAGGTAACCTCGCTGAGGATACACCCGACTTGGGAGGTGGGGTCCCATACCATCACCCATGACCCCTGTTTCAGGTCTCCTGGGTGGCCCCAAACTGACTCATACCCCAGGGGAACTACCCCTGTTGACTGGGTATGGCCGTCGGGGGGGCCCCTGCCGCCTGGCACGAAGGCCCAAAAAAAAAAAAAAAAAATAACAAACATCCCTTGGATGGTGCCTGTCTAGCCTGAGGAAACACAAACACTGAGGGGCTAATGCATGAGTAAGGCTTTTATGATGTGGATCATGTGTTTCCTGTTCTAGGTGGGAGGAGCCTATCTCTCTGTAAGCCGTCCTGGAAGATGACTTGGAAAAGAAGGTTCCTGGAGAACCGAGAGTACCAATTCCGATCCCACGGGGGGGGGGTTGAGGAGACTTGACAGGAGGGAGCACATGGCGAACCCCCCTGCATAAGGGTGCTAACTAAGGAATGACCCGCTAGTGGTCGCTGAAAGAAGACGGCCAGGGCTGAAATCTGACCCTTAATGATACTCAAAGTGAGCCTTTGGGACACTCCATGCTGCAGGAAACGCAGGATTCTAGGGATGGAATACGTCCGAGGATGTCAGTCCAGCTCATCGCACATGGCGATGTAAGCTTTCCAGGTACAGAGATAGTTCTGGAGGAAGACTTCCGTGTCCTTAATATGGACTAAATGACCGAGTCCGAGAGACCTCGGTCTCTCAACACCTGGCTTTCAACAGCCATGCCGTTAAGGCCAGAGACTGTAAAGGCAGGATGAAATATATGACTGAGACAGAAAGTCCTCCCTTATTGGCAACCATCAGGGAACGGCCGCGACGAGACGTACCAGTGAAGCCAAGGCCAATCCGGAGCAATGAGGATCACCGGAATTCCCTCGGTCGCCACCCTGCGCAGCAAGCGAGGGAGCAACTGCAGCGGAGTATAACCGTATATCAGGTGATAATGACCCCATGGGCCACCAATGCCTCTGAGGCATCCGACCAAGGATCCCTGGATCTGGCCACAAATCTCAACAACTTGCAATTGAGTCGAGAGGCCATCGGGTCTACCTCCGGCGTGCCCCACCTTCTGTGTGGCAAAGGAGTTGAAATACTTCCGGGTGCAAGGACCACTCTCCCTGGTCCAACGTCTGGCGACTCAAATAGTCCGCCAGTTCTATGCCCGGAATGTAAACGGCCGACAGAGCCGACACGCTTCTTTTAGCCCACTTCAGGGTACAGGGGACCTCGGAAGCCGCAGCTGAGCTCCGAGTCCCCCCTTGATGGTCGACATAAGCCACCGCCGTGACTTGTCCGACTGGATCCTAATGGAGCGATCCTGCAATCTCTCAGACCCGAGGAGAGGCACAGTCTGATGGCCCGTATTTCCAGAACATTGATCTGCAAACAGGCTTCAGCCGGAGTCCAAGCCCTTGGGCTAAAATGACTCCCCAAACTACACCCCAACCCTTCAGGCTGGCGTCCGTAGTGAACACCGTCCATTGGACGGGGAGGAACGACTTCCCGGACCGAAGAGCCGGGGACCCAAACCACCATGTCAGGGACGCCCTGACCAGGTGGCTCTCCTGGATCGGAAAATCCAAAGACAACGGGGATTTGTCCCAAGGGAACAAGATCTCCTTCTACAACGCCCTGGTGTGTGATTGGGCATACGGCACGGCCTCGAAAGAGGTCGCGATGAGTCCAAGGACTCCCATGCAAAAACGGATTGACGACCATTTTTTGGAATGTCAGCATCCGCACTGCAGACTGAAGTGTCAGTAGCTTCCCCGGAGGTAGGAATACCTTTGCCTCCAAGGAGTCCAGAATCAGACCGAGATACTCCAGATCTTGAGTCGGGACCAGGACTGACTCCTGAATGTTTAGGAGCCACCCGAAGTCCCTGCGGGTCTGACTGACAATAGTCACCCTGTCTTCCAATTCTGAGCCACTTCCTGCTCTGCGAAGAAGATTGTCCAGATAGCCCACGACAGCAATGCCTCGCTGTCTCAGCAAGCTAGAACCGGCACAAGCACCTTGGTGAACACCCTCGGTGCCGAGGCTAGGCCGAAAGGAAGAGCCACAAATTGATAGTGGACCTCGCCGAACGCAAGCGCAGAAACTTGTGGTGACTTGCGCAGATTGGAACATGCAAGTAGGCGTCCTTGATGTCCAAGGTCACCAGAAAATCCCCTTGACGAAGTGTACTGACCACTGTGCAAATGGATTCCATGCGGAACTTTTGCACCTTCATGAATGCATTCAGGACCTGGAGGTCCAAGATAGGCCGAACCCCGTCCCTTTTTTGGGACGACAAACGAATTTGAGCAGAATCCCTGAAACCTCTCCTGTGACGGAACCGGCACAATCCTCCGGACCTGAACAATCCTGAAGAGGCCCCATAGGGCTGCCCGACAGGCAGGAAGGAGAGGAAGATTCAAAAAGGAAGAATCTGTCTGGGACCAGGAACGGAAACCTATCCTGTAACCTGAGGTGATCACCTCGCCCACCCACCGGTAGGAGATCCGGGAGGTCCACCGATCCGTGAACCTGCAAAATCGTCCCCCCTACCCCAGAGTCGGGTGGGGGCTAGACTGCACGCGGAGGCGGGCTTGGGGAGCCGGCTTGTTTGGCTTATGCACCCAGGGGCGCTTGTGTCCACCAGCTGCACCGCTGTCAGTCTGGGAGGGCCTCCCCGTTGACTGACGAAAAACCCCCTTTTTTTCTGAAAAAGGAAGGACCCTGCTTACAGCGGCCTCCTTACCCTTGCTAGCCTGAGGAAGAAGAGTGCTTTTACCTCCCGTGACATCCTTGATGATGTCATCCAGCACAGCACCGAAAATCCTACCACCTTTAAATGGTAGATCCGTCAAAGGCTTTGTAGAGGCTAGGTCAGTAGACCAGCATTTCAACCAGATCAGACAATGCAATACCACTGCCCAGACAGAGGCCCTGAGATATAAGGGGCCGCGTCTAATGTGGCGTCGCAACTTAAACCAGGCCCTGCACCATTTGGTGGGCCAGAGCGATAGTGTCTGGAGAAAGATCATGCTCCTGTACAGTTTGGTGCAAAACTTTGCCCAACCCGCAAGTGTCTGAGACACAAGGGTCGCCGCTACTACAGGCCGTAGGGCGGACCCCAACAAGGCAAACATGGCTCTGCTCATCACTTCTCACCTCCTGTCAGTGGGGTCCTTAAATGCAGGAGTCCCCTCCATCGGGAGAGTGGTGGCCTTGTTCAACCGGGCGACTGGAGGGTCGACCACTGGGGGAGAAGCCCACGTTTTAAGTAGGGCATCTTAAAAAGGGGTATCTGATAGGCAAACGCCGCAGGACCATAAAAGTCTTTTGCGGCTTTTTCCCCACACCTTATCAATGAGCTGGTCAAACAAAAGGTACATATGGGAAAAAAACTTTTTTAGAAGGCCCGGCCCTAAGGAACCAGAGGAGACTATCCGCCTGAGGTTCTGCATCCGCAGCATTTAGCTTGCGAGTGTCCCTCACCGCAGCAATGAGTTCACTAACAAGCGCTTTGTCATTTACTGACTCAGAACTGGAGATTTGCTCGCAAGGAATGTCCTGTTCAAAACCATCAAATATATTCAGAGCTAGGGTCCTGAGCGGTAGTGGAAACAGCGCACACCACTTTTTTTCCTTTTTTTTTTTTGATGGAAATAAAGTGGGGAGAGGGGCCTTTTTTGCTCCCTTGTGCTCACACACTGCTTCCCTCCTGGTCAGATTAATGATTCAAGGACTGCTGACAACTGGTCTATAAGGACCGCAGGTGCAGGAGCACTGCCAGTTGTCTCTAACAAGTGGGAAGAAACAGGTGAACCAGACTCCATGTTGCCACCCTCTGAGACCTTATTCACCATTACAGTGAATAATACAGCCCACCCACTGGCTATGCTGGGGCTGAGGAGGGGATACCCGGAGTACTCACCACCCCTAGGGACCGCTCGGTACCGCTGTATGAGCCGCGCTGTAGCGCGAGCCTGAGGAGAGTGAAAAATCTGTGAGATGTGGAATTTGCGCCTTTCAGCAGCGCCGCAAGAGGCCGAAAACTAAACTGAAAGAGCCACGGCTACAAGAAAATGGCCGCCGGGGGCCTGTATAACTGCGATTTGAGCCGCGGCAAAATGGCCACCGATGGCGCACTTTTTAAATTTAAAACACTGCGCCAATGGCGCACGAAAAAAAACACGTTCCCCCAGAACACTTTCCAAACACAGTAACAGACATGGAGCGGCCCCAACCCAGGGCAGAGTGACCCCCCAAGCATCTCCACACAGGACAGCAGCAAAACAGGGTGCAGAGAGCAGCATAACAGGGGGAGAGACAGGGAGAACCCCCCCCCACACACAGAAGCACAGCCAGCATGTACTTGCCTTGCAGCAGGAGAGACTACTTACCCGTCCCGCAAGCACCTTTGGGAATTTTCACCCTCGGTGCCAATAGAGGGACTCACTGGCTTGTTTCAGACAGACCTATCACAGAGTCGTACTGCGTAGCTGTCGGCCCGGTCAACCGCGAATGATACAGAAGGTACTGTTGAATCTTGAGAGGACCGCGGGAGCATGAAAGTAACTCGGCCACCCCTGGAGCCATGTTGTGAACTGAGTCTCACGCACACAAGGCGAGGATCAGCACGCTCGATGGTCGGACAGGCAAGACTACGAGGATACTAGTGTACTTTTCTTTCCTTTTACTTTTTCGCAATTCATCTGGTAACACCACCTGGCCCTAACCGGACACTGTCCGTAAGTTTTATCGCATATCCGGACAGGAGCGATAACTTTTTTTCCCCATCTTGGATTGAAGCTTGGGGTTCCTGTTTGAATTGCTGCTGAAGATTTGCTGTCCACAGCGGCTTACCCTTGCCTGGTTGACCCTTTGAGCGTACGTTTCTGGGGTCCACTCTCTCCGGTAAGCCTTTTCTACAACCGATTGGTGGTGGTCACTTCACGTCAAGTTTTTGGGAGCACTATTATTTTGACTGTTTATTCACAAGTTCTTCATCAGCATCCATTTATTTTCGTTTTCATTAAGGCCCCATGCACACGAGACGCTGTTATTTGCTGTTGAACGCGCGTTCAGAGGCAGTTGGACGCTTTTTTCAACTGCTCCTGAACCCATTCAATGTTATCCTATGTGTCCATGCACACACTCTCGTTTTTTGGCGTTTTTAGGCAGTTGCGTTTAACCTCGTTTTTCCAGAAGCAAAAAAATGGGTTCAGACGCAAAAGTTTTCACGTTTCAGACGCTAAACGCTGCTAAACGCGGCTAAACGCGGCTAAACGCGGTACCGGCGTTTTGCCGCGTTTGCGTTTATAAGCGTTTTTAAAGGTGACCTATTTTTTAACATTAGAAATCTCAAAAATGATGGCAAATGATGAAAAACTATTAAAAAATATAAAAGAAAACTGTAATTGCTTGCATCGCATTGTGGACAATCCACAACTTGTGGCAGGTAAAGTGGCAAGTGGACAATCAACAACTTGTGTCAGGTGATGTGGCCAGGTGACGTGGCCAGGTGACGTGGCAAGTGGACAATCCACAGCTTGTGGCAGGTGACGTGGCCAGGTGACGTGGCAGGTGACGTGGCAGGTAACGTGGCCAGGTGATATGGCCAGGTGACGTGGCAAGTGGACAATCCACAACTTGTGGCAGGTGACGTGGCCAGGTGACGTGGCAGGTGACGTGGCCAGGTGATGTGGCCAGGTGACGTGGCAGGTGACGTGGCAAGTGGACAATTCACAACTTGCGGCAGGTGAAGTGGCCAGGTGACGTGGCACGTGATGTGGCCAGGTGACATGGCAAGTGGACAATCCACAACTTGTGTCAGGTGATGTGGCCAGGTGACGTGGCCAGGTGACGTGGCAAGTGGACAATCCACAGCTTGTGGCAGGTGACGTGGCCAGGTGACGTGGCAGGTGACGTGGCAGGTAACGTGGCCAGGTGACGTGGCCAGGTGACGTGGCAAGTGGACAATCCACAACTTGTGGCAGGTGACGTGGCCAGGTGATGTGGCAGGTGACGTGGCCAGGTGATGTGGCCAGGTGACGTGGCAGGTGACGTGGCAAGTGGACAATTCACAACTTGTGGCAGGTGAAGTGGCCAGGTGACGTGGCACGTGATGTGGCCAGGTGACATGGCAAGTGGACAATCCACAACTTGTGTCAGGTGATGTGGCCAGGTGACGTGGCCAGGTGACGTGGCAAGTGGACAATCCACAGCTTGTGGCAGGTGACGTGGCCAGGTGACGTGGCAGGTGACGTGGCAGGTAACGTGGCCAGGTGACGTGGCCAGGTGACGTGGCAAGTGGACAATCCACAACTTGTGGCAGGTGACGTGGCCAGGTGACGTGGCAGGTGACGTGGCCAGGTGATGTGGCCAGGTGACGTGGCAGGTGACGTGGCAAGTGGACAATCCACAACTTGTGGCAGGTGACGTGGCCAGCTGACGTGGCAGGTAACGTGGCCAGGTGACGTGGCAGGTAACATGGCCAGGTGACGTGGCCAGGTAACGTGGCAAGTGGACAATCCACAACTTGTGGCAGGTGACGTGGCACGTGATGTGGCAAGGTGACGTGGCAAGTGGACAATCCACAACTTCTGGCAGGTGACGTGGCCAGGTGACGTGGCCAGGTGATGTGGCCAGGTGACGTGGCAGGTGACGTGGCAAGTGGACAATCCACAACTTGTGGCAGATGATGTGGCAAGTGATACGCTAAATACAAGTACACTGCTGCTCTCTCAGCTGCTGCTACTCACTCTGGTCTCACAAACTGGCTGAAATGGTTAAAATTTACTGTTTTTTGAGCTTAGGGAGGGTCTATGATGAAACGCTTATAAACGCAAACGCGGTTAAACGCCGCTAAACGCGGCCGCAAACGCGGCAAAACGCGCGTTTATAAACGCCGGTTTCAGCGTTTAAAAACGTGTGTTCAGCAGAGTTTGCACCTGCGTCTCGTGTGCATGGGGCCTAATGAATATAATTTTCTCTGGTGACTTTTATTGCTACACAATTCACATCACTGTGGACGGTTTGAACAATTTTCTTTATCACGGTGGATTATTTGAACGTTTTCATATATCTGCATTAGATGTTATGTGGACTGTTTAATCATATATATCACTGTTCCATACTGCACTTGCTCAGAGTGCAGTCCTCATTTAGTTAAGCTCTACACATTTCTGTTTCTTTTTTTCTTCACCATTTCAACTGGTTGTGTGAGCTGCTATCCAACTAGGCAGCGCGGAATTTTTTGTATTTGATACTAGTGTACCCAACCTGTTGCCCAGCCGACAGTTGATTGAAGGTCTCAAAAAGCAAAGAAAATTCCCAAAAGGAATAAAATTTAAAAGTAAAATCTTCCAGGAGACCAGCTCCTGAGAGAGCCACGTCCTCTCGTTCTGCTAGGCAGAAAAAAACTGAGGCTGCTAGCTGCAGGTAGGAGGGTTATGTCCAGAGGGACCGCCCCCCTGGGCAGGGCTGTTCAGCTCTGGTTTTGTTCTAGAATGCATGTTTCTAACATCTAACATTCTGCCTAGATCTCCTGCGAGCAGGGACATATACCCACACGTAAACAGTATGAGAGCTGTGTCAGTCCATGGACGATAAGAGAAACGGATTTTACGGCGAGTACAAAAATCCTATTTTCTCTTACCGTCCATGGACTGACACAGACAGCCTCTTCATTCTTGACAAAGTGGGACGTCCCAAAGCAGTGCCAAAGAACGAGGGGTGGGAACTAGATCAGGAAAAAAATAAAAAATTCACCCCAAACAAGCAGAGCTCCTCAACGGAGGAGGTGCAACATTAAACCGCCTCCTGCAAAACCTTGCGGCCGAAGGAAGCATCAGAAGATGCAGCCACATCAACCTTATAGAACTTTCAAAAAGGTATGTGCGGACGACCAGGTCGCCGCCTTGCACACTTGTGCAACTGACGCTTGATGTCAGAAAGCCCAAGAAGCACCAATTGCCCTGGTTGAATACGCCGTAACCGGAAAGGGAGGCGCCCGCCCCTTAAGGGCATAGGCCTGTATGACAGTGTCTGAAATGGTGGCAGACGAAACCGCTTGGCCCTGTTTTGGACCAGACACAAACAGAGTCAGACTTCCCAAATTAAGCCGTAGCAGCCAGGTACACCCATAAAGCACGTACCCACGTGTGAAGCGCAAACTCTCTGGGATGCAATGGACAAGGACATAAAGACAGAAGAACAATGTCCTCATTAAGGTGGAAGGCCGAGACCACCTTCGGGAGAAAAGAAGGCTGTGGGCGTAGCACCGCCTTATCCTTATGGAGGACCAAGTATGGCAGCTTGCAAGACGAGGCTGCCAATTCAGAAACCCTTCTGACAGAAGTAATGGCTACTAGAAAAGCCACCTTCTGAGATAAAGTTGAGAGGAATCTCTCTGATGTTTTTAAAAAGGAGGAGGTTCTTGAAGAACCAAGAGCACCCAATTCAAATCCCAAGGAGGAAGGAGGTGGTTTAATAGGGGGGAGCACATGGCGGACCCCCTGTACAAAAAAGTTACTAATCAAGGAATGGCCCGCTAGCGGCCGCTGAAAGAATGGCCAAAGCCGAAATCTGACCCTTAAATGATGCTTAAAGCAAGCTTTTGGGTCACACCACGCTGTAAGAACAGCAGGATCCTGGGACCGGAATACGTCCGTGGACGCCAAACCAGCTCCTCGCACATAGCGATGTAGGCCCTACATGTACGGTGGTATATCTTCCTGGAGGAAGATTTCCGTGCCCTCAACATGGTCGAAATGACCGAATCCAAGAGACCCCGGTCTCTCAGCACCTGGCTTTCAATAGCCATGCCGTTAAAGCCAGCGACTGTAAAGCAGGATGAAGAATGGGACCTATAGACAGAAGGTCCTCCCGCACAGGTAGTCGCCACGGAACGTCCGCCACTAGGCGCACCAGATGGGCGTACCAAGGACGCCAAGGCCAATCTGGCACGATGAGGATCACCGGAATCCCCTCGGCTTCCACCCTGCGAAGAAGGTGAGGAAGCAACTTCAGTGGAGGATAGGCATAAATCAGCCGATACCGACCCCACGGAGCCGCCACCGCGTCTGCCCAGGGATCCCTGAACCGAGCCACGAATCTCGACACCTTGCGATTGAGTTGAGAGGCCAAGAGGTCCACATCCGGCGTGCCCCACCTCCGTCAAAGGAGGTGAAACACCTCCGAATGCAAGGACCATTCCCCCTGGTCCAACATCTGGCGGCTCAGACAACTGGCAGGCGGACTACGCCTGGAATGTGAACGGCCGACAGAGCCGGCACGCTTCTTTCCGCCGATCCTAGGATGTTGGCGACCTCGGACGCCGCAGCTGAGCTCAGAGTCACCCCCCTGATGGTTGACATAGGCCACCGCCGTGACGTTGTCCGACTGGACCCTGACTGAGCGTCCCTGCAGTCTTCTTGACCACGAGGAGAGGCACAGTCTGATTGCCCGGAGTTCCAGGAAATTGAACGGTAGACTGAATTCGTCCGGAGTCCAGAGCCCTTGGGCTGACATTACTCCATAGACTCTGTCCCAGCCCGAAAGACTGGCGTCCGTTGTGATCACAGTCCACTGGACAGGAAGGAACGACTTCCCCGACCGAAGGGCCGGGGATCTCAGCCACCACTTCAGGGATGCCCTGACCAGGTGACTCACCCGGATCTGACAATCCAGTGATAATGGAGACTTGTTCCAGCAAGATAGGATCTTCTTTTGTAAGATTCGAGTGTGAAATTAGGCATACGGCACCGCCTCGAAGGAAGCCACCATGAGTCCCAGGACCCTCATGCAAAAATGGAGTGACGACCATTTGCAGGACGTCAACACCCGTACCGCAGATTGAAGAGTCTAATTTTTCCAAGGGTAGAAAGACCCTCGCCTCCGAGGAGTCCAGGATCAAGCCTAGGTACTCCAGACGCTGAGTCGGAACCAGGACCGACTTCTGAACGTTCAGCAGCCAGCCGAATTCCCGGAGGGCCTGACTGGCTATCACCACATTTTCCTCTAATTCTGAGCCAGAGTCTGCTCTCAGAAGAAGATAATCTAGATCAGGGCTCGACTATCACCGGGCGCCAGGTCGCAAATGCGACTAGAATTAGCAACCTGGGGCAGCACAGCTGAGGTTACCTGCATCTCCGTGCGCCCCCTGCGCGATCTCGGCCAGTAATTTAGGCCGTGACTTTGCGGCCTTCTGCAGGCCTAGGCTTCATTCTGTAATCTGGCGCCATCTTGTGGTGGCCGTTGGTATGACAAGACAACCAGCAATGCTTGCCTGTTTCACTGCCCGCCCATCTCCTTCCCTTTACTTAGAAGTTAACCCCCAAACATTATATATATATTTTTTTATTCTAACACCCTAGAGAACAAAATGGCGGTTGTTGCAATACTCTGTCATACCTGATTTGCGCAGCAGTCTTACAAGCGCACTTTAAAAAAAGTGTGTTTTTTTTCCTCAAAGAAAAAAATAAGACAACAGTGAAGTTAGCCGAATTTTTTTTTTATATTGTGAAAGATAATGTTACGCTGAGTAAATTTGATACCCAACATGTCACGCTTCAAAATTGCATCCGCTCATGGAATGGCGACAAACTTTAACCCTTTAAAATATCCATAGGCGACATTTAAAAAATTATACAGGTTGCATGTTTTGAGTTACAGAGGATGTCTAGGGCTATAATTATTGCTCTCACTCTACCAATGGCGGCGATGCCTCACATGTGTGGTTTAAACACTGCTTTCATATGCAGGCGCTACTCGCGTATGCGTTCGCTTCTGCACGCATTGGTCGTTAAAAAAAAAAAAAAAAAAAAAAAAAACCTGGCTCCTAACTTTTTTAGCTGGCTCTTAGATTCCAAGCAAATTTGTCAAGCCCTGATCTAGATGGCCCACGATAGCAATGCCTCGCTGTCTCAGAAAAGCTAGAATCGGGGCAAGCACCTTGGTGAAAACCCGCAGGGCCGACGCCAAACCGAAGGGAGGAGCCACAAACTGATAGTGGTCTTCGCCTATCATGAATCACAGAAACTTCTGGTGACCCACGCAGACTGGGACATGCAAGTAGGAGTCCTTGATGTCCAAGGATGCCAGAAAAATCCCCGGGTGAAGCGCAGCAATCACTGAGCAAATGGATTCCATGCAGAATTTCCGATTCAAATAAAATCCCTGAAACCTTTCCTTTGCCGGAACCGGCACAATCACTCCGCACCTCAGCAAGTCTTGCACTGCCCTCAATAGGGCAGCTCGACGAGCTGGAAGGAGAGAGAGATTTGAGGGAAAGAACCTGTCTGGTGGCCAGGAAAGGAACTATCCTGTACCCCAAAGTGACCACCTCGCATACCCACCGGTCGGAGATCCACCTATCCGTGAACCTGCAAAGTCGTCCCCCCACCCCAGAGTCGAGTGGGAGCAAGACTTCATGCAGTGGGGCGTTTACTTGCCAGCTTGTTCGGCTTACGCACCCAGGGACACTTCTGTCATCCAGCCGCACCCTTGTCAGTCCGGGAGAATTTTCCCGTGGGATCTGACCAACGTAAAAACCTCTGAGTGGGAAAGAAGGACACGGCTTACGGCACGGCTCATTCGCCCTAGTAGGCTGAGGAAGAAGGGTGCCCTTAACGCCCGTGACACTTTTAATAATGTCATCCAGGGAAGCACCAAAAAGTCTTCCCCCCTTGAAAGGCAAATCCGCCAGGAGCTTCTTAGAGGCCAGGTCTGTAGACCAGCATTTTAACCAGATCAGACAACGCAAAACCACCGCAGACAGTGAGGCCCCAGAGATTAGGGGGGCAGCTTCCTAAGTGGCATCGCACACAACACCAGGCCCTGTACCATTTTGTCGGCCAGTGCAATGCAATCTTGAGGAAGATTATGCTCCTGCACAGTCTGTTGCAGAATCTTCACCCATTCCGTGAGTGTCAGACACCAGGGTCGCCGCTACAATAGGACGCAGCGCGGATCCCAGCATGGTGAACATGGCCTACTCACCACTTCCGACCTCCTATCGGTAGGGCCCTTAAAGGCAGGGGTCCCCTCAACTGGAGGAGAGGCCCATTTTTTACCAGGTTCTCCTCAAAGGGGTACCTAACCGCCAAACGCCTTGAGACCGCAAAGGTCTTCTGCGGTTTTTCCCATACCTGGTCTATGAATTCGTCAAAGAAGGGTGTATAGGGAAAAAAACTCTTTGAAGGATGCACTTTAAATGAACCAAAAGGAGACGGCCTCCAGAGGTTCCTCAGCTGCAGCATCCAGCTTGAGAGTGTCCCTCACAGCATCAATGAGTTCACTAACAAGTGCCCTGTCATGCACTGACACAGATAAGGAGCCTTCCTCACAAGTTATGTCCTGGTCAAACATATCCAAAAATTCAGAGCTAGGGAATCAGAGCACTCCCCTGGAGATGTTGTGGGGAGAGGGCGCTTTTTAGCCCCCTTGCGCTCGCACGCCGCTTCCATCCTGGCCACAAATGATTCCAGGACTGTATATAGAAAGTAATTCCGCGCTACTAAAATGTAAATAGAAAGATCATCTGCTACAAAGCAGTGAAAAGTGATATCCGTGTACCTTAGTGTGAATAAGTATATGGAAGTAGTGCAGAGCTGATGAAGATAATGTGTGGTGTTGTGTGTCAAATGTTGCTAGTTCTCAATTATCCAATAAGATTGCTAGAAATTGGCATTCATAAATACTTTCGGAGGTAGCATAAACCTAAAACATCAAAAATTGTGCCTTAATAAGGTGCTTATATTACCAGCAAGTGCTGTAGTAATGATTAAGTGCAAAAGTGCAAATAATCCGTGACACAGAATAATAAAATGAAATAAAATATCTGAGACAGAAATAATAAAATTATCCAAAGTGCATTTATCTGTGAAGGGAATGGTACTAAGCAGTACCGATATTGCCAGTAAAGTGCAAAGGTGCATGGGTCTGTGACAAAGAATTATTACTAAACAGTAACAGGGAAGAAAAAAAAAGGAATTTGTTCCTTCGTGGATGCAGTAAAGCGACTGTCCTTTTAAAATTCTGTGAGAGAAAATTAAATGAACGTGCATCAGAGCAAATAAGTTGCTACAAAAGAAAGTCCAAAAAAGAAAGGGGACTCCCTTGTGGACTGGATAGCAGTGCTGTGATCGGTGCTGGGTGGTTTTAGACTTCATGCTTGTCACACTGACTCCCGTGGTATATGGATGGCCCCATACCTCACTGCTGTGAGGTTACAGCGTATATGAAAAACAAGACCCCTCTCTGTTGGTCTGACCTCTTCCTGTCCGGATGGTCCCTTTGAGCCTGGGAGTGGTGTGCTGCCTTGTATGGGGTGGGGGAAAGGGGGGGGGGGGCGAATCCTCTGACCGTGGAGACTCCAAAGTAGTGTACATAGAATTGGGGGGGGTGGGGGCGGGAGAACGACGGAATCCCAGAAGAGTGTAATAAAGGGATTTTTATAACAGCTTACCTGTAAAACCCTTTTCTTGGAGTACATCACGGGACACAGAGCGACTTAGTCATTACTAATGGGTTATATAGATTACCTTCAGGTGCTGGCACTGGCCACTTCCAAACCGGAAGTACCCTCCCCTATATAAGCCCCTCCCATCTGGGAGCACCTCAGTTTTGTAGCAAAGCAATAAGTGTCCCAAAAAGAGGGGTGGGAGCTCTGTGTCCCGTGATGTACTCCAAGAAAAGGATTTTACAGGTAAGCTGTTATAAAAATCCCTTTCTTTTTCGTACATCACGGGACACAGAGCGACTTAGTCATTACTAATGGGACGTCCCAAAGCAATGCCAAATGAGGGGAGGGATACATAAGCTGGGCGCCATCAGGCATGAGGATCTTTTGCGGCCTGCAACACACTGCGCCCAAAGGCGACATCCTCCTGACTTCTAACGTCCACCTGGTAGAACCTAGTAAACGTGTGTACTGAAGACCATGTTGCGGCCTTACAGATTTGAGCCAGGGAGGCCTGGTGATGCACTGCCCATGAAGTTCCAACTGCTCTCGTGGAGTGCGCCCTAACTTTGAACGGAGGCGGTCTGTTTCTCAAGCCATAGGCTTGTATTATGACCTGTCGAATCCACTTGGCTAAAGTAGATTTTGATGCTGCCTGACCCTTTCTGGGGCCTTCCGGCAGAATAAACAAAGTATCCGTTCTGCGAATCTGAGCAGTGGCTTTAAGATAAGCTTTAACTGCTCTTACTACATCCAAAGAATGTAATAACTTTTCCTCTACCGAGCTAGGTTTGGGGAAAAAAGAAGGAAGAACCACATCTTGGTTCAAATGAAACCTCGATACCACCTTAGGAAGAAAGGCTGGATGAGGACGTAATACTATTCTGTCCTTATGGACAACCAGATATGGCTCCTTACAGGACAAGGCGGCTAATTCCGATACTCTTTTAGCCGAACAAATGGCTACTAAGAAAATCTATTTCCTGGTGAGAAGAACCAAGGAAATGTGTTCCAATGGTTCAAACGGTTGTTTTTGTAGAACCGACAGAACCAGGTTTAAGTCCCATGGACATATGGGAATACTAACCGGAGGGCTAATACGCATCACTCCTTGTATGAAAGCTTTGACTAGTGAATGCGAAGCCAAGGGCCTTTGAAAAAATATTGACAAGGCCGAAATCTGACCCTTGATAGTACTCAAGGCCAGCTTCCTATCTACAGCCCACTGTAGGAAGTCCAAAATCCTACCTATCACGTACTTACGTGGATGCCATTTCTTGGCCTCACACCACGTAATGTACGCCTTCCAGATCCTATAATAGATCTGCCTGGATACCGGCTTCCTGGCATTGATCATGGTAGATACCACAGAATTAGAGAGCCCCCTCTTTTTCAGAATGTGGGCTTCAATAGCCAGGCCGTCAAACCTAGGGCTGGTAAGGAAGGATGGTATATCGGTCCTTGCGACAGCAGGTCCGGACGATGTGGGAGGGTCCAAGGACTCCTCACTGACATTTTTACAATCTCCGCGTACCATGCCCTTCGGGGCCACGCTGGAGCCACCAGAATCACTGGTTTCTTTTCTACCCTGATTCTGCGGAGTAATTGCGGTAACAATTGTGGCGGTGGGAATGCATATATCAGCTTGAACTGATCCCAAGGGAACACTAGGGCATCCGAGCCGCAAGCTAGGGGATCCCTTGTGCGAGACACAAATCTGTCCACCTTTGCGTTGAATCTGGATGCTAGCAGATCTACATCCGGTGTTCCCCACCGCTGGCATATTGCCTGGAAAACCTCGGGGTGAAGAGACCATTCCCCCGGGCATAATTGTTGGCGACTTAGAAAGTCCGCTCTCCAATTTTCCACTCCTGGGATGAAAACCGCGGATATGGCTGGGACATATCTTTCTGCCCACTCCAGGATGCAATTTGCTTCCCTCTGGGCTGCACGACTCCTGGTGCCACCCTGGTGATTGATATATGCCACTGCCGTGGCATTGTCTGATTGAATTCTGACAGGGGACCCTTGGAGTTTGGATGTCCATGCTACTAGGGCATACCGGGCTGCTCGTATCTCTAAGAGATTGATGGGCAGGGCCTTTTCTGCTTCTGACCACTTGCCCTGGAGAGACCATTGCTCCAGTACTGCCCCCCAGCCTATGAGGCTGGCATCTGTAGTGACCACCTTCCAAGAAACCGGACTGAAAGGTTTCCCTCTTTCCAGATTCTGGGGCACCAACCACCAATGGAGGCTCTTGCGAACGGAAGGGGACAGGGACATTGGTAAGTCTAAAGCCTGAACTTTTTTGTTCCAGGCTGACAGTATGGCCCTCTGCAAGTAACTTGAATGGAATTGACCGTAGGGTACCGCTTCGAATGAAGCCACCATTTTTCCCAGCAGCCTCATGCACAGGCGTATGGATGGTTTTCTTTTTGTACCCACTAAGTGGGTCAAATCTTTTAAAGACGACACCTTCTCTGGAGGTAAGAAAATCTTTCTCTGATTTGAATCCAGCCTTAGCCCTAAGTATTCCAGACTTTTGACTGGTCTTAGAGCTGACTTGTCCCGGTTGATAATCCAACCGTGATATTCCAGATACTTGATTGTCTTGTGAATAGCTACTTCCAGTTTTTCCACTGAGTGGTCTATTAGTAGCAGGTCGTCTAGATATGCCATTATCGTTACACCTTGTGTTCTTAGATTGGCCAATAGTGGGGCCAGAATTTTTGTGAACACTCGTGGTGCTGTGGCCAGACCGAAAGGCAAGGCTCTGAACTGAAAATGGCGCCCTTCTACTGCAAAGCGTAGAAATTTCTGGTGGGCCAGAAAGATGGGAATATGCAGATAAGCATCCCTTATGTCGATCGAAGCTAACCATTCCTGCCCTTGTAGGGCGGTGGCCACCGATCGGATCGACTCCATCCGAAAAGTCCTGATATTTAGGAACTTGTTTAGCCCTTTTAGATTTAACATGGGCCTCACGTCCCCATTTGGTTTGGGGACTGTGAAAAGGTTTGAGTAAAGCCCGAATCCGCTTTCTTCCAGGGGAACCTTCATGATTACACCTTGGAGCAATAGTTGTTCTAGTGCCAGAAGGAGGGATCGTCTCTTCTGGGGATCTCTTGGCACGTTTGACCTCATAAATTGGGCAGGATGAGTGCCTTTTAACTCCAGCTTGTATCCCAGACTTACTGCGGAGAGCACCCATCTGTCTCTGATGGTGTCCCGCCAGGTCTCTGAACAACTGAAGCCTTCCCCCCACCCGATTGAGTGGGGGCAACGCTTCATGACTTGGGGGGGAGGTTTTGTACCCCTCTTAATCCAGGGCTTCTTGTTACCCTGTGATTGTCCCTGATTTCTGCCCCCTGAATTTGACCGCGGAGGCCGTCGGAACTGCTTCACAGCCGATGTGCCCGGGACTGGAGAAGTAGGCCTCTTAAAAGAAGGACTTCTACCCTTGTTCTTAACCGGTAAGAGTGAACTTTTACCGGCAGAAATTTTCTGGATATATTTGTCCAGATCTTCTCCAAATAAGCGTTCTCCATGAAATGGGAAGCTAACCAGCAGTTTTTTACAGGGAGCTTCAGCAGACCAGTTTTTGAGCCACAGAAGCCTACGCATATGTACTATAGACAGCGTAAAGCGGGAGGCCTGTTGGATTGTATCCTTTATGGCGTCCACCGCAAAACACAAGGCTCTAGGCAGGTCAGCTAGGGCAAGAGCCTGCTGATCTGGTAAGTCCCTTAAGACTTGTTTCAACTGATCTTTCACTGCTTGGCAGACTCCAATCGCTGCTACCGCAGGTTGTGTCACCATGCTTGCTGTAGAGAAAGCAGATTTTAGTAAAGACTCCAATTTTTTATCTATTGGGTCTTTGAACATTGGAACATTATCTACTGGACATGTCAGTGATTTGTTCACAGAAGAGATGGCTGCGTCCACTGTAGGGACCCTCCATTTTTTTATGAACTTATCCTCCATGGGATAGATCACCGGAAATCTCTTGGGGGGAGCAAATATTTTATCAGGATGCTCCCAATCCTGGTAAATAAGCCCTTCTAATAAAGGGTGGATTGGGAAGGAACAGACAGCCTGGGGAGCTTTTAGCGACCCCAGCGAGGAAACCGTAGTGGATGGTGGTTCCGCCAGAGGCATTTTAAATGCTGATCGGACCATGTTAGTCAGAGACTGAACCCATAATCTTTCAGCCTGAGATGCTGAGAAAGGTTCTTCCACTGTTGATTCCTCCATAACTGAATAAACCTCATCCTGATCCCCTTCAGGTAGGTCGATCCCTGTGTGGGGCTGTTCCTCCACTAACAGGCACTCTGAAGGAGGAGACGGAGATCGGACGCGCTTTCCCTGTGACAGGGAAGCAGCGATCAATGCTGTTAATCTCTCTTCCAATCCTCCCAGAGTTGAGGATAAAACCTCCTCTGTTATATAAACAGGAGCAGGTGGACTGGGGACAGCCGCAGCACCAGGCACTCCTGCGGGGTTTCTACGGCTACTGACCTCTGAATTCTCAGGGGAGATTGGTGCAGTACAAGCATGCCCAATATCCTCAGAGCCCGATGGAGACCCCTTTGGCTTCCTGGAAGACCTATTTCCGGAGCGTCTGGACGACATATCCTTTAAGCACAAAGCTGAGGTATTCCCGTCGTCATACACCAATTTTGCTGGTAATAGTCTAACACAGTTGCTGCTATATACCAGCTGGTGTCCACTAAAGTGCCTTTCTATGGGGATGCCTGCATCAACCGCCTCTGTGTGCCACTGTTTGTTGCTAGCTCTGTTTGCATCCAGCTGACACTTGTACTGTGTCTTTATACAAGCTGGGACGCCTGCACATGCGCAGAAGCGCTGTGGCGCGCATCGAGCGTCATCCACCCGCCCCGCCCCTTTTTTTTCATAGGAGGCGCGTGCTCGCGCCCGCGCGCGTGCCCGTGCGCCATTGGCGCCCTTTTCGAAATCAAACAGGGACTAGGAGCCAGGGCCCTTTTTGCCGGAGGGCCTGTGCGGTGGATGAGCGCAGCAACAGGGCAGAGGAAGTGGATTCCCACAGAGAAACTTACCAACTGCCTGGATCTTTTGACTTGAGGAAACGAAAGATCCACATGACAAGAAAAATGGACTACAGCGGCCTCTAGTGGTTTAACACAGGTACCGCGGTCCTTTTTTTTTTCTTAACTACTATTAAAATTTTACATTTTCAGTAGTTACAGGCATACACAGATATTAGCGGGAATACCGTTAGGTAACAGACAGAAAGACAAATTAGGCTTGGGGGTCCCCCAATAGAACCAAGTTCCTGGGGGCCCCCACTTACCTGATCCCCGCCGCAGGACTTTGTTTGGTCCACAGAAGCCCAAACTTCACCTATCACGGCAGGCATTGTAATTAAACCTTCAGGGACCGGGTTCCCAAGGATTCCACTCCCCTGGACCTGTATAGCACCCTGCACAGACAACGTCGTGGGTATGACCAGAGCTCTGGATCCCAGGGTCCAGCCCTCCTAAGAGAGGCATTACAGGCAAAACCTTGCTCTTCTGCTGCAAGGCCCGGGTACCGACCGTTTAGCTATGAAGCTTTTTTGGTGGGATCCGGAACAGCTTACTAAGGCCCAAAAGAACCTGTACGCAAGCCCAGTGAAAACACATGTTACTCTTTGGCCAACACCTTAGACACTGGCAAAAAACTGAGGTGCTCCCGGATGGGAGGGGCTTATATAGGGGAGGGTACTTCCGGTTTGGAAGTGGCCAGTGCCAGCACCTGAAGGTAATCTATATAACCCATTAGTAATGACTAAGTCGCTCTGTGTCCCGTGATGTACAAAAAAGAAATTGTTTTGGCAAGTAAAGATTTATTAAAACAATTATTCAAGTACTCACATTTAGCAAGTTAAACCGTGCATATCAGATACGAGCGCCGAGCTCATCCGCGTCACCTCCGGTGCTTGCACTGTCCCTACGCGTGTCGTCACAGGTCACGTGACTTCATCAGGGTATAAAGAACAAGCATTGGAGATGTCCTTATATTGGTATGTTTAATTGTATTACGGCAGCCATTTTCCTGTAGTCTAATTGCAGCATGTATATGTTGGTCATATTGTTGTGGGTTTGTTTACATCACTGGGCGCGGCCATGTTTTTGGTTGATATACTAAAGAGAAAGCAAAGGGCGGTAATGTCTTTAGTGTTGAACGAATCAATGATAAAAATGAACAGACTCGGGACATGGCGGAGTGAGGCAGCTTTTTCTCAGAGCTCCTAGCCTGAACCCTCATGCCCCAGCATATAATACCTTTTAACCTGTATGAGCACCACTAAAAGATACAGGACCAGAGCAGCATCCAGGGGGACTCCTTCTGCCAAGAAATCTGGGGAAATTCATAGCTACTTCAAGCTCCTACAGGAGAATTCCCCCAGAGCCAGAGCGACGGCACCACGAGGCCCGGCACGCGGAGCCACGCAGCAGGCCAAAGACACAGATTCTGGGGAGCCATTACCAGGCACCCCATCACCACCCGACCTCTCCTCGGAAAAGCACATAGAACACTGCCGAGCAGCAATGGCATAAATGGCATCATCACACCCGCCGGAGGCCGTTCTGCTGGATCCGGAGTTCAGGGAGATGTTGCAGGCCCTCCCGACTCAGACCGCCATTGAGGCCCTGATCCTCCGCCTGGAGGAGACCCACAGGTGGGATATCCAGGAGGTGAGGGGTGAAGTGTCCTCCCTCAAGGATCGGGTAGCGACGGGAGAAACATCGGTGTCATCCCTGGAGGCCCGGGTGTCGGCTCTGGAGCAAGCACGAGACCACCACCGAGACAGCGCTACAGCTTCACATCAAAGATATCGAGGACCGGACCTGATGCAATAATCTGCGGCTCCGAGGCATCCCGGAGTCCACGGAGATGGAGAACGTCGGCGACACTGTCCGGGGGATCTTCCGGACTGTGTTGGAGGACCCCGAGGCGGACATCATTCTGGATAGGGCGCACAGAGCCCTAGGCCCCAAGCCGACGGACCCTAGTAAACCGCGGGATATAATATGCTGGCTCCACCGCTACTCCCAGAAGGAGGCCATCCTGAGGCGCGCGTGGGACCATGGCGACGTGGAGGTGAGCGGGTCACAGGTTCGGATCCTCCAGGACTTGTCCAGATCAACCTTACGCCGTAGGGCCCTGCTCCGCCCGCTTTTGGACTTGGCTAAACAACGCGGCTTCACATACCGATGGGGATACCCCCTCGCGGTAACCTTCCGAGGTTAACATGAGGCCTTTACACTCCAGACCTCGGCGGACCTACCAGCCCTATTCCGCTTCCTCGATGCAGAGCCGATCCCCATCCCGGACTGGTTACAGATTCTTCCGCGCCAGCAGGGACGGTCCGGCGCCTCGGCCCAACGCAGACCTCTACCACCCCGCCAGCGCGGCAGACGAAGGCAGCGATCCGGCTCTGGAGGGACGCCACGTGAGTAACCATGAAGTCTCCTGCTCCTGATTTGTCCCCCCCCTATCTGCCCCCCTATGCTCGCCTCTCCAGCTGCTGGCCGGGGATGCCATCACCCTGACTTCATCTGTGGAAGCTCTGCCCAGGAATGACTGGCCCCCCTTTTTTTGTGCTTGGGACCCCCCCATCTCCCCCACACAGCGGCCTTGCAGCACCCCTCACCATGACTAGAGGGACCCTTCCTCACCACCACACGCCGAGGATCCGCTGCCCTTCCTCCTGGGGCCGGCGTTATCGGATTCCCTGGAAGCCTCCCAGTGACTGTTTGCGACCACCTGACCCTGCAGCGGCTTTGAGCTGCACACAAGGGCCTTTTGAAAAGACACGGCCAGGTACAGAGCCACCAATCAAGCTGACCTCCACGCAGACTTTTACAGTGCTGCCCACCTGGCTTCTGACAGGGGTCAGGGGGGTACCGGCTAGTTGCACACCTGCTGGAGAGTCGGGAGAGGTCTGAACTGATTCCTTTCCGGGGGGGGGGATCTGGAGCACTACACTGAGAGGGTGCTGCTGCTGTTTTTTGTGCCTGGAGGAGACCTGAGGGGGTGGGGAGACACTTGGGACCGATTGTCACCGTCAGTGGCAGCTGGTGCTCAAAATTTTTGGGGGGGCGCAAACAAACTAAAAAATAAAAAAAAACAATTGCCGCCACTGTGCCCATTAAACGCAGCCACTGTGCCCAAACGCCACCAGTTTGCCCCCATATATACAGCCAGTGTGCCCCCATATATACAGCCAGTGTGCCCCCATATATACAGCCAGTGTGCCCCCATATATACAGCCAGTGTGCCCCCATATATACAGCCAGTGTGCCCCCATATATACAGCCAGTGTGCCCCCATATATACAGCCAGTGTGCCCCCATATATACAGCCAGTTTGTCCCCCATATTTACAGCCAGTTTGTCCCCCATATTCAGCCAGTTTGTCCCCCATATTCAGCCAGTTTGTCCCCCATATTCAGCCAGTTTGTCCCCCATATTCAGCCAGTTTGTCCCCCATATTCAGCCAGTTTGTCCCCCATATTCAGCCAGTTTGTCCCCCATATTCAGCCAGTTTGTCCCCCATATTCAGCCAGTTTGTCCCCCATATTCAGCCAGTTTGTCCCCCATATTCAGCCAGTTTGTCCCCCATATTCAGCCAGTTTGTCCCCCATATTTAGCCAGTTTGTCCCCCATATTTAGCCAGTTTGTCCCCCATATTTAGCCAGTTTGTCCCCCATATTTAGCCAGTTTGTCCCCCATATTCAGCCAGTTTGTCCCCCATATTCAGCCAGTTTGTCCCCCAAATGCAGCCAGTTTGTGTCCCCCCCCCCCCCCCAGCCCTGCACTTACCTTCCTCGGTTCGCGCCGTCCTCGATGTGTTCTCCCGCCCTCGATGTCGCTTCAGCCAATCAGGTTACCGGTAACCAGATCCGGTGAACCCGATTGGCTGAAACCTCCACACAGTCTTCTCCCAGGAACGCAACCCCGTGCGTACCTGGGAGGAGTTTTTTGAAGCCGAATACAGCGCGAGTACTGTATTTGGAAAGCCTATCAGAGCCGGCACTTCCAAGTTACACCCACCGCCGCTCTAATTCATATGGCCGGCGCTCACCAGGAGGCCGGCCATATGTATAGTGGGCAGCGCGGCAGCGGTGACAATACACAGATTCATGCAATGCAGACGGCTAGACGGCTGGAGTGGCGGTCTCCACTCCTGGCTGGGGCGCAGCAACATACTCAAAATGACGATCCTGCCTAAGTTCCTTTACCTCCTCCAAGCCCTCCCAATCCACATCCCGGGTGACTAATTCAAATGTGAGAACTACTCCCTCTTCCGTTTTCTCTGGGCGGGGAAACATTCCCGCCTCAGCAGGAAACTGCTTACTCTCCCCAAACTGCGCGGAGGCCTGGCATTACCGGACGTGCGCACGTACTATCATGCGGCACACCTCAGTAGACTGCTGGATTGGTGCAGACACACCGACTCCAAGTTGTGGACGCAGCTGGAGCAGGACCAATGTGAGGTGCTCCTGAACAGGGTACCTTGGTGCCAAGAGGCTTTACCACCTAAACTAAAACACCACCCTCTGATAGGCAATACGGCCGGGGTTTGCTCGCTACTGCTGTCAAAATATGGTCTATCCCCCCACGACTCCTCCTTGAGACCCGCGATCGGACACCCCCACTTTGAACCGGGATTACACAATAAAAAAATTCTGTGAACTGCGAGCCGAGGGTCTATACCAGGCATCCCACTTTAGCGCTTTGGGTCGCTGGAAAACACACACGGAACTGTCAGACCCCAGCGGCCCCTACAAATTAGACTTTGAGAGCTTTACAATCGAGCCATTTCCCCGACGGAAGGCCCCCCCCCCAATGACTCAAGGCAACAGCTCACACCCCTGGAGGAAATGTGTGTGGGGACTGGGGTGATTCCACACACGCTATCACTGACATATGCCATACTGACCGAACCTCCGAGTGACTTCTTCCCCCCGTGCTTGACCAAATGGGAGGGTGACTTGAACTGCCACTACAAATCATCAAAACTTGCTCATAATTCCTCATCATGCTCCAAAGTACAGGAGACTAACTTTAAGATCCTTACACGGTGGTACAGGACCCCTGCCCTCCTGCACAAGCTATTTCCTACCTCCTCAGACCTCTGTTGGCGCTGCCAGTCGGAGACTGGCACCCTCCTGCATATATTTTGGTCATGCCCTCTGCTACGGAGTTTCTGGGGAGAGGTCCGTCGGATCACCCAGGAATTCTCGGATCAACCGGTTACAGACGATCCGGCCTATTTTCTCCTCCATGCGACGGACACCCCGATGCGAACATACAGGAAATCGGTGGTTAGACACCTCTTGGACGCAGCAAAGGCCTGCATTCCACTATCCTGGAAATCCCCACACCCACCGACCATTGCTCAATGGTTACACAAAGTGGATGTCATCGGCCGGATGGAGGACTTGATCCTCACCGACCAAAACCGGCAGGAAACATACCAAGACATGGCGGCTGTGGGATATGTTTAAATACTCCGATGAGGGACAGCTCCTCAGAGGATTGCCTGTACCGACCCGACAACTGCTCTCGCCCGTTCCATTCCTTGTTACTCTCCTGCCGCATCACACACCTACAGTAGATGTGCTCTTGCACCTGGGCAGTCCGCGCCCCAGAATCCATGTTCGAGGACCCCTGTCCCTACCTTCTCTCTCACACTCCCTGTTACCCCCTATGTTATACCAGTTTTCTCTCCCACTCTTAATCTCTGGAACTAAATTCTGGCTCTTTGTTATTTAAGTCTACTCTTATTATTTCCGATCTTTCTTTTCTTTACTATGGAAAAATAGAAAATGTAGAGAGGCCGTGCCCGATGGACACGGGAAGGCACCTGCCTCCATCGGCTGGACACTCATGTCGACGTCCCACAGGAACGGTCTTACCGAGGTCTTCGGCGGGACAATTCCCTGTTGGATGTCCTGAGCCAGACCGACACATTTGAACTCTATGTTATGTATTTTTGTATGTGGGCAATCTGTACGAGCGACTGTGGTATGTCTTGCAAGTGTATTATCTTTGTATCTGTGGTCCGGCATTCCTGATTTAAATCAAAAATCTTATAATAAAAAATAAAAAAAATTAAAAAATAAAAAATTAACAGACCCATATATGTAGCATAAAATATATCCTTGCTAAATGTATTAAAATATGTAAAAAAAAAAAAAAAAAAAAAGGAGAAGACCTAGGCAGAATGTTAAAATGTTAAAACATTCTAGAACAAACCAGAGCTTAACAGCCCAGCTCAGGGGGGCGGTCCCTCCGGACATTACCCTCCCACCTGCAGCTAGCAGACCTCAGTTTGTAACAAAGCAGTACAAACCTTAAAAAGGAAGGGTGGGTGCCGTGTCGGTCCATGGATGTTAGAGAAATGGATTTCACGATGAGTACAAAAATCCTATTTTCTCTCATCCATGGACCGACACGGCGGCTCTTAATCACTGAACGTGTGGGACGTCCCAAAGCAGTGTCAAGAGGGATGGGAGCAGTATAAATGGAAAAAACAAAAAAAAATTCACTCCAAAACAAGGCAGAGCTCCTCAACGGAGGAGTTGCCACTTTAAAGAGCGGCCTTCAACACCTTGCGGCCGAAGGAAGCATCCGGAGATGAAGCCACATCAACCCTATAAAGCTTAGAAAAGGTATGAACAGACGACCAGGTCGCCGCCTTGCACACTTGTGCAACCGACGCTTGATGTCGGAAAACCCAGGAAGCACCCATTGCCCTGGTGGAATGCGCCATAACGGGAAAGGGAGTTGCCCACCCCATGAGAGCATAGGCTTGAAAGACGGTTTGTACGATCCACCTAGAAAATGGTGGCAGACGAAGCCGCTTGGCCCCGTTTCTGACCAGAGACAGTCAATCAGAGCGTCAGACTTCCGAATAGAAGCAGTAGCAGACAGGCACACCCGCAAGGCTCATACCACATTCAAAGTGTTCCGCGCACTCTCAGGGATGCGATGGGTGAGGACACAATAATGGGAGGACAATGTCCTCATTTAGGTGAAAGGTCGAGATCACCCTTGACAAAAGAGAAAGTCGCAGATGCAACACCGCCTTATCCTTATGGATGACTAAATATGGCTACTTGCAGTACAAGGTCGCCAACTCAGACACTCGTCTAACAGAAGTGATGCCACTAAAAGGGCCACCTTCTGAGACAAAGTCAAGAGGAGAATATCCCTGATATTCTCAAAAGGAGGTTCCTGGAGAACCGAGAGTACCAATTCTGATCCCACGGGGGGAGAGGAGACTTGACAGGAGGGAGCACATAGCGAACCCCCTCCTGCACAAGGGTGCTAACCAAGGAATGACCCGCTAGTGGTCGCCGAAAATAACGGCCAAGGCCGAAATATGACCCTTAATGATACTCAAAGCGAGCCTTTGGGCCACTCCATGCTGCAGGAAACTCAGGATTCTAGGGACGGAATACGTCCAAGGACGTCAGTCCAGCTCTTTGCACATGGCGATGTAAGCTTTCCAGGTACGGAGATAGATCATTCTGGGAGGAAGACTTCAGTGGCCTTAATATGTACGAAATGACCGAATCCGAGAGACCTCGGTCTCTCAACACCTGGCTTTCAACAGCCATGCCGTTAAGGCCAGAGACTGTAAAGGCAGGATGAAATATAGGACTTTGAGACAAAGTCCTACCTTGTTGGCAACCGTCTGTGAATGGCCGCGACGAGACGTACCAGATCGGCGTACCAGTGAAGCCGAGGCCAATTCGGATCACCGGAATTCCCTCGGTCGCCACCCTACGCAGCAGGCGAGGGAGCAACTGCAGCGGAGTATAACTGTATATCAGGTGATAATGACCCCATGGGCCACTAACGTCTGAGGCATCCGCCCAAGGATCCCTGGATCTGGCCACAAACCTCTACACCTTGCGATTGAGTTAAGAGGCCATCGGGTCCAACTCTGGCGTGCCCCACCGTCTGTGTGGCAAAGGAGTTGAAATACCTCCGGGTGCAAGGACCACTCTCCCTGGTCCGGCGACTCAAATAGTCCGCCAGTTCTATACCCGGAATGTAAACGGCCGACGGAGCCGGCACGCTTCTTTTAGCCCACTTCAGGGTACGGAGGGGCCTCGGAAGCCGCAGCTGAGCTCCGAGTCCCCCCTTGATGGTCAACATAGGCCACCACCGTGACTTTGTCCGACTGGATCCTAACGGAGCGATCCTGCAATCTCTCAGACCACGAGGAGAGGCACAGTCTGATGGCCCGTATTTCTAGAACATTGACCGGCAAAAACAGGCTTCGTCCAGAGTCCAAGCCCTTGGGCCAACAGGACTCCCCAGACTACACCCCAGCGCTTCAGGCTGGCGTCTGTAGTGAACACCTTCCATTGGACGGGGAGAAACGACTTCCCGGACCGAAGAGCCGGGGACCCAAACCACCATGTCAGGGACACCCTGACCAGGTGACACACCTGGATCGGAAAATCCAAAGACAACAGGGGATTTGTCCCAAGTGAACAAGATCTCCTTCTGCAATGCCCTGGTGTGTGATTGGGCATACGGAACGGCCTCGGAAGAGGCCACCATGAGTCCCAGGACTCCCATGCAAAAACGGATTGACGACCATTTTTTGGGATGTCAGCACCCGCACTGCAAACTGAAGTTTCAGTAGCTTCCCCGGAGGTAGAAATACCTTTGCCTCCAAAGGAGTCCAGAATCAGACCGAGATACTCCAGACGTTGAGTCGGGACCAGGACTGACTCCTGAATGTTTGTTTAGGAGCCACCCGAAGTCCCTGAGTGTCTGACTGACGATAGTCACACTGTCTTCCAATTCTAAGCCATGTCCTGCTCTGAGAAGAAGAGCGTCCACATAGCCCACGACAGCGATACCTCCCCGTCTCATCAAAACTAGAACTGGTGCAAGCACCTTGGAGAACACCCTCGGTGCCAAGGCTAGGCCGAAGGAAGAGCCACAAATTGATAGTGGACTTCACCGATCTCAAGTGTTGAAACTTCTGGTGACTTGCGCAGATCGGAACATGCAAGCAGGCGTCCTTGATGTCCAAGGTCACCAGAAAATCCCCTTGACGGAGTGTATTGATCACCGTGCGAATGGATTCCATGCGGAACTTTTGCACCTTCACAAAGGCATTCAGGACCTGAGGTCCAAGATAGGCCGAACCCCGTCCCTTTTTTGGGACGACAAACGAATTCGAGCAGAATCCCTGAAACCTCTCCTGTGACGGAACCGGCACAATCACTCCAGACCTGAGCAATCCTGAATAGGCCCCATAGGGCTGCCTAATGGGCAGGAAGGAGAGGAAGAGTCGAGGGAAGAATCTGTCTAGGACCAGGAACGGAAACCTATCCTGTAACCTGAGGTGATCACCTCGCCCACCCACCGGTAGGAGATCCGGGAGGTCCACCGATCCGTGAACCTGCAAAGTCACCCCCCCTACCCCAGACTCGGTGGGGGCAAGACTTCACGCGGAGGCGGGCTTGGGGAGCTGGCTTGTTTGGCTTACGTACCCAGGGGGCACTTGTGTCCACCAGCCGCACCGCTGTCAGTCTGGGAGGGCCTCCCCTTCTGAAAGCGCTGAGGCTACAAGAAAATGGCCGCCAGGCGCCTGTATAACTGTGCTTTGAGCCGCGGCAAAATGGCCGCCGATGGCGCACTTTTTAAATTTAAAACACAGCGCCAATGGCACACGTAACACTTCCCAAGTGACTAACAGCCAGGGAGCGCCCCCCCCCCAGGGCAGAGTGACCCCCTAAGCATCCCCACACAGCACAGCAGCAGAACTTGGTGCAGAGAGCAGCATAACAGGGAGGAGACAGGGAGAACCCCCCACACACAGAAACACAGCCAGCATGTACTCACCTTGCAGCAGGAGAGACTACTTACCCGTCCCGCAAGCACCTTGGAGAACACCCTCGGTGCCAATAGAGGGACTCACTGGCTTGTTTCAGACAGACCTATCACAGAGTCATACTGCGTAGCTGCCGGCCCGGTCAACCGCGAAAGATACAGTAGGTACTGTTCAATCTTGAGAGGACCGGGGGAGCATGAAAGCATCCCGGCCACCCCTGGAGCATGTCGTGAACTGAGTCTCACGCACACAAGGCGAGGATCAGCACGCTCGATGGCCGGACAGGGAAGACTACTAGGATACTAGTGTACCCAACCTGTTGCCCAGCCGACAGTTGATTGAAGGTCTCAAAAATAAAATAACCAAAGGAATAAAATTTAAAAAGTAAAAATCTTCCAGGAGACTGGCTCCTGAGAGAGCCACGTCTTCTTCTGCTAGGCAGAAAAAAACCGAGCCTGCTAGCTGCAGGTAGGAGGGTTATGTCCGGAGGGACCGCTCCTTGGGCGGGGCTGTTCAGCTCTGGTTAGTTCTGGAATGTTTTAACATTCTGCCTAGGTCTTCTCCTGCAAGCAGGGACATATACCCACACGTTCAGTGATTAAGAGCCGCCGTGTCGGTCCATGGATAAGAGAAATGTTTTTTATAAAAATATTTGATATAAAATTAAGTTAAAATTGAATTTATATAGTTGTCCTAGTACCGGAAATGACACGGACGTGGTACAATTGGCATACAGATAATTCATATGGATAAGAGTGTGCTGTGCAAAAATAGATGAATACAGAGAGGGAAATTTATAGAAAATACATATTAACCACTTAAGCCCCCGACCATTTTGTAGCTAAAGGACCAGGGGTGATTTCAGAATTTTGCACTGCGCTGCTTTAACTGTAAATTGTGCGGACATGCAATGTTGTACCCAAACGAAATTTGCGTCCTTTTCTTCCCACAAATAGAGCTTTCTTTTAATGGTATTTGATTGCCTCTGCGATTTTTATTTTTTGCGATATAGTTGGAAAAAGACCGAAAATTTTGAAAAAAAAAAAAATGGGATTTTTGTACTCACCGTAAAATCCATTTCTCTGACATCCATGGACCGACACGGCGTCTCTTACACTTTACACATGGGTATATGTCCCTGCTTGCAGGAGAAGACCTAGGCAGAATGTTAAATTTTAAAACATTCCAGAACAAACCAGAGCTGAACAGCCCCGCCCAGGGGGGCGGTCCCTCCGGACATTACCCTCACACCTGCAGCTAGCAGGCCTCAGTTCGTAACAAAGCAGCACAAACTAAAAGGAAGGGTGGGTGCTGTGTCAGTCCATGGATGCCAGAGAAACGGATTTTACGTTGAGTACAAAAATCCTATTTTCTAGTCATCCATGGACTGACACAGCGTGTCTTTTACACCTTTACACGTGGGATGTCCCAAAGCAGTGTCAAGAGGGATGGGAGCAGTATAAATGGAAAACCAAAAACTTCACTCCAAACAAGGCAGAGCTCCTCAACGGAGGAGTTGCAACTTCAAACAGCGGCCTGCAACACCTTGCGGCCGAAGGAAGCATCCGAAGATGCAGCCACATCAACCTTATAAAACTTAGAAAAGGTATGAACAGACGACCAGGTCGCCGCCTTGCACACTTGTGCAACCGACGCTTGATGTCGGAAAGCCCAGGAAGCACCAATTGCCCTGGTGGAATGTGCTGTAACCGGAAAGGGAGGCGCCCGCCCCTTGAGAGCATAAGCTTGAATGACGGTTTGTCTGATCCACCTAGAAATGGTGGCAGACGAAACCGCTTGGCCCTGTTTTGGACCAGAGACAGCCACAAACAGTGAGTCAGACTTCCGAATAGAAGCAGTAGCAGACAGGTACACCCGCAAGGCTCGTACCACATCCAAAGTGTGAAGCGCAAACTCTCTGGGATGCGATGGGTGAGGACACAAGGACGGGAGGACAATGTTCTCATTTAAGTGGAAGGCCGAGACCACCTTTGGCAGAAAAGAAGGTCGCGGACGTAACACCGCCTTATCCTTATGGATGACCAAAAAGGGCGACTTGCAGGACAAGGCCGCCAATTCAGACACTCGTCTAATGGAAGTAATGGCCACCAAGAAGGCCACCTTCTGAGACAAAGTCAAGAGGGGAATATCTCTAATATTTTCAAAGGGAGGTTCCTGGAGAACCGAGAGCACCAAATGCAGATCCCACGGGGGGAGAGGAGGCTTGACAGGGGGGAGCACATGGCGAACCCCCTGCACAAAGGTGCTAACCAAGGGATGACCCGCCAGCGGTCGCTGAAAGAAGATGGCCAAGGCCGAAATCTGACCCTTAATGGTACTCAAAGCGAGCTTTTGGGTCACGCCACGCTGCAGAAAATGCAGGACTCTGGGAACGGAATACGTTCGTGGGCGCCAGTCCAGCTCTTCGCACATGGCGATGTAAGCTCTCCAAGTACGGTGATAGATCTTTCTGGAGGAAGACTTCCGTGCCCTTAACATGGTCGAAATGACCGAATCGGAGAGACCTCGGTCTCTCAGCACCTGGCTTTCAATAACCATGCCGTTAAAGCCAGAGACTGTAAAGCAGGATGAAATATAGGACCTTGAGACAGAAGGTCCCCCCGTATTGGTAACCGTCAGGGAACGTCCACGACGAGACGTACCAGATCGGCGTACCAGTGACGCCGAGGCCAATCCGGAGCAATGAGGATCACCGGAATTCCCTTGGTCGCTACCCTGCGGAGCAGGCGAGGGAGCAACTGCAGCGGAGGATAAACATATATCGGGTGATACTGACCCCATGGGGCCACCAACGCATCCGAGGCATCCACCCAGGGATCCCTGGATCTGGCCACAAACCTCGACACCTTGCGATTGAGTCGAGAGGCCATCAGGTCCACATCGGGCGTGCCCCACCGTCTGCAAAGGAGTTGAAAGACTTCCGGGTGCAAGGACCACTCTCCCTGGTCCAGCGTCTGGCGACTTAAATAGTCCGCCTGCCAATTGTCTACGCCCGGAATGTAGACGGCCGACAGAGCCGGCACGCTTCTTTCGGCCCACCTCAGGATGCGGGCGACCTCGGAAGCCGCAGCTGAGCTCCGAGTCCCCCCTTGATGGTTGACATATGCCACCGCTGTGGAGTTGTCCGATTGGATCCTGATGGAGTGACCCTGTAATTTCTCCGACCATGCGGAGAGGCACAGTCTGATTGTCCGTATCTCCAGCACATTGATCGGTAAGAGGGCTTCGTCCGGAGTCCAAAGCCCTTGGGCCGACAGGACTCCCCAGACTCCCTCCCAGCCCAGCGTCCGTCGTGATCACCGTCCATTGGATGGGGAGGAAAGACTTCCCGGACCGAAGAGCCGGGGACCTCAACCACCACGTCAGGGACGCCCTGACCAGGTGACTCACCTGGATCTGAAGATCCAAGGACAACGGGGATTTGTCCCAAGTGGACAAGATCTTTCTGTAAAGCCCTGGTGTGCGCTTGGGCATAAGGAACGGCCTCGAAGGAGGCCACCATGAGTCCCAGGACTCTCATGCAAAAGCGGATTGACGACCATTTTCGGGACGTCAGCACCCGTACTGCAGACTGAAGTGTCAGTAGTTTGTCTGGAGGTAGGAAGACTCTTGCCTCCAAGGAGTCCAGAATCAGACCTAGATACTCCAGACGCTGAGTCTGGACTAGAACCGACTTCTGAACGTTCAGGAGCCACCCAAACTCCCTGAGGGTCTGACTGACGATAGTCACACTTTCTTCCAATTCTGAGCCACTGTCTGCTCTTAGAAGAAAATCGTCCAGATAGCCCACGATAGCAATGCCTCGCTGTCTCAGCAAAGCTAGGACCGGAGCAAGCACCTTGGTGAACACCCTTGGTGCCGAGGCTAGGCCGAAGGGAAGAGCCACAAATTGATAGTGGACTTCGCCGACCGCAAAGCGCAGAAACTTCTGGTGGCTTGCGCAGATCGGAACATGCAAGTAGGCGTCCTTGATGTCCAAGGATGCCAGAAAATCCCGATGGAGTGTAGCGATCACCGTGCGAATGGATTCCATGCGGAACTTTTGCACCTTCACGAAGGCATTCAGGGCCTTGAGGTCTAGGATTGGCCGAACCCCGTCCTCTTTTGGAACAACAAACAGATTTGAGTAGAACCCCCGAAACCTCTCCTGGGACGGAACCGGCACAATTACTCCGGACCCGATCAAATCCTGTACAGCCCCCAAGAGGGCTGCCCGACGGGCAGGAAGGAGAGGGAGTTTTGAGGGAAAGAATCTGTCTGGGGGCCAGGAGCGGAACTCTATTCTGTATCCTGAGGTGACCACCTCGCACACCCACCGGTCGGAGATCCGGGAGGTCCACCGATCCGTGAACCTGCGAAGTCTTCCCCCCACCCCAGAGACGGGCGGGGGCAAGACTTCACGCGGAGGCGGGCTTGGGAGCCGGCTTGTTCGGCTTACGCACCCAGGGGCGCTTGTGCTCACCAGCCGCACTGTTGTCAGTCTGGGATGGCTTACACGTGGACTCTGACGGACGAAAAAAAACCTTTTTTGCTGGAAAGGAAGGCCCCGGTTTACGTCGGGCCTCCTTACCCTTGATAGTTTGAGGAAGGAGAGTGCTTTTACCTCCCGTGACATCCTTGATGATGTCATCCAGAGGAGCACCAAAAAGTCTACCACCCTTAAAAGGTAGATCCGTCAGGAGCTTCTTAGAGGCTAGGTCAGCAGACCAGCATTTCAACCAGATAAGACGCAATACCACCGCCGAGACAGAGGCCCTGGATATTAAAGGGGCCGCGTCCAACGTAGCGTCGCACACATATATCAGACCCTGCACCATCTGGTGGGCCAGAGCAATAGGGTCTGGAGGAAGGTTATGCTCCTGCACAGTTTGGTGCAAAATTTTTGCCCATTCCGTGATTGCCTGAGACACAAGGGTCGCCGCTACTACGGGCCATAGGGCGGATCCCAACAAGGCGAACATGGCTCTACTCACCACTTCTGACCTCCTGTCAGTGGGGTCCTTAAACGCAGGAGTCCCCTCCATCGGGAGAGTGGTGGCCTTGTTTAAACGGGCGACTGGAGGGTCGACCACCGGGGGAGAAGCCCACTTTTTAAGCAGGGCGTCTTCAAAGGGGTATCTAATAGACAAACGCCGCGGGACCATGAAAGTCTTCTGCGGCTTTTCCCAGACCTGGTCAATGAGCTGGTCAAAGAAAGGTACATATGGAAAAACCTTTTTAGAAGGCTTGGTCTTAAAAGAACCAAAGGAGACTGTCCGCCTGATGTTCTGCGGTCGCAGCATTTAGCTTGAGAGTGTCCCTCACAGCATCAATGAGTTCACTAACAAGCGCCCTGTCATTTACTGACTCAGAACTGGAGTCTTCCTCACAAGGAATGTCCTGTTCAAAACCATCCAAATATTCAGAGCTAGGGCCCTGAGCAGCAATAGCTAGGCCCATATCTGAATCAGAGCACTCCCCTTGTGGAGATAAAGTGGGGAGAGGGCGCTTTTTTGCTCCCTTGTGCTCACACACAGCTTCCATCCTGGTCAGAAATGATTCCAGGACTGCCGACAACTGGTCCATAGGGACCGCAGGTGCTGGAGCACTGGCTACTGCCTCTGGCATGTGAGGGGAAGCTGGTGACTGACTCCATAATGTCCCTCTGAGACCACCCACAGGCTGTGCTGACTGAAGTAGGGGAATGCCCAGGGAACCCACCAACCTGACCAGGACCGCTCGGTTCCGCTGCCCTGTCTCTATGCGCCGTGCTGCTCAGCGTGAGTGAGCTGAGAGGAGATAGTGTGAGTAGATTCGCGCCGTTCCCAGCGGCGCTAGAGGCCAAACTAGTGCTAGAAAAACGTGTGGCTACAAGAAAATGGCCGCCGCAATGTGCTCCGGCGGACCACAGCAAGATGGCCGCCAATGTAAAAAAAAAAAACGGAGTTACTTACCGGTAACATCCTTTTCCACGAATCTTTCAGGACAGCCACCTTAGAGAGATCCCGGCTCCTCCCCTCTCAGGAAACACCGCCTTCATTCAAAGATTTAAGCCTCATCCTCCCACCGGGCCCTCAGTTCTTCGAGAGTACCTCCGGTCAACTGGGGAGACACAAGAACACGTCATTCACATATAAACATCTTACCTGACGGCCTCATACGATGAGCTCATAAAAATATCCAATAGTTGGGTGGGTACCGGTGCTGTCCAGAAAGATTTGTGGAAAAGGATGTTACCGGTAAGTAACTCCGTTTTTCCCTCTTCATCTTTCAGGACAGCCACCTTAGAGAGGATAAGAGAGTACCTTACCTTAGGGTGGGACTACTGCTTGCAGTACTTTACGGCCAAAGGCCTGGTCTTTGGCTGTCAGCAAATCCAATCTGTAGTGTTTCACAAATGTGGTAAAGCTGGACCACATTGCTGCTCTACAGATCTGCTCCGGAGAAGCCCCAGCCCACTCTGCTTGAGAGGTTGACATTGCCCTGGTAGAGTGTGCCCTAACACCCTCCGGGGCTTCTAACCCCCCTAATATGTAAGACTTACTAATAGCTGTCCTTAGCCATCTGGCTATCGTGCGTCTAGAGGCCTTAGAGCCCTGTCTAGACCCTGAAAATAAAACAAATAAAGAATCAGACTTTCTAAACTGTTTTGTAGCTTCTAAATACTGAAGGACGCACCTCCTGACGTCTAAGTTATGAAATTTTTGTTCCTGTTCCCTCACAGGGTTTGAACAAAAAGGTAGGCAAAACAATTTCTTGACCTCTATGAAAACTAGAAGATACTTTAGGCAAAAAGGCCGGATCTGTCTTAAAAACTACACGATCCGTAAAAACTTGAAAAAAGGGAGCCCTAATTGAGAGGGCTTCGAGTTCACTCACTCGCCTTGCCGTAGTGATTGCCACTAGAAACACCGTCTTGAGGGTGATAAGCTCAATTGTGCACGAATCTAGTGGCTCAAAGGGTTCTTCTGTAAGAGCCTGTAGAACCAAGGAAAGGTCCCATACAGGAAAAGAAAGACTTCTGACAGGCCTCTGTCTAGCTAGTGCTTTAAAGAACCTTGCTATCCAAGGGTCCATGGCTAGTTGTTTCTCTAAGAAAACGCTTAAGGCGGACACTTGCCCCTTAAGGGTGCTAAGGGCCAAGCCCTTATCAGCCCCGGACTGCAGGAACTCCAATACTGCTACTGAACTTCGGGTGCCAAAGGAGCTTTCCAAGCACCAACTATTGAAACGCTTCCAAACTTTCAAATAGATAACCTGCGTCTCTTTTTTCCTGCAGTTTAGGAGGGTTGCCACTAGGCGATCCAAGAATCCCTTGCCCCTCAGCAATTCCTCCTCAGAAGCCAGGCTGCAAGGTTCCACCTCTCTATGTGCGGACAACAGACTGGGCCCTGAGTTAGAAGGTTCTTCTGGGCTGGTAGAAACCAAGGTGGTTCTACCGCCAGACTCTTCAGGATGGAGAACCACGGCCTCCTTGGCCAATGTGGCGCAATTAGAATTAGAGTTGTATTCTCCTCCCGGAATTTCCTCAGCACTACAGGAATCAGGACAGGAGGGGAGAAAGCATAGCACTTGGAGAATGCCCAGGTCTGAGCCAGGGCATCCACCCCTAGTGCCCCATCTCGTCTGTTCAGGGAAAAGAAGAGGTCTGCTTTAGCATTGTGCCCTGAGGCGAAGAGGTCCACACATGGCACCCCCCACTTTTGAGTGACCATGTTGAAGGCCTCCTGGCTCAAGACCCAGTTGCCTTCCCTTAGGGTTTTCCTGCTGAGAAAATCCGCCAACTGATTCTGTTCCCCCTTCAGATGTAATGCTGAGAGGGACAGAACATTGGACTCGGCCCACCTGAGGACGTCTTCTGTAAGACTCCACAGGGACCCACTCCTGGTACCTCCCTGCCTGTTGATGTAGGCCACCGTTGAGGAATTGTCTGATCGGATTCTCACGTGTTGGCCCTAAAGTTCCCCCTGAAAAGACCTGAGGGCCAGTGAGACCGACCTCAGCTCCCTCCAGTTGGAGGACCTCCTTGCGTCCTCCTTTTTCCAGGTCCCTTGTACTAACTGGGAATCCAGGTGTGCTCCCCAACCTGTGCCACTCGCATCGGTTGTAACTGTCCTGGATATTGGAAGGACCCAATCTAGACCCTGTGTCAGATTTGCCCCCTCTCGCCACCACCAGAGAGACCGCTTGATCTGACCTGGTACTGTGATTATGGAGTCTATCTATAGACTGCTGGCTGTGGTCCCAGACCTTTAGGATAAACAGTTGTAGGGGGCGAAAATGTAATCCCACCCACAGAACTGCTGGGAGTGTTGATGTCAGTAAACCCAAGGCTGACATAGCCCTTCTTACCAAGACTAGGCCGCTGCCTTGTAGAACTGACATTGCACTGTTTACCTTCATAACCTTCTCCTGTGGAAGGCAGACTCTCTGACTTGCTGAGTCTAACCAGTATCCCAGAAAGGTGACTTTCTGGGACGGAACCAGGTTGGATTTTTCCAAGTTCAGGAGCCAGCCCAGATTTTCGAGAATGTCTCTTGCTACCTGAAGGTCCCGAGACAGCTGTTCCGGAGAAGGGGAAAACAGAAGCAGGTCGTCCAAATATGCAATCACTGAGACTCCCTTGAGTCGTATGAACGCTAAGACTTCCGCCAAAACTTCGGTGAAAATACGGGGGGTAAGATGATAGGCCAAAGGGGAGAGCCTTGAATTGGAGATGGACTACCCTTTTCCCATATTTACTGCCAGTCTGAGGAACTTCTGATGATCCTCTGCGATGGGAATGTGCAGGTACGCATCCTTCAGATCTATGGATGCCATATAACAGTTTGGAGGAAGCAGGGCTTTCACCGAATAAATTGAATCCATCCTGAATCTTTTGTAGATGACTGAAAGATTCAGGGGTTTCAAGTTCAGAATAAGTCTGAACTTTCCTGTCGGCTTGCGGACCACAAAAATGTGGGAGTAGAAGCCTCTGCCCGACTCTTGCGTTGGGACCTGGACTACCACCACCTGTTCCTCTAACTCCTGAAGGGAGGTCAGAAGGGCAGATGATTTTTCTGCACATCTTGGGAGGTCTGTGATTAACAGTCTGAGTGGGGGGGGGATTGGAAAATTCCAATTTGTATCCTCTCCTGATGATCCCAAACACAAAATTGGTTGGATGTGATCATCTCCCACTGTGGGAGGAAGGCCCTCAACCTTCCTCCCACCTTGAACCCGTCACTGGGTCTTTTTGGGCTGTTCAGGAGGGCGAAAAATAGCCCCCCACGCCCTTTTTCTTTTGGTCCCCATACCCTCTTCTGTTTGGTTTTTGGGGCTTCCTTTTTCCCGAGGAGGAAACTTCCTTTTGGTCTGTTCCCCAAACCTCTTTTTAAGGGGAAAGGCCTTTTTCTTATCAGCCGTTCGATCCAAAACGGCCTCCAAGCCTGGTCCAAATAGCAGGTCCCCTGTGAGGGGAATCCCACAGAGTTTTACTTTGGACGCGCTATCTCCCTGCCAAGTCTTAAGCCACAAGGCCCTCCTTGCAGAATTGGTCAGGGCAGTAGACCTTGCTGACATGCGTATTGACTCCGCAGACGCGTCTGTAAGATATGCAACTCCTTTGAGTAGCATGGGGAAAGACGCAAGAATTGTCTCCTTCGCCGTACCTGCTTCAATGTGAGCTTTGATCTGTGTAAGCCAATATTCCATGTTGCGGGCCACCACTGTGGCCGCCATGGCAGGTTTGAGATTTCTTTGGGATGAATCCCATGACTTTTTTTAGAAGGGAGTCCATCCTTCTATCCATGGGGTCAGAAAGGACTCCCATGTCCTCAAAGGCCAGGTCCGTGTGTCTTGAGACCTGGGAAAAGGCAGCGTCTAATCTAGGAGATTTATTCCAGACTAGACACTCGTCTTCAGCAAAGGGAAATCTTCTCTTCAATGTCTTTGAGAAGAAAGGTTTCCTTTCTGGATCCTGCCATTCTCTTTTAACGGCATCGACCAGGACCTCGTGGACCGGGAACACTCTTTTTCTGTTACCCTAAGCCCCTGTACATCTGGTCGTGTAAGGATAGTGTCTTCCTTTCTTCCTGAATACCAAAGGTGGTATGGATAGCTCCTAAGAGCTCCTCCACCTCTTCAAGAGAAAGTTTATACCGTGAGGAGCTTGTGGACTCCCCGTCCAACTCCTCTAGTACTGATTCACTTTCAGAATCTGAAGCTGCATTGTCTGCTTCATCTTCAATTTCCTCTCTGGAATCTTGCGGTTGCTCACCACGACTAGGGAGCATTACCGCAAGGGTGGGGGCAACACTCTGCTGCGCTGGTGGAGGATTACTCTGGGGCTGAGGCAACTGGAAAGAGGAAAAAAAGTGCCTGAAAGGACTGGAAAGCTCCTTTACTGATGCTGCCAGATCCGCCCCCTGCTCTGCTGCCTGCTCCCTAACTAGTCCATCAATGCACTCCCTACAGAGTGCCTTGGCCCAGGAATCCCCCATGGTGGTTCTACATGAAGGACACTTCTTCCTAGACCCATGGGGTGATTTACTCGTGGCTTTCTGTGTGTGTGAGAAAGAAAAGAAAAGAAAAGAAAAGAAAAAGAAAAAGAAAAAGAAAAAGAAAAGAAAAGAAAAGAAAAGAAAAGAAAAGAAAAGAAAAGAAAAGAAAAGAAAAGAAAAAAAGAAAGGCTAAAATCCACCAGCCTAAACAGAGGACCACCAGGGGTGCACCCCCCAGGACCAACCACCACCAGGGTCCCAGACACACCCCTTTACCCCCCCCCCGACCACCAGGGAGGGCTAAACACCCGTGGAGCCAACGGGGACCGGTAAGGGAACACCACCCCAGGGTTCCACTTACCTTAGAGTGGCTGGTGCTGTTGTCTCCCGGAGCCGTTTGTGGAGCCTCTGCTTCCGACATCTCCGCCGAGGAACGTGGTCACAACAAGCCTCCAATAGCTGTCTCTACAGCGCAGGAATAAAGGGCTGCACCAGCCAGCGCTAGGTCCGCTCTCATATGCCGCGTCCGGAACCGGAAGATGCGGATATTGCGGAAGTGCACAGCCCCTCCGGAACCGACATCACCCGCCATCCAGAACAGCCCATAAGCTCCATGCTGACTGCCGCAAGGCAGGGGGGACTTGTTGCAACTCCCACAGCGCCACCCTAGGCGAGATGAGGAGCGGACCTCACCAGGCTTCTTCCTTCACTAAGGGAAGCCTGGGGCGCACGGATTTGAAACTGGCGTTGCTGGCGCTCCAGCCGACCGGGTCCTAAGAAGGTAGGAGAGAGAGTGGGACAGCTAGCCAGAGAACGGTCTCCCTCCCTCCCAGGTAATTTCAGCCTCCCCAGGCTTCTCAGCTCAGCTAGGTTCCCTAGCGGTGTCTCCCCACCGGAGGAAACACCATAACTGAGGGCCCGGTGGGAGGATGAGGCTTAAATCTTTGAATGAAGGCGGTGTTTCCTGAGAGGGGAGGAGCCGGGATCTCTCTAAGGTGGCTGTCCTGAAAGATGAGGGAAAAAAACAGCACACACACCAAACATGGCGCCGAACGGCGCCCAGGCCCCTCACATCCAAAAACAAACAGCCCCAGCAAAATGCAGAGCAGCATGAGCCCCCCCCCCAGGACAGTACAGCAATAGTGAACAGAGAGTGACATTAAAATACACAGGGGGAGACAGGGAAATCCCCCACACAAGAAACACACAGCATGTACTCACCTGCAGCCAGGAGACACTACTTACCCGTCCCCTGAGGAACCCACTGGTGTGTTTCTGACAGAACTATCACAGTGCGGTACTGAGTAGCTGTCGGCCCGGTCCACCACGAAAGATACAGCCGGACTGTTCAATCTTGAGAGGACCACGGAGCTGGAAGCCCACCAGCCACCCCTGGAGTCGTGGGGCATGTTGTGAACTGAGTCTCACGCACACAAGGCGAGGATCAGCATGCTCGATGGTCGGACAGGGAAGACTACGAGGATATCTTGTACCCAACCTGTTGCCCAGCCGACAGTTGATAGAAGATCTCAAAAAATAAAACGAAAAAAAATTCCAACAGGAATAAAAATAAGTCAGGAGACTGGCTCCTGAGAGAGCCACTTCTTCTCCTTCTGCTAGGCAGAAAAAAAACTGAGGTCTGCTGACTGCAGTGGGAGGGTTATGTCCGGAGGGACCGCCCCCCTGGGCGGGGCTGTAAAGCTCTGGCTGTTTAGAATGTATGTATAACATCTCACATTCTGCCTAGGTCTTCTCCTGCAAGCAGGGACATAACCCACGTGTAAAGGTGTATAAGACACGCTGTGTCAGTCCATGGATGACAAGAGAAAGAGATTTTAGAAATGTGAGTATAAGGAGAAGAGCTAAGAATCTCTTAGTACTCCGTATTATTTTTGTATGTGCATTATCTTGGCTGGATTAATGGAAATGTATTGATGTAACACAAATTGAAATCTTGATAAAATAAAGAATAAAAAAAAAAAAAAAAAAAAAGCGCCTGCAATCCGCCCTTAAACAGCTGCTCCAGTGTGAAAGAGAGGGCTTTCACACTGGAGCGGTGCGCTGGCAGGGTGTCAGAAAAAGTCCTGCCAGCAGCTTCTTTGAAGCGGTGAACTCAATGCTCCTGCCTATTGAAATCAATGGGGAAGCGCCGCCGTACCGCCCGCAATATGCCGCTGTAGCAGCGCATTGCGGGCGGTTTTAACCCTTTCGACCACTAGCGGGGGTTAAAAGCACTCAACTAGTGGGTGAAATGCGCCGCAAATCCGACGGGAAAATAGCGGCGTTCTACCGCTGACGCCATGGGCGGCAGCAGTGTGAAAGGGCTCTTAAGTCAGTGAGAGAAACCACAACGTTCATCAGGAGCAGCAGATATTCACATGCGCGCACGCACACACACACACACACACACACACACACACACACACACACACACACACACACACAGGCCAAGAAGCTAAAAGTTATATAGTGTATCAACAAATGAAAAAAAGGTAAGTGACCCTGTGCCAAATGGTGCTGCAATGGACTACACAGTGTCTCCACTAAAGGCCAAAAAAAAAAAAAAAAAAAAGAGGAAGAAGATTGTGGACACGCACAGTTGAATTCATAAACCCTGTTTAATAGTCCGCTGCTGCTCCGCAACACAAATGTCAGTGCAAGGAACAAAATTCGAGTACCCATCGTGAAAAGGGACATTACGGTCATATGAGGCTGCCAACACTAAGGCCCGATTCACACAGGGGCGACTCGATAGCCTGAGGAGTCGCGTCCCGGTTTGTGCTATGGAACCGTTCTAATAGGAGCGACCTGAGGTTCCTGTACTACTATTGGGGGCGACTTGCATTGAAGTCATTATGCAAATCGCCTCGGCGGGCGTATCAAGTCGCCTTGAGATTGCGCCACCGAGGTCACCCCCAAAGTCGTGCCGCCCCGTGTGAATTGGGCCTTAGGCTAGCTCACTGTCAGTCGAAACTGTACAGTCCGCCCTCAGTCTAGCTTACTGATCTGAAGCCTGAAAAAAAAAAAAAAAGAAGATTGTAAACGTTGTATAACAACCTGTTCTCAGCTGCAAAAGAGCTGGGGGAGGAGAAACACAGCACACAGCTTCCCAGTGCATGGCTCTACAGCAGGGGCATGTCAGGACAAGTCTGATCATTGGAAGAGAGTACACCGAGTTCCTAGCATAGCTAGAGAACTGACAGTGTGCTCTCCTGCTTAGCGTGGTCAGTTTTTAGTAAGAAAGCAAGGGCTGGCTGGAAAACGAGGGATTTCACTTAAAAGAAGCAATACAAAACAGGATACTTTCTCACACAAGTACATGGTACAGCAGACACATCAGGAATATGAAATGTTGGGGTAACACTTAAATCCAATTTCAAGGAACTCTTGAATTAAGGAGTTGTAAAGACAGGTTTTTATCTTAATGCTTGAAGATAAAAGGCCTTCTATGTGCAGCACCCCCCTCAGTCCCCCTAATACTTAGCTGAGCCTCATCTCTATCCAGTGATAGACACGAGTCCCTCAGCCGTCCGGGACTCTCCTCCTGATTAAATGAGACACAGTAGTGCGCCATTGGCTAACTGACTTTGACAGCTGCGGGAACCAATCAAGAGAGAGCTTGGGTGGGTCCGAACGGCAGCTTCTTGTCTAAATGGACACACGGAACCAACTCAGGTGCCCCCATAGCATGCTGCGGGGGGGGCACTCAACAGAAGGGGCTAGGAGCAGCAGCAAAGAGGAACCCGAGAAGGAGGAGGATCAGGGCTGCTCTGTGCAAATCCACTACACAGTGCAGGCAAGTTTAAACTTTTTTTCTTTTTAACAAACACAGGAGACTGCAAACACTTTAATGTAAATGGGACTCCAATGCAAGATAAGGAAAAGTGTCGCAAATGATTAATTATATTCTCCCCACATTTCCTTAAGCATGAAAAGTTACAAGATTGCAAAACATGTTCCTGGATATCACCCCTCATCTTAGCCATCAATGAGGCCAGGACTATAAAAGCTCAGCAGCCCAATTGTAGTGGTGCAACGGATCGGTGACGATCCGTGATCCGAACGGGTCACCCCGTTCGGATCGGCACACACCGCGATCCGCGGCCTCGGCCTTAGGAAAGGCCGCGGCTTCGGCCTAGCTCCGGAGCCGCGGCCATCTTGGTACACCCGGCGGAAGCGGCCGCCTTGTGCGTGCTGACGTCATCACCCCTCACCCTCGCTGCTCGTGGATCTTAACTGGCCGGTGGGAGAGTAGAGTAAGGTAAGTGGGGGAGATGCCCATTACAGGGGGAGAAGATTGTGGATATTACGGGGGGGGGGGGGAGATTATGGATATTACAGGGGGGGGGGGAGATTGTGGATATTACAGTGAGGGGGAAATTACATGGATATTATTTTTTATTTTTTTTTGCCGATCCGAAAATGATCCGATCCGTGACCCCTGATCCGAGGATCGATCCGATCCGTGAGTTTTTTGATCCGTTGCACCCCTACCCAATTGCCAGCAAAATTAAAGAGCTCAGGGAAAATAATGGCAGGAGGAGTTATACGCTTTGGTCCTAATATAGTAGTGACTGGTCCACAACTTACATGTAAAATAAACTTCAATTTACTATGCAAAACCAACAAGTACTTCCAATTATAATCTACTAATAGGAATCGCTTTATGCACCCCCACGAAAATTTTAAAATCAGCTACTACAAATACTGCAGCTGCTGACTTAATAATTAGGACACTTACCTGTCCAGGGAGCCCACAAAGTCTGCACCACAGCTCACAATGTCGGCACCTCGGCCGTCGGGTGCAGCTGCCACCATTACCGGCAAAGGAACCGGGCGTGAAGCACGCTGCACATTCCAATTGGTCCACCAGCGGAGAAAGGAGGGGGGGGGGGGGGGGGTCGGACTTCTGACACGAATAAGTGGAATCCATCCACTTCACGGGCGGCTTCTGTTGGTATATTGAGGGGGGGGATCCATCCCCTCCTCCCAGGCCCACGCTGGCAGCATGGGGGGGGGGGGGCGATCGTTCACCTCACTGCTGCAGGGATCACACGCTGGCAGTATGAGGGGGGGGCTGTCCATCTGCATATCCAGGGGGTCACGCTGGCAGCCTTTTTGGGGGGGTTGTCCATTTCTTCTGGGGTCACACTGGCATATGAGGGGATGAGCTGTCCATCCGCGGGTCCTGCCGGCAGCACAGGGGGTGGCCACCATTCCTCCAGGGGTCACACACTGTCAGCATGGGGGGGCTGTCCACCCACGTCTCCACGGTTCAGGCTGGCAGTTTGCCTTGCAACACATGCAATTTGTCATAGCATTCAGTCTCTGCCCCAGAACTTCTGTCATTTCATTTCTGCCTCAGCGTTTGTCGTAGCATTTCTGCCACAGCATGCAGTCTCATCATTTATGTCATAACGTTTCAGCCTTAGCGTTTCTCAGAGGGGCGTTGTTGTTCAGTCACGGCACATGCTCTGGTAGCCGTTTTCATCTTCATTGGTTGCCATGTCTCATCGTATCTTAGTTCATGTTTGTACCTGGGTTAGTTAGCTAGGGCTCACATCTCGCTGTCACGTCTACAGATCCATACGGGCTAAGGTTTAGTTTGTTAAGAGATTGTTGACCACAATCTTCTCACCCGTATACCATACGTCACATGATGCACATTCATTCATTACACGTATACGACTACCCAACCCAGTCTGTGGGTACACTATCCCTGAGTGTTCAGTTTAATTACCCGTCTCTGCGCAGATTACTCTGGCTCACTTACTACTTACACAAGGGGGGAGCGTGATCAGGTTCATTTACGTGCAGTGGTCTTGACATTTCTGCTCATGTTCACATACTTGGGTAGGCACAGAGGGGCGTTGTGTTCTCATGTCTGGTTGTCTGTCATTTCTCTAGTTTGTGTTATCAGTATGGATGCCAATACAGCCCAACCTGAGATCAATCATGCTTGCACTCACTTCCATCAGTCCTGCCCGTTAGGGCTAGTTGATTGTTGCAGATGTCGCTTCACTACTGGGCTCACCTTTGGGTTCGGAAGCAGTCAATTTTCTCTGTTGACCTCCTGTTGCATATAGGCCCTGGTTACCACCCAGGGATTTATAGTCTCTCCCAGGGTGTGTGATGAGCCACGGCCCCTTGACGTTCCTTAAGTGGTAGGTTTGGGCAAACTTCATCATGATTCTGGATTCCACTCTCAGCTCTGATTTCTTGTCTGGGATGTTGTCTGGAGAACTGCTCAGGGACGTCAGTCCAGTCAAATTTTCCGATCCCCAGCCTGTTCAAGGTGGGGGGGGGGGGGTTTCAGTCACTTTGGGTATGACTGTATCATGCCATGGGACTGATTGCCCTGGGATGGAGTCTGACCCTCCTAACTCTGTTCAGGATTCGGTTTTCAGGTCACAGGCTGAAGCACGACTCGATCGAATCAGGTGGGACCAGTGTTCTGTGTTTGGCATGGTTTCTCCATGTTTGACAATGCTTATTGCCATAGCGCATGGGCCTTATCCGCCTACTCCATCACATCCATCAGGTATCCAGCACTTTGTACTCCTGCCATTTGTCCATTTTTGCACTCACCCTCTCACTTCCCCATACCAAGTATGGGTAGGCCAGAGGTTGGGGGCATTTCACTGAGCTACTTCACTTGTGTCTGTTTGAAGTATTTCGATCTTCTCGGCAATCATTTGCAGGGGCTCCTCGGGCCAGCCCTTGCTCCCTTTCCCCCCCCATGTACCCTCTTTCACAAGCAGTTCATTCTCATGTCTGGGTGGTCTTGGGCATCAGGCTCAATCCAATCTTTCACAGGACGTTTAGTTGGGTTCTAGGTAGCTCGCAGGTTTTATAGGGGGGGGGGGTCCTTCTCATCACCAAGGCAGGAGTCGGTGGGTTTCTCCTGTCATAGCGGATACTTACCGTTGCCATCCGGGCGCGCTACTCCACTTGGATGGTTACCTTCCCTTCACCTAAATTTGTGTCTTTTTGCCCTCTTTTCAGGCATACTGAGCAGCCAGACCAAGGCACACCTCAGGCCTTGGTTCTTAGGAGTATCACATTTCCCCACTTGAAGACACTGACTACAAATAAAATATTCTAAGTGGTTTGAGGCAAAATATAAAGGATAAAGTTGTGCTACCAAATGTGAGAAACTGTGTGATGGCTGCCCGCATCAACAATCTGACATATTGTAAACAAAAAATAGAAAATAAATAAATGTGGCGCCGTGAAAAAATATCTATCCTGAAAATAGACATATACAAATACTGTACGTAAATATGTGGCCTGTGAAGCAGTGATAAATGAAAATAAATGTAACCAACGAAAATATAATATGGCTTATTAAGATGTGCACACACACACACACACACACACACACACACAGTCCCAACGTGTGCAATCAACAAGTGTTTATATATATAAAAACACTGAATAGAGAAAATGGGTGTTTAAAGGCCATATAAAGATATTAAAAAATTAAAAATGATGAGAGAGAAAGAATCCATATAAAATCCTACACTAATGCAATGTCCACATGCTGGTGGATGTTAAGGATGTACAACACCCAGGGACGCGACTTCCAACACCAATATATATATATATATATATATTAATATATATATATATATATATATATATATATATATATACACACACACATATACACACACACACGCCAGCGGGTCAAACAGGTATAGAGATGGTTAACTCGGGTTCACGTGTAGACTGGAACTCCTATGGAGAGTGACATCCTATATCAACACCAGACTAGGCATGCACGGAAAGTTGCAATTCTCCTGCCATAATATCTCCGAACGCCAGACATTCAAACACCGATATCCACCATAGAAAGGAACAAGAGAAGCCTCCACATAGTGTAGATAAATCAGGTGGTAAAAAAGATTATTTTTTTTTTTTTTAATAAAATAAAAAGGAACACATCAAATAAACAAGGTACAAGCGTCCTGAGGCTGCTTGTAAAATAGTGATCACAGAAAGTTCATGTATGGCGTAGTAAAGCTTGAAGCAGATTCATGTACCTGACCGACATGATTAGCAGCAGTGTGCATCAACTGGGGCATAAACCTCAGCTGTAGCAGATCGCTCCGGTCTGCTCCCAAAACTTCAGAGCTGATTGGAGGGAAGCTTCAGAATGGAAGAGATATTTTTATTACAAATTATGTGAGCAGGCAGCATTTCCTCTTTAAAGTGGTTGTAAACCCACTTTTTCAACTTGCACCTACAGGTAAGCCTAGATTAAGGCTTACCTGTAGGTGCAAGATATATCTCCTAAACCAGTGTTTCTCAACTCCAGTCCTCAAGGCGCCCCAACAGGTCATGTTTTCAGGCTTTCCATTATTTTGCACAAGTGATTTGATCAGTTTCACTGCCTTAGTAATTCCCACAGCTATTTCATCTGAGAGAAATCCCGAAAACATGACCTGTTGGGGTGCTTTGAGGACTGGAGTTGAGAAACACTGTTCTAAACCTACACGGTTTGGGAGATATTTAGTAAAATGACAGGCGCCGCTATCTACCAACGGCGCATTCATGGGGTTAATCCCATTCACAAATTCGGCTAGGTCGCAGCATTCGACGACTTAGCCGAATTTGACGGCTCACGCGCGCAGTCACGTCCTCGCCGCTCCGGCCAATCACAGCTCCGGAGCGGCGCTGTGATTGGCTGGAGCGGCGATACCCGGAAGTAAGCGATGGCTGCGGCTAGAAAGAGGGACATGGACGACTTCGGGGGCCCCGATCTAAGGTAAGTGGTACATAATGAGCTAGTATGCTAGTCATACTAGCTCATTATAGCTTTGTCTTGCAGGTGCGATCAAAAGAAAAAAAAAAAAAAAAATGTGGAAATGGGTTTACAACCACTTTAACTTTGCACAGTGCTCACTTTCTCAAGAGATAAATCCACATTCTAGGGATGCACCTTAATTTCGGCTGCTGAAACATATCGGCCAAAAATAGTTTTTGTGGCACTTTGCCGAAAGAGAAAACAGTGTTATTACCCGATAACTACTTTTTCCCCAGGAAACTTCCAGGATGGCTTACAGAGAGAGATAGGCTCCTCCCACCTAGCACAGGAAACGCATGATACACATCATAAAAAGCACTGCACATGCATCAGCTCCTCAGTATTTAAACAAATAACTGAAGGCTTCAGAATAAGTATCATTAAACCCTCATTAGCGTAGCTTTATTCTTAATCTATGTTCTACATTGTCACTCACCAACACAGAAGGGAGGGAAGATTCCTGGAAAAAGTAGTTATCAGGTAATAACACGGTTCCCCCCCCCCCCCCCAAGTCATTTTCCAGGACGGCTTACAGAGAGGACAAAATAGGACTACCTGATCAGGGCGGGACCACAGATTTAAGCACCTACTTCTCAACAGCCTGTTTCTGGTTAGAGAACAGGCCTGGTTGGTAAAGTCTATGAAGGTCTGGAATAGGGCCGAAACAACTAAACGATAACTAATCGATTAATCGGCCAGCAACATAATGGGGTTAAAAAAACTAAAATTAGCCCTTTCTAGTACAAAAAGAGCAAATCTCTACTGTAAATATTACTTTCACTGTCCCACAGTAAAATATGAACCCCTTACAGTAGCGATTTGTTTTTTTTTGTACAAATTTTCGTTGTATTAACCCCATTATGTTACTAAACATCTCAGGCCTGGGTCACACCTCTGTTTTTGGTGCTTTTTGCAGAAACACACTACAGTTCATTTACTGTACATGGTTTCCTATGGGACACGTTCACATCCATGATGTTTTCAGCTGCTGCGTATTTGGAAAGGGCAAGGACTTTTTTTTAAACGCAAAACTGTGCTATTTTGGTTCAATATACTTCAATGGATAAGCTGCAGAAAAGCATGTAATGTGTTTTTTGCGGCAATTTGTGTTTTTTAATCTGTCCAACAACAAATTGGCCAAAAAAAAAAAAAAATGTAAAAATGCAAATCGCAGCAAAATAACCTTTTTTTTTTTTTTAAAGGTTATTAACCGATTAATCGAAACAATCAGCCAACTAATCGATTATGAAAATAATCGTTAGTTGCAGCCCTAGTCTGGAAGCTGGACCCGGATGCGGTCTTAAAGAACTTGGAAGGAGAAGCACTAACCTTTCTTATAGAGTTGTCCCGATACCATTTTAAGACCGAGTACAAGTACCGGTATTTTTGTTCAATTACTTGCCGATATCGAATATCGATACTTTATTTTTTAATGTCTTTTGACAGTGGCACATGGTGTCAGTATTTTTTTTATTTTTACAATTTTTTGTAGTGTTTTTTTACAATGCTTTCTTAGGGCTCTTTCACACGGGACGGATCCATGAAGATCCGACCCGTGAAGCTCCGCTTGCTCAGCGGGGATCGCTCCGTTTTTCCCTGCTGAGCCGGCGGATAACTGGGCGGTCACCGCACACTGTGCAGGGACCGCCCTGTCAGAGCGCCGCTCTCCCCTATGTGGGTATCGGATTAACACGGACCGCCTGTCCGTGTTAATCCGAAATGCTCCGCCGACAGATGGAAAAAAATAGGATTTTTGTACTCACCGTAAAATCCATTTCTCTGACGTCCATGGACTGACACAGCTGGATACTGTAAACGTGTGGGTATATGTGCCTGCTCGCAGGAGAAGATCTAGGCAGAATGTTAGATGTTAAAACATTCTAGAACAAACCAGAGCTCAACAGCCCCGCCCAGGGGGGCGGTCCCTCCGGACATTACCCTCCCACCTGCAGCTAGCAGACCTCAGTTTGTAACAAAGCAGTACAAACCTTAAAATAAAGGGTGGGTGCTGTGTCAGTCCATGGACGTCAGAGAAATGGATTTTACGGTGAGTACAACAATCCTATTTTCTCTTATCGTTCATGGACTGACACAGCTGGATAATGTAAATGTGTGGGACGTCCCAAAGCAGTATCAGAAGGGTGGGAGCGGTAGCAAAGGAACAACCAAAACTTCACTCCAAACAAGCAGAGCTCCTCAACGGAGGAGTTGCGACATTAAACAGCGGTCTGCAATGCTTTGCGGCCAAAGGGAGCATCCGAAGATGCAGCCACACCAACCTTATAAAATCTTTAAAAGGTATGAACGGACGACCAGGTCGTCGCCTTGCACACTTGTGCAACCGACGCTTTATGTCGGAAGGCCCGGGAAGCACCAATTGCCTTGGTGGAATGCGTCGCAACCAGAAAGGGAGGCGCCCGCCCCTTAAGGGCATAGGCCTGTATGACGGTCTGCCTGATCCACCTAAAGACGGTGGCAGACGACACCGCTCGGCCCTGTTTTGGACCAGACACAGATTTCCGAATGGAAACAGTAGCAGACAGGTACACTCGTAAGGCTTGTACCCATCTTAATGTATGAAGCGCAAACTCTCAGGGATGCGATGGGTGAGGACACAAGGACGGAAGAACAATGTCCTTCTTAAGGTGAAAGGCCGAGACCATCCGTAGAAAAGAAGGATGGTCGTGGGCGCAACACCAACATATCCTTATGGAGGACCAAGTAAGGCGACTTGCCGGACAAGGCCGCCAACTCAGACACCCGTCTAACCGAAGCAATGGCCACTAAGGCCAACTTCCGGGACAAGGTCAAGAGAGGAATCTCTCTGATATTCTCAAAAGGGATGTTCTTGGAGAACCGAGATACATCAAAATCAGATCCCAAGTAGGGAGAGGAGGCTTGACAGGGGGGGGGGGGGGGGGGGGGAAATCACATGGCGAACCCCCTGCACAAAAGGTGCTAATCAAGGAATGGCCCGGTAGCGGTCGTTGAAAAAGACAGCCCGGGCCGAAATCCAACCCTCAAAAAAGGTATGCAAGGCCAGCTTTTGGGTCACACCACGCTGTAAGAACAGCAAAATCCTGGGAACGGAATACATCAGAGGATGCCACTCAAGTTCCTTGCACATAGCGATGTAAGCCTTCCAGGTACGGTGAGATATCTTTCTGGAGGAAGATTCCTGTGTCAACAACATAGAAGAGATGACCGAATACGAGAGAACTCGGTCCTTCAACACCTGGCTTTAAACAGCCATGCAATTAAAGCCAAGGACTGTAAAGCAGGATTAAGTATAGGATCATGAGACAGAAGGTCCACCCCAATAGGCCGTCACCAGGAATGTCTGCGACTAGCCGAAGTAGATCGGCGTACCAATGTCGCCGTTCCGGAGCACTGGAATGGCCTCAGCCTCTACTCTGCAAAGCCGGCGAGGCAACAACAGTAGCGGAGGGTAAGCATATATCAGGCGATACTGCCCCCACGGGCTTCCAACGCATCTGACGCATCCGCCCAGGGGTCCATGGACCTGACCACGATCTTGCCACCTTGCGAGTGAGTCGAGAGGCCACAAGGTCCACTTCCGGTGCCCCACCTCCAGTAAAGAAAGTGGAAACACCTCCGGATGCAAGGACCCTTCGCCTGCAATGCACACGGCCAACAGGACCGTCTTGCAGCGAGATGTAAGAAAATCCCAAAGAGACTCCGCAATGTATCGGAGAAGGGAGGCCCCAGAGTACAGGGTGCCTCAAATGTTGACCAATAAAGGCAACTTGACGGAACTTCCCTAGAAACTCGGTCAGAGGACTAGTACCTCAGCCTCCACAGGTGGTGCAAACCCACCCCGGGCACAGAGACCCTAAAGGCTAAAGCAGTTGTAGTGCACCTGCTAGACTGATGGATGAAGCAGAGGCTTTTGCCCAGTCATTGAGCTACAAAAAATGCCAGAGACGCAGCCACTAACGGGCGTAACGCTAACCCCAGCCTGGCGAACACAGTCCAAGCCAGCGCTTCTGATCACCACTGAAAGCAGGTGGAAAGTGATACCCCTGAAAACAGGGATCCTTGTGACATGGATAGGTGCTGATAGTATAAACTATGTGTTTGCACAATGTATTGCGTCAAACGCACAAATGGAGAGTGTGGGAGGAAACCCACACAGCCACAAAGAGCATAATACCACCACATACGGCGTATGTAGTTTAGTATTTGTGGATAAACCTATTAAACACGTATATACTGTGTCAGCGACGAAAGCGTGCACATCGGGGTCTGGACGTAAACCAGCCACGCAGATTGCGTACACAACCGTGTAGGTATGTTAGCCTGCAAATAAACAAATTGCACATGTTTATAATGTGCATAGCGCTGAGAATGCGCACACCATTGGAACGCAGGGGAGAAACCTGAGCACCCGGATAAAACCCATGCAGACTGCATACGCATACCGTGTATGGTATTATAGTATGTGTGCTAAACATTTAGCACAAGCCCATGTGTGCATAGCACCGAAGGCGCGCACACTGTTGGCGCGTGGGAGGAATCGAAGTACCCCACGCATACTCAGAGAATGCAATACCTATAACTACTGTGAGTGTAGTGTATAAACATAATGTGTAAGTTTACATCGTGTATTGCACCAAAGGCATGCATGTCACGTAGCGTGGGCGGAAACCCACGCAGACTGCAAAGACATACCGGGTAGGTATGTTAGTATGTGGATATCCAATCGCAGAAATTTAGACTGTGCATAGCGCCCATACCAATGGAGTGTGGGAGGAAACCGGAGTACCCGGAGGAACCCCACGCAAACAGTATACCCATATTGTAAACATGTATAGTATGTGCAATAAACATATTGAACATGTCTATACTGTGCGGAGAGCTGAAGCGCACATACCATGAGAGCGCGGGAAGACACCAGAGCCCCCGCCGACCCAGAGAGTATAATACATACATATACTGTGAATGTATCTGGAGTCGTGCATAAACATATTTTGTACGTTTATATCATGTATGGCACTGAAACACAGCATTGGAACGTGGGGACAGCCACGCAGACACAGAGACCAATAACACATACATACACTGTGAATGTATGCAGTGTAGAGGTATAGGATGAGTTTAAATTATGGCGGAGAGGCGCATAATCTTCTCTGTATCATTCCAACCTGCTTGACTGTGCTGCCGAAGCAGCATGCAGGTAACCTCTGATCCTCAGACCGTGTGTCTGTCAGAGCTCAAATCATTCCCCAGGAAATGGCGGGAAATGTTACCTCAGGTATCACACATAAGGCTCACAGGGACTACAGACATAAATGAATAAAGTCCTCCCTCATCCATGCTGCTCTTGAGGCAGCGTGAGGAAAACAGTGAGGAAACTGCAAAAGAAAAGCTTGTCACAGCAATTCCAGCCTGAGAGTGTTTCTCACATCATCAATGAGATCACTTACAAGTGCCCTGTCATTCACTGACACAGAACTGGAGTCTTCCTCACAAGGGAATGTCCTGTTCAAAAAAACATTAAATATTCAGAGGTAGGGTCCTGAGCATAGTAGCTAGGCCCGTATCTGACTCAGAGCACCCCTTCAGTAAAGATTTTTGTGGGGGGGGGGGGCTTATAGCTCCTTTTGCTCGCACACCGCTTCCATTCTGACAGGAATGATTCCAGGACTGCTGACAACTGGTCCATAAGGACCGCAGGTGCAAGTAACATATGAACATGTTTAACTGTGCAGCACTGCCAGTTGCCCCAGGCAAGTGTGGAGAGCAGGTGTATCAGACTCCATAACGCCACCCTCTGAGACCTTATACACTATAACAGTGAATATACAGTCCACCCACTGGCTACGCTGAGGAGGGGATACCCGGGAGGACCCACCAACCCTTAAGGACCGCTCAGTCTGTGAGGAGATTGTAAGGGGATTTGCGCCGCCGCCAGTAGTAAATGCGCAGCGGCCACAAGAAAATGGCCACCGGCCGCAGCTATAACTGTGCCACTTAACGCCAAGATGGCTGCCGAGCGCGAAATTCAAAGCTCTAATGCGCGCCAATGGCGCACGCAATAACCACCTCACACACCAGAAAAAAACTGCAGACATGAGCGCCCAGCCAGGCCAGAGTGACCCCCAAGCACCCCACAGCACAGCACCAGTACAGAGAGCAGCATAACAGGGGGGAGACAGGAAGAAACCCCCACACACAGAAACACAGCCAGCATGTACTCACCTGCAGTAGGAGAGACTACTTACCCGTCCCTTTCAGGGACCCACTGGCTTGTTTCAGACAGACCTATCACAGAGTCGTACTGCGTAGCTGTCGGCCCGGTCCACCACGAGAGATACAGTCAGTCAAGTACTGTTCAATCTTGAGAGGACCGCGGGAGCATGAAAGCAACCCGGCCACCCCTGGAGTATGTCGTGAACTGAGTCTCACGCACACAAGGCGAGGATCAGCAGGCTCGATGGTCGGACAGGGAAGACTACGAGGATACTAGTGTACCCAACCTGTTGCCCAGCCGACAGTTGAATGAAGGTCTCAAAAATAAAATAATAAAATTCCCAAAGGAATAAAATTTAAAAGTAAAATCTTCCAGGAGACTGGCTCCTGAGAGAGCCACGTCTTCTCCTTCTGCTAGGCAGAAAAAAACTGAGGTCTGCTAGCTGCAGGTGGAAGGGTAATGTCCGGAGGGACCGCCCCCTGGGCAGGGCTGTTCAGCTCTGGTTTGTTCTAGTATGTTTTAACATCTAACATTCTGCCTAGATCTTCTCCTGGAAGCAGGGACATATACCCACACATTTACAGTATCCAGCTGTGTCAGTCCATGGACGATAAGAGAAATCGTTTGTTTACAGCAAGAACTCATCTAAGCAACAGACAGCATGGATTCATGAAAGACAAACCCGATTTATTTTTATGAAGAGGTAAGTAAAACCTTGGACAGAGGGGTGGCGGTCGACGTGGTATACTTGGATTTTGCAAAAGCGTTCGATACAGTACCGCACACACGGCTCATGTGTAAAGTAAAGTCTACAGGATTGGAAATAGTTTGTAAATGGATAGAAAACTGGCTAAAAGACAGAATTCAGAGAGTAGTGGTTAATGATTCTTACTCTGAATGGTCTAAAGTTATCAGTGGTGTACCCCAAGGTTCAGTGCTGGGACCCTTACTTTTTAATATCATTTTGCCCGTTCAAATCATTAGTAAGATTTGATCTGGAATATGCAGTTCAGTTTTGGGCACCAGTTCTCAAAAAAGATATCGGGGAACTGGAGAAAATGCAGAGAAGGGCAACCAAACTGATAAGAGGCATGGAGGAACTCATCTATGAGGAAAGATTAGAGGAACTGAATTTATTGACTCTTGAGAAGAAAATAAGGGGGATATGATCAACATGTACAAATATATAAGGGGTCCATATAGTGAACTTGGTGTCGAGTTATTCACTTTACGGTCAACACAAAAGACAAGGGGGCACTCTTTACGTCTAGAGGAAAAAAGATTTCATCTCCAAATACAGAAAGGTTTCTTCACAGTAAGAGCTGTGAAAATGTGGAAAAGACTCCCTCCAGAGGTGGTTCTGGCCAGCTCAGTAGATTGCTTTAAGAAAGGCCTGGATACTTTCCATAAATGTACATAATATAACTAACATTTATAGGTAAAGTTGATCCGGGGTAAATCCGGATTGCCTCTCGGGGGTTCAGGAAGGAATTTTTTCCCCTGCTGTAGCAAATTGGATCATGCTCTGCTGGTTTTTTTTGCCTTCCTTTGGATCAACTGTGGGTATAGAATTGGGTATATGGGATTGTACGATATTTTGTATTTAATTTTTTATTTTTTTTTATGGTTGAACTGGATGGACTTTGTGTCTTTTTTCAACCTGACTAACTATGTAACCTGTCCACCGTAAGCATAAACAATAAACCGGCTTTGGAAAAAACATAACGCCCCTGTGCCCCCACCACAGGAGGATAAGAAAAGGGAAGGAGCCGTCTGCCCCCTATTTTCTTACCTTAGGGCCTGCATCAACCGATGGCACCTCCAAACCCGCTTCCATGGATTGGTATCTCCATGTTGCTTGGAAGCCTTCGGCGCCATCTTCTTATTCAGGTCCCTGTTTCGGGAAGTGTGGAGAATCCAGGGCGGTGCTGTGGATCCGACACCGCCCTCTGGCACAGAACGCCTGTTTATCTTTCGGATACCCTAGCTAGGGCTTCACTTCCTGGCGTCTGGGTGTACCAAGATGGCCACCGTCTGTCTTGCTTTCTGGAGCCAGAGGCTACCTCATCACTCTGCGTCCCCAGCACAGTCCACATGCTGGGGATAGAGAAGCCCGGTAACATGGGGATCTTTGGAAATGGCAGAAAATGCACCCTGACCATGCAGCGGCCTATGGCTCCACTAGGAGACCACCCTGCTGTGCCATTCCGGATGGACCCACTGGATCACCTCCTCCACTCCTCACAGGTAACCTCACTGAAAATACAGCCATAGATCAGGAGAGGTGTCCCTTATCACCTCAGACCGCTTCCTTCAGGTCTCTGGGTGGCCCGAACTGACTCATACCCCAGGAGTACTACTCCTGTGTGCATTGGGTATGGACGTCGTGAGGCCCCTGCCACCTAGCACGAAGGCCGGGAAAATAACAAACGTCCGTTTGGAGTTCCTGTCTGGCCGGAGGAAACAAATACTGGAGGAGCTGATGCATGTGCAGTGCTTTTTATGATGTGGATCATGCGTTTCCTGTGCTAGGTGGGAAGAGCCCATCTCTCTCTCCAAGCCGTCCTGTTAGAGGACTTTGAAAATGTTGCCGATAACAGCACTGAAAAATGGGTGGGGCCATCCCGCCGGGTGCCGCACATGTATAATTCCGGCACGCCCCTCAGAGTCTCTTCTCATGCCTGTCACGATACACAGCCTCTCCAGTGCCTGGTAATGCAATGTTACGCTGTGTGTCAGAGATCTGAATCGCCGTGCAGCAACTGTAACAATGTCCCACTTCCTAGACCACCTCTTGCGATAGACGGCACTCTGATCCAATCATTGTGCCGTGTGTCATAGGAGGCAGGGACATCATTACATAGGCTGCACAGCGATTCAGATCCAGCTCTGACTAGAGGTCGACCGATATATCGGCCGGCCGATATTTCACCTTTTTAGAGAAATCGGCATCGGCCGATTATTATGTAAAAAAAAAGCTGATTTGCGGGGGGATCTGGAGGTAGGGGCGTGCTGGGTGGAAAAACCCATATCGGTCGACCTCTAGCGCTGACACACAGCGTGACATCGCATTACCAGGCTGGCTGTACATGATGGGCACTGGCAGGCTGCTGCATCTGACTGGTAGGCTGCATCTGACAGGCACTGGTGAAGCTGCATTTGATGGACACTGGTGAGGCTGAATTGATCCATTTTATCACGTCTGCAGTATCAGGTCTGCTAGAGGTGCACCAAATGGCAATTTTGCTAATACTATTAGCAGTGTGTTTAATTTAGAGACTGCGGGACATGGCGCAAGAGAAGGTTAGAGACTGCGGGACATGGCGCAAGAGAAGGTTAGAGACTGCGGGACATGGCGCAAGAGAAGGTTAGAGACTGCGGGACATGGCGCAAGAGAAGGTTAGAGACTGCGGGACATGGCGCAAGAGAAGGTTAGAGACTGCGGGACATGGCGCAAGAGAAGGTTAGAGACTGCGGGACATGGCGCAAGAGAAGGTTAGAGACTGCGGGACATGGCGCAAGAGAAGGTTAGAGACTGCGGGACATGGCGCAAGAGAAGGTTAGAGACTGCGGGACATGGCGCAAGAGAAGGTTAGAGACTGCGGGACATGGCGCAAGAGAAGGTTAGAGACTGCGGGACATGGCGCAAGAGAAGGTTAGAGACTGCGGGACATGGCGCAAGAGAAGGTTAGAGACTGCGGGACATGGCGCAAGAGAAGGTTAGAGACTGCGGGACATGGCGCAAGAGAAGGTTAGAGACTGCGGGACATGGCGCAAGAGAAGGTTAGAGACTGCGGGACATGGCGCAAGAGAAGGTTAGAGACTGCGGGACATGGCGCAAGAGAAGGTTAGAGACTGCGGGACATGGCGCAAGAGAAGGTTAGAGACTGCGGGACATGGCGCAAGAGAAGGTTAGGTAAATGTACACAAGTTACTTTGTCCCCACCATCTACAACACAAAGAGCTTCTACACCAAGCTGCACATATAGGTCTATGTGCATAATTAGAGCAAAGAAGCTTTTGTGGCATTAGACAGACTTTTCAGCCATAAAAACTACCAGTTAACCTTTTTACTAGGGCTGTTACTGAATATAATTTTCATGTTCGATTAATCGATTTTTTTTAAATCGATTAATCTACTAATTTTTAATAATTATAACGCACATAGTTTTTACAATTTTCCACATCTCCTCCCCCCCCCCATACTGTAATGTCCACATCTGCCCACATCTCCCCCCATACCGTAAAATCCAGGCAGAACCGCAGAGTAGATGGCACAAGCAGGCGGCTGATGATGACGTCAGCGCGCCGCTACTAGGCCACCGCCAGGTGGACCAAGATGGCCGCGGCTCCGCGGATAGGCTGAAGCAGCGACCTTTCCTATGGACGAGACTGCGGAGCACACTCCGCGGATCGTCCTCGATCAAAATTATTTTGGTCGATCAAAGATATTAACGATTGATCGAACAATTAATCGTTAATTTCCGCAGCCCTACTTTTTACCCTTAAAAGGATAATTCACCTTTACAAAAAACCTGCCTAAGCAGGTAAGGGATGTTTGTAGATTAAAACTGTGCAGCTTTCCCGCCGCCTTACGATGCTTTTTCATGCGGTCGGCGATCCGAAGAAGGAATCCGCCGGCAGTTAGTCAGAGAAAACCAAGGGCCAGATGGTGGCCGGCAGTCTCTAGGATTCTCAGGCCCAGGCGCCATGTTATGACATCAAGTCCGGGCTGCCGGAAGTAAACAATGCTTATAGACCCCACATCTCTACATAAAGAGGACCTGTCGCGCGCATATATATTTATTATATTTTTGATCTTTTTTTAACCACTTGCCGCCCGCCCTATAGCGGATTGACGGCGGCAAAGTGGTTTTAAAATCCTGACTGGCCATCATATGACGTCCTCAGGATTTTGAGCCGCTGCGCGCCCCCGGGGGCGCGCATCGGGGCGATCGTTGCTGCGGGATGTCAGTCTGACACCCCGCAACACCGATCTAGGTAAAGAGTCTCCGACGGAGACTCTTTACCACGTGATCAGCCGTGTCCAATCACGGCTGATCACGATGTAAACAGGAAAAGCCGGTCATCGGCTTTTCCTCACTCGCGTCTGTCAGACGCGAGTAGAGGAGAGCCGATCGGCTGGTCCTCTGACAGGGGGGGTTTGTGCTGATCCATTATCAGCGCAGCCCCCCCCAAAGATGCCCACACTGGACCACCAGGGATGCCCACCTTAAAGGTATGCCACCCTAGACCACCAGGGATGCAAATTAGAAATGGCTAATGGATGCCAATCAGTACCCACAATGGATGCCAATCAGTGCCCACAATGGGCACCACTGATTGGCAGGCATTATAGTTTGGCACTGATTGGCATCCATTAGTAAAACACATTGCAGTACAGTGCCACCTATCAGTGCCCAACCATGCCCATCCATGCCACCTATCAGTGCCCATCAGTGCAGCCCCATCGGTGCCCATCAGTGAAGGAGAAAACGTACTTATTTACAAAATTTTGTATCTGAAATAAAAAAAAAAAAACATTTTTTTTCTAAATTTTCGGTCATTTTTAATTTTTTGGGCAGAAAATAAAAATCGCAGAGGTGATCAAATACCAACCAAAAGAAAGCTCTATTTGTGGGATCAAAATTATAAAAATTTAGTTTGGGTACAGTGTAGCATGACGGCACAATTGTCATTCAAAGTGCAACAGCGCTGAAAGCTGAAAATTGGTCTGGGCAGGAAGGTGTTTAAGTGCCCAGTATGGAAGTGGTTAACCACTTCTCTACTGTGCACGAAAACCCCCTTCCTGCCCAAGCCATTTTTCAGCGCTAACACATTTTGAATGACAATTGCGCGGTCGTGCGACGTAACTCCCAAACAAAATTTGCGTCCTTTTTTTCCCACAAATAGAGCTTTCTTTTGGTGGTATTTGATCACCTCTGCGGTTTTTATTTTTTGCGCTATAAACAAAAGAAGAGCGTCCAGTTTGGAAAAAAAACACTTTTTTACTTTTTGCTATAATAAATACCCATTTTTTTTTTTAAATAAAATTTTCCTCAGTTTAGGCCGATACGTATTCTTCTACATATTTTTGGTAAAAAAAAACAAAAAAAAAAACAAAAAACGCAATAAGCGCGTATTGATTGGTTTGCGCAAAAGTTATAGCGTGTACAAAATAGGGGATAGATTTATAGCATTTTTATTAGTAATGGCGGCGATCTGCGATTTTTTATTGTGACTGCGATATTGCGGCGGACACATCGGACACTTTTGACACATTTTTGGGACCATTCACATTTATACAGCGATCCCTGCTATAAAAATGCATTGCTTACTGTATAAATGTGATTGGCAGGGAAGGGGTTAACTATGTTCCCTCAAAGTGTTCTTACTGTGGGGGGAGGGGACTGACTGGGGGAGGTGACCGATGGTTGTCCCTATGTACAAGGGACACACCATCGGTCCCCTCTCCCTCACAGGACGTGGATCTCTGTGTTTACACACAGAGATCCACTTTCCTGCTCGTTTCCCGCGCAATCGCGGCCGCCGGGCACGCGCACCGGGGCCTTGTGAACGCGGCGGGCGCGCGCGCGCCTCCTAGCTCGTTTTAAAGGGAGGACGTCATATGACGTCCTCCCAGAACGAGAGTATCCTCCGCCCGCCGTCAATTGACAGTGGGCGGGGGACAAGTGGTTAAACCACTCGTGAGGCATCACCTTGAACGTTAGAGCAATAATTTTAAAGTACCTTAGGCGTCATTCCACACGTGCGCACAATTTTAAAAGCGTGTCATGTGATGTATCCATTTACCTAGCGTAACATCACATAGCGTCACATTATACAAAAAAAAAAAAATTGGGCTAGCTTCACCGTTTCATTTATTACTAAAAAATTTTTTTTTTTTTAAAAACAACACACGATTGAAAAAGTGCTATGCAAAAACTGACTTAAGTTGCAATGACCGCCAATTTCATTCACTAGGGTCTCTGCTTAATATTAATACACACACGTGTTTGGGGATTCTGAGTACTTTTCTAGCAAAAAAAGAAAATACTTTTTACTTGTAGGATAGGAGTGCCGGAATTCACACGGTATGTTAGTGGTTAAAGTAGAAATGGTAAAATTAAAGAATTGCTGGTAGGTAGGCTCTCTTAACTCACAAAAGACCATATACATTTGTGAGTTGTGTTTCACACATACATATTGACTTGCATTACATCAAGAAAGCATGGTTAAAACAGGGGTTGGGTTACCGGTCAAGGCCAATGAATGGAAACAAACCTCATGTGCACTATTCTCTTATTTACGAATCCTTAGCATAGAACTCTAAGCAAACGGTAAATAAAATCTCCAGTTAAAATCGTGGCGCCCAAGCACTGGATTCAGGGCTTTGATACACAAGCCCCACAATCACTACTGCTGCCTGTATTGGCATAAACCTACGCAGAAGAAAACACAGCATGCAAGAGGTTCTGTTCAGTCCCGGAGGCGAGACATTCTCACACCCCCCCCCCCCCCCCCCCCCCCCAGGTATAAAACGTGCTTTAAGCATTTTGTTTAATGACAAAACTTTCACAAAATTCTTTGCTATGCGAAGCCAGTTATAAAAAAATATGTTGCAAAGTTTAAGGCTTTCAAAGATAAAAACGGAAGTATAAAATGAGTTTATGTAGACAAGTATGTGCTTCGAATGGCTCACCTAAGAAACAAGGCAAAACAGAACACCGCATTGAGAATACAAGCAGCAAAAAAACAAGGCTGAGAACATCCAACTTACTTGTCGTTTATTCCCGACACAAACCTTCGCCTCCTGATCAGTTCATCCAACGAAACGTCCTCCATATTGTAAATAAAAAAATTAACGCTCCTCCCTTCCGCTATGGAAGCCTACGTTATAGCAAGTGACGGTGTTCTGTCAATATCTCCAATCCAGCAGAAACTCCAACCACACGTCACTTCCGGTTTGTTTAAAACCTTAGGAACTTGACAGAACAACTGCAAGATGCAACAACGCGAACAGAATACTAGAAAGTTTGAAACCATCATGCATTTCACTAAATAATGTGCGTACTTTCTATTTCAAAATATTAAAGTGGTTGTAAACCCTCCTTTGCAAGTTACACCTACAGGTAAGCCTAGATTAAGGCTTACCTGTAGGCAGTGGCGTAGCGTGGGTTGTCAGCGCCCGGGGCAAGGCAAGAAATTTGTGCCCCCCCCCAGCCTGCGGACTTTCCACTACACTACACATGACCACTAACCCGCACACCACTACCTTGCACACCTGACCATTACACTGACCCACCTACTGACACCTACACTGACCCACCTACTGACACCTACACTGACCCACCTACTGACACCTACACTGACCCACCTACTGACACCTACACTGACCCACCTACTGACACCTACACTGACACCTACACTGACCCACCTACTGTAGGGTGACCAGACATCCCCTGTTTCCGGGGACAGTCCCCGGATTAAGGACACTGTCCCCGGACCAAGTCTGTCCCCAGTTTTGTCCCTGGATTGGATTTGAACAGGGGCTGGGGCAATTTCAAAGACAGTCAGTGCAGAATAAAAAAAAAAAATCTGAATTACACACCCCCGCCGCTCCGCTAGCTTAGGGGGGTGTATTTTTTCCATTATTTGTGCCCCATTCTGATGATTATGTGCTGGTCGGAGCGGAGGGAATATTTGTTCAGTTTCGGGCGCTCATGCCCATTCAGCTCCGCTCGATTGTTCTTCTGCCTTGGCTCAAGTCCTGGCCAGCCGTCATCCTGCTTATCTCCTTGCCTTCCCCTGCGTAGTGATCTTCCTCTTCTCCCCACCCAGTAGTAGCCGGGCCCGAAGAGTAATACTTGGCAGGCTGTGAGGCGGGGGGTGAAAGGCAGAAAGTCGCTGATTGTCGCCATTACTAGTAAAAAAAAAAAATATGTCCCCGGATTTCTTTTAAAAAATCTGGTCCCCTTAACCTACTGACACCTACACTGACCCACCTACTGACACCTACACTGACCCACCTACTGACACCTACACTGACCCACCTACTGACCCCTACACTCACTGACACACACACACACACTGACACACACACACTGACACACACACCTACACTGAAATATGTAAAATGAGGTGCAGCGCTAAATGAATAAATAAATGTCAATAGGTGTAATGTGAAAAATTGGTGAAAAGGAAAACTAATGCAGAGTCTCTCATTTCTTAAATTCATATGAGTCTAAGGCCCCTTTTACTCTGGGGCGGGCAGGTGCGGTGGCGGTATAGCAGCGCGATTTTCAGCGCTGCTATACCGTCGTTCTTACCGCGGTATGCGGCCGCTAGGGGGGTGAATTTAACTCCCGCTAGCGGCCGAAAAAGGGTTAATACCGCCCGCAAACTGCGGCTATTGCCGCGGTTTGCGGACGGTATTACCGCGCTGTCCCATTGATTTCAAAGTGGATGACGGGTGGAACCCTGGTGACGTCATCACGTTTTTCCTTTCCAGACAGCGGATTGACGATAGGGAGTAGAGAGAGGTTAATGGAGACGCCGCAGCTCCTTACATGACCGCATATGTGATTGCTGTTTCGCTGATATACCAACATCACACTTGTAAGTGCAATAATTCTTATAATACATTTATTTGAGTTAACATACTGCACAATGAGAATATTTTTTGCCTTCCATGTCTGCGAGTAACACCTCAATTACATGCCAAAAGCCCCCTCCAAGCCCCTCCCTCAGGAATCGGATTAATGATTTACTGAGCTTCATGACAGTATCCCTCAGAGCTTTCAGCATGTAAGGGGTTAAATGATCAATTCTGCTATATAATGCATTCCTCAGGTCATTCAACATGCCAAATACCTAGCAGGATTGATCATTCAACCCCTTACATGATGCTGAAAGCTCTGAGAGATACTGTCATGAAGCTCAGTAAATAATTAAACCTCTTTGGACGCCGCCCCCCTAGCAAGTGGAACCAACGCTGAATCTGCCGCTGGACTGGGCCTAAGAGCTTGGGCCTTGAGATCCAGAGAGCCCTCCGACCTTCACGGGAGAACCCAGGAGTCATTTCGTTCATCATCCTTCCAAGGACTGTCGGGAGGATCAGAGACTACGGGTGTCGTGAGACTGTGTGCTGGAGCCCCAGCTACGGAAGTCGGTTGTACGGACTGGTCCGGTCGGGTGAGAGAGCACCTGCTCAGAGATTAACTGACTAATCTTAGGCCCAGTATTCCTTAGTTCAGGGACCACCGTTATCAGAGTGTTATTGCACACCAGAGGGACAGTGTGTTGTGCAGCGTTAGTTGAACTCTTTAGTACATGCCAAGAAGTTAACTGTTTTGATGCCTGTGGATTACAAATAACCTACAAAGTGCACCATCATTGCTAGCGAAGATCCTTCCCAACGGAAGCACCATATCTGCAATTGTCAGGCCTGACTGTAGAACTGTTAGAAACTGTTTGGGCGCCATCTTGCCCACAAGGGGGAGCTCGCGAGCATAGTTGAATGACATTTAGTGTGTGTAATTACTATTAGAACTTAGCGCTTGTTATATGCTGAATGATTAACACTACAGGGCGCTGCATATGCACACGTATTACTGTTTAACTTGATGCTTTAGTACTTGTGGTTAAGCCAATCTACTGTGTGGTTATATGTTTGTTGCGGTATTGTGATTCCCATAGCTAACGGGTTTCACAATCCCATCTTTACTGCTATCTGTGCCAAGGGAGGTTAGTGCCAGTTACTGGGGGTTGACAGCAGTGTGTACAGGCCCACTCTGCAAGTGGAGGTAAGCAGGGTAAAGGATCTGTGTGCTACATGTGTTTTTCTCCATAATTTTGTAAAGGGGATCTCATCCATATCTCGGGACTAGGGATGAGCTTCGAGTTCGAGTCAAACTCATGTTCGACTCTAACATCGGCTGTTTGACTGTTAGTCGAATGTCGAACATTATGGGACGTTCGCGCCAAATTCGAGTGGCGCGTCACGGCCCATAATTCACTGCGGCATTGCAGTGCATTGCTGGCTGAAGATTGGCCAAGCATGCACTATGACCCGCATGCTTTGGCCAATCACAGCGCGGTAAGAACGGAGAGCCATAATTGGCCAAAGCCAGGGTGCCTTTGGCCAATTACTGTATATACTCGAGTATAAGCTGAGTTTTTCAGCACATTTTTTTGTGCTGAAAATGCCCCCCTCGGCTTATACTCGAGTCACCTTTTTGTGCCTGATCTCCCGGACTTTGGGGACCCAGTACCGGCCGTCCGTAGGTCCCCTGGACCCCAACCTTGGCGTGCATATAGCCCCACTCCTCCTCTACAAGTGTGCAAAGTTTGTTGTCTGGGGGACTTACGGCCGGGGAGTACCGATTTTTCAAACCCGGGCACCCCTTCCATAGAGTCCCATGTTAAACGGTAATTTCTCTGGTGAATTTGGGGACCCGGTACTGGCCGGTCGTAGGTCCCCTGGACCCAAAACTTGGCACATATGTAGCCCCATTTCTCCTCTACAATTGTGCAACGTTTTTTGTCTAGGGGACCTACGGCCGGGGAGCACCGATTTTTCAAACCCGGGCACCTCTTCCATAGACTCCCACGTTAAACGTCAGTCTAGTCATGGGCACAGTGAGGCATGGGCACAGTGAGGCAGGCATGGGCACAGTGAGGCATGCAGATGGACACCCTAGGCTTATACTCGACTCAATACGTTTTCCCAGTTTTTTGTGGTAAAATTAGGTACCTCGGCTTATATTCGGGTCGGCTTATACTCGAGTATATACGGTATGTCTCAGGGGGTTTAATACACGCCCCACACTATATAAGGCCGCCTGCGTGGTGGTCTTTTGGAGTGTGTTGCGGTGACAGTTAAAGAAAGACAGAGAGAGAGATAGTGTCATCTCATTCGAGTTAGAAAGAGCAGGCAGGCGAGTCAGTTAGCTGCAGTTATAGTGTGTAGAGGATATATATGCATCCTAGGGGTTGTGTGTGTGTATATTGTGACAGCAGGAAGGTAAAGTCACCTGGTTGCATCCAGGGGGGTAGATATATTTCGCCCAGATTCAGGCTTTACGCCGACTTATACAACTAGGTGGAGAGTTGTATAAGCCCAGCTGAGGCTAGTGGGCTCATGGATGACTCATACCTCTAGGGAGAGTGTGGGGCGTCATGCAGACAGGGAGTTGATGAGACCAGCTGAAGCTTGTCAGCTCATTTAGGCCTCTATAAGAACTCCCAGATTCATTAGGTGTTAGCTCATGCCTGGAACCAGACCTGTGTGGACTGTCTAGGGAGAGTGAACCCCTGTGCGGTGAGACAAAGCCTGTGTGGCTATTTGCTTGGACATTTAAAACCAGGGACTTAGGGACTAGGACAGCACTAGGCTGATCCCAGTTGTTAGTTAGGAAACCTGTATGTTTACTCAGAGGTCAAGTTGACCAGGATTTATTTTATTTATGTTTCTTTTGCTTTGCTGTGTTTTGTCACTGTAAATAGAAAATAAACCGCACCTTTTTGATTTTGAAAACCACAACCTCCGTTTGCTGGGCCTGTTTTTGTGTGGGGAGCCCATCCCGGGGGTCACACACACCCGCTGCCGAGCTAACCCCCTCACAGTTGGTGGAGAACCAGTGGCAGTTTTTTTTTAAGCCAGCATGGAGGAGATACTGAAACAGCTGGCTCTAGCAAATGCCAATCAACAGCAGACAAATGCAGGTTTGCAAAGGAGCCTTGCAGCCCAGCAGCAAGCTCATCAACAGAGCCTTGCAGCCCAGCAGCAAGCTCACCAACAGAGTCTGGAAGCTCAGCAACAAGCCCAGCAGCAATCTGAGGCCCGCTTCATAGACCTGTTACAGAAGCAAGAGCAGAGACTACAACAAATGGAAGCAGTAATGCAGCAACGTCCGCAGACCAGTGAGGAAAGCCGTCCCACTAATACCGCGTCCTTTGGGGTGAGTCGTTTATTGACAAAAATGACTGGAGAGGATGATCCAGAGGTATTTTTGACCACATTTGAAAGGACCGCTGAAAGAGAAAAGTGGCCTGAGGAGCAGTGGGCTGGACTGGTGGCTCCTCTGTTAACTGGTGAATCGCAGAAAGCTTACTATGACCTAGAGCCTAACCAAGCAAAAGACTATGTGATGCTAAAAGCTGAAATTTTGGCAAGGCTGGGTGTCACCCAGGCTGTCCGGGCTCAGCGTGTGCATAACTGGACTTTCCAGCTTGGAAAACCCCCCAGGTCTCAAATGTATGATCTCATTCACCTGAGCAGAAAGTGGCTACAGCCAGAGACTTTGTCCGCACCAAAGATTGTGGAACGTGTTGTAATGGATCGGTTTTTGAGAGCTCTTCCTACTGCCATCCAAAAGTGGGTAAGCCATGGAGACCCAGAGACGGCCGATGGTCTTGTGGATCGTGTGGAGAAATACTTGGCTACAGAGAACCTGACGGCCTCTTCCAGAGACACTCGGACTTTCCACCCTAAGACCAGACCATCCCCAGGGGCGGATAAGAGGATTCCAAGGGGTGAGGGTGGAGAGAGTGAGAGGGTGGGAGCTCTACCCCAAGTTTGGCGAGAACAGCCTGGGAAATCAGCGGCTCAAGAGGCGGCAAGAAGGATCGTTTGCTACCGCTGCCGGCAAGCGGGACATATTGCAGCCAATTGCCCGGTTGTGGAGGAACCCATGCAGTGTGACTTTCTGACGGGCAGACGTCAGTCGCTGTGTGCGACAGTCGCATGCACTGCCATTCGAGGAACTGAGAAACATTTATGCAAAATGTGTGTTAATGGTAGAAATGTTGTGGTATTGCTGGATTCAGGTAGCCTTGTGACCCTGATAAAGGCTGAGTTAGTTAAAACAGAGGTCTTTGGGAATAGCAAGGTAGCTGTTATTTGTGTGCATGGGGACACCCGAGAGTATCCAGTGACTACAGTGTGTTTCGAGACCCCCAAAGGTACCCTCTCTCATCCAGTGGGCTTAGTATCTCAGTTACCGCATGACGCCATTGTGGGAAGGGATTTTCCGAAGTTCTGGGAACTGTGGGATGATCCTGAGCCCCCCACTGGTGCCCCTATGTACCAGGAATGTGATAGCCAGAACTCCCCTGAGAGTGGTGAGGACTCTCCGGAATTTCCCTTATCAGTATTGGCAGGGGAGACTCAAGAAACTGGAGAGGAGCCCACCTCCTCAGACGAAAACCTACCGTCTGTGGAGTTTTCTGATCTTGAGGTTCACAGGGAAAACTTTGCCACAGAACAGTTGAAAGACCCCGCCCTAATAAAGGCACGGGAAAACGTAGTGAAAATAGATGGCGAGTTAGTGAACCCAGATAATACCTGCACTTACCCATACTTCAGCGTAGAGAAGGACCTACTGTATCGAGTGGCAAAAAGGGCAGAAGAAACCGTTGAGCAGCTTGTGGTGCCCAAACCTTACAGGAAGTTGGTGTTGGAGTTGGCCCATGGGCACATTCTTGGAGGTCATCTGGGGACAGAGAAAACCCGAGAGAGGGTATTACAGAGATTCTATTGGCCAGGGTTGATGAAGGACATAGAAAATTATTGTTCCTCCTGCCCTGTGTGTCAGAGGTCGGCCCCGATGCCACATTTCCGTAGCCCGCTGGTCCCTCTACCCATCATTGAGGTCCCGTTTGAGAGGATCGCCATGGATTTGGTAGGGCCTATAATCAAGTCCGCTAGGGGGCACCAGTACATATTAGTTATAATGGACTATGCCACCCGTTATCCAGAAGCGATCCCTCTCCGAAATACCTCGGCCAAAACCATAGCCAAAGAGCTATCTCTTGTGTTTAGCCGGGTGGGTATTTGTAAAGAACTGCTTACGGACCAAGGTACACCCTTTATGTCCCGGGTTATGAAGGAGCTGTGTAAATTGTTCAAAGTGACGCAATTACGTACATCTGTGTATCACCCCCAAACCGATGGGCTGGTTGAAAGATTCAACAAAACCCTAAAACAAATGTTGAAGAAAGTGGTGGATAGAGATGGAAAGGATTGGGACTGTCTACTTCCTTATCTGATGTTTGCTATTAGGGAGGTGCCCCAATCCTCTACGGGATTCTCCCCCTTTGAGTTACTGTATGGGAGACACCCAAGAGGGCTGTTGGATATTGCCAAGGAAACTTGGGAAAGTGAGAGTTCTCCCCACAGGAGTGTGATTGAGCATGTCGCCCTGATGCAAGACCGAATTGCACAGGTAATGCCCATCGTGAAGGAACATTTGGCCCAAGCGCAGTTAGCACAGCAGAGAGTGTACAACCGTGGAGCCAAGACCCGTACCTTTTCCCCGGGGGATAGGATACTGGTACTTGTCCCTACGGTTGAAAGTAAATTCCTTGCCAAATGGCAAGGCCCCTATGAGATAATGGAAAAAGTGAGCGAAGTGAATTACAAGGTCAGACAACCAGGAAGGCGAAAGCCCGAACAGATCTATCACGTTAATCTGTTGAAAGCCTGGAGGGATAGAGAGTCCCTAGTCGCAGACACTTGGTCACCAGCTCAAACTGGTTGCGTGATTCCTGAGGTTGGAATAGCAGCCACCTTGTCACAACCCCAACAACAGGAGGTTAAGGAGTTTGTGCTTCGCAACAAGGAGGTATTCTCTGAGCTGCCGGGACAAACATCTGGGGTAGAGCATGACATCATTACCCCGCCCGGTGAAAGGGTGAAGTTAAAACCCTATCGGATCCCAGAGGCCCGACGGGAGGCAATACGGGAGGAAGTACAGAAAATGCTGAACTTAGGGGTGATAGAGGAGTCCCAAAGTGATTGGTCTAGTCCCATTGTGTTGGTGCCTAAACCGGATGGGAGCTGGCGATTTTGTAACGATTTTCGTCAGTTGAACAAAGTTACAAAATTTGACACCTACCCCATGCCACGTATAGATGAGTTGATCGACCGGCTGGGAACAGCCCGATACATGACGACTCTTGACCTCACAAAAGGGTATTGGCAAATCCCCCTGGCCAAGTCGGCCAAAGAGAAAACCGCATTTGTAACCCCAGACGGGGCGTTCCAATATAAAAGAATGCCGTTCGGGTTACAGAATGCGCCGGCCACATTCCAGCGGAAAATGGACCAGATGCTGAGGCCCCATCGGAAGTATGCTGCGGCTTACCTGGATGACGTAATTGTCCATAGCACAGATTGGGCCTCACATCTGCCAAAAGTGCAAGCAGTCCTGGACTCTGTTCGGGAAGCGGGGTTTACGGCTAACCCCAAGAAGTGTACCATTGGGCAGGAGGAGGCCAAATATCTTGGGTACACCATTGGGAGGGGAGTAATAAAACCCCAACTCAACAAAGTCGAGGCCATCCAGAGTTGGCCACGTCCCAACAGCAAGAAGCAGGTACGAGCCTTTCTGGGAATCGCTGGGTATTATCGGCGATTCATTCCCCACTTTGCTTCTAAGGCTGTGCCCCTAACCAACCTGACGAAGGGGAAAGGGTCGGTCAGGATTAAATGGACCCCCGAGGCTGAGGCAGCATTCCAATTCTTGAAACAAGCCTTATGTAGCCAGCCAGTGTTGTACTCACCCGACTTCTCTAAAGACTTTGTCGTACAAAGTGATGCGTCAGATGTGGGGTTAGGAGCAGTATTGTCCCAGGTCTGGAACGGGGAAGAGCACCCAGTCATTTACCTCAGCAGGAAGTTGAAGTCCCATGAGGTAAATTACGCCACCGTTGAAAAGGAGTGTTTAGCGGTGAAGTGGGCTCTAGATTCCCTTCGGTACTACCTGCTAGGTAGGCACTTTGACATGGTTACGGATCACGCTCCGTTAAAGTGGATGGCTCAAAACAAGGAAACAAATAGAAGAGTGAATAGGTGGTTCCTGGCCCTCCAGGAATTCAACTTCACAGTAAAGCATCGCCCTGGCGTTCAAATGGGGAATGTGGATGCTTTGTCTCGAGTACATGAATGCCTGATTGCTGGTGTTCCAACCCCGAGGTTAAAACAAGAGGGGGGGTATGTGACAGCAGGAAGGTAAAGTCACCTGGTTGCATCCAGGGGGGTAGATATATTTCGCCCAGATTCAGGCTTTACGCCGACTTATACAATTAGGTGGAGAGTTGTATAAGCCCAGCTGAGGCTAGTGGGCTCATGGATGGCTCATACCTCTAGGGAGAGTGTGGGGCGTCGTGCAGACAGGGAGTTGATGAGACCAGCTGAAGCTTGTCAGCTCATTTAGGCCTCTATAAGAACTCCCAGATTCATTAGGTGTTAGCTCATGCCTGGAACCAGACCTGTGTGGACTGTCTAGGGAGAGTGAACCCCTGTGCGGTGAGACAAAGCCTGTGTGGCTATTTGCTTGGACATTTAAAACCAGGGACTTAGGGACTAGGACAGCACTAGGCTGATCCCAGTTGTTAGTTAGGAAACCTGTATGTTTACTCAGAGGTCAAGTTGACCAGGATTTATTTTATTTATGTTTCTTTTGCTTTGCTGTGTTTTGTCACTGTAAATAGAAAATAAACCGCACCTTTTTGATTTTGAAAACCACAACCTCCGTTTGCTGGGCCTGTTTTTGTGTGGGGAGCCCATCCCGGGGGTCACACACACCCGCTGCCGAGCTAACCCCCTCACAATATATATATATATATATATATATATTGTGAGGGGGTTAACTCGGTAGCGGGTGTGTGTGACCCCCTGGTTGGGCTCCCCACACAAAAACAGGGCCAGCAGACGGAGGTTGTGGTTTTCAAAATCAAAAGGTGCGGTTTATTTCTCTATGTACAGTGACAAAAACACAGCAAAGCCAAAAAGAAACAAACAAAATAAATCCTGGTCAGTTTGACCTCTGACTAAACATGCAGGTTTCCTAAACTAACAACTGGGATCAGCCTGGTGCTGTCCTAGTCCCTAAGTCCCTGGTTTAGTAAAAGTCCAAACAAATAGCCACACAGGCTTTGCCTCACCGCACAGGGGTTCACTCTCCCTAGACAGTCCACACAGGTCTGGTTCCAGGCATGAGCTAACATCTAATGAATCTGGGAGTTTTTATAGAGGCCTTAAACGAACTGACAGGCTTCAGCTGGTCTCATCAACTCCCTGCCTCACGACGCCCAGCACTCTCCCTAGAGGTATGAGTCATTCATGAGCCCACTAGCCTCAGCTGGGCTTCATCAACTCCCTAGTTGTATAAGTCGGCATAAAGCCTGAATCTGGGAGAAATATATCTACCCCCCTGGATGCAACCAGGTGACTTTACCTTCCTGCTGTCACATACCCCCCCCTCTTGTTTTAACCTTGGGGTTGGAACACCAGCAATCAGGCATTCATGTACTCGAGACAAAGCATCCACATTCCCCATTTGAACGCCAGGGCGATGCTTTACTGTGAAGTTGAATTCCTGTAGGGCCAGGAACCACCTATTCACTCTTCTATTTGTCTCCTTGTTTTGAGCCATCCACTTTAACGGAGCGTGATCCGTAACCATGTCAAAGTGCCTACCTAGCAGATAGTACCGAAGGGAATCTAGAGCCCACTTCACCGCTAAACATTCCTTTTCAACCGTGGCGTAATTTACCTCATGGGACTTCAACTTCCTGCTGAGGTAAATGACTGGGTGCTCTTCCCCGTTCCAGACCTGGGACAATACTGCTCCTAACCCCACATCTGACGCATCACTTTGTACGACAAAGTCTTTAGAGAAGTCGGGTGAGTACAACACTGGCTGGCTACATAAGGCTTGTTTCAAGAATTGGAATGCTGCCTCAGCCTCGGGGGTCCATTTAATCATGACCGACCCTTTCCCTTTCGTCAGGTTGGTTAGGGGCACAGCCTTAGAAGCAAAGTGGGGAATGAAGCGCCGATAATAACCCGCGATTCCCAGAAAGGCTCGTACCTGCTTCTTGCTGTTGGGACGTGGCCAACTCTGGATGGCCTCGACTTTGTTGAGTTGGGGTTTTATTACTCCCCTGCCAATGGTGTACCCAAGATATTTGGCCTCCTCCTGCCCAATGGTACACTTCTTGGGGTTAGCCGTAAACCCCGCTTCCCGAACAGAGTCCAGGACTGCTTGCACTTTTGGCAGATGTGAGGCCCAATCTGTGCTATGGACAATTACGTCATCCAGGTAAGCCGCAGCATACTTCCGATGGGGCCTCAGCATCTGGTCCATTTTCCGCTGGAATGTGGCCGGCGCATTCTGTAACCCGAACGGCATTCTCTTATATTGGAACGCCCCGTCTGGGGTTACAAATGCGGTTTTCTCTTTGGCCGACTTGGCCAGGGGAATTTGCCAATACCCTTTTGTGAGGTCAAGAGTCGTCATGTATCGGGCTGTTCCCAGCCGGTCGATCAACTCATCTATACGTGGCATGGGGTAGGTGTCAAATTTTGTAACTTTGTTCAACTGACGAAAATCGTTACAAAATCGCCAGCTCCCATCCGGTTTAGGCACCAACACAATGGGACTAGACCAATCACTTTGGGACTCCTCTATCACCCCTAAGTTCAGCATTTTCTGTACTTCCTCCCGTATTGCCTCCCGTCGGGCCTCTGGGATCCGATAGGGTTTTAACTTCACCCTTTCACCGGGCGGGGTAATAATATCATGCTCTACCCCAGATGTTTGTCCCGGCAGCTCAGAGAACACCTCCTTGTTGCGAAGCACAAACTCCTTAACCTCCTGTTGTTGGGGTTGTGACAAGGTGGCTGCTATTCCAACCTCCGGAATCACGCAACCAGTTTGAGCTGGTGACCAAGTTTCTGCGACTAGGGACTCTCTATCCCTCCAGGCTTTCAACAGATTAACGTGATATATCTGTTCGGGCTTTCGCCTTCCTGGTTGTCTGACCTTGTAATTCACTTCGCTCACTTTTTCCATTATCTCGTAGGGGCCTTGCCATTTGGCAAGGAATTTACTTTCAACCGTAGGGACAAGTACCAATATCCTATCCCCCGGGGAAAAGGTACGGGTCTTTGCTCCACGGTTGTACACTCTCTGCTGTGCCAACTGCGCTTGGGCCAAATGTTCCTTCACGATGGGCATTACCTGTGCAATTCGATCTTGCATCAGGGCGACATGCTCAATCACACTCCTGTGGGGAGAACTCTCACTTTCCCAAGTTTCCTTGGCAATATCCAACAGCCCTCTTGGGTGTCTCCCATACAGTAACTCAAAGGGGGAGAATCCCGTAGAGGATTGGGGCACCTCCCTAATAGCAAACATCAAATAAGGAAGTAGACAGTCCCAATCCTTTCCATCTCTATCCACCACTTTCTTCAACATTTGTTTTAGGGTTTTGTTGAATCTTTCAACCAGCCCATCGGTTTGGGGGTGATACACAGATGTACGCAATTGCGTCACTTTGAACAATTTACACAGCTCTTTCATAACCCGGGACATAAAGGGTGTACCTTGGTCCGTAAGCAGTTCTTTACAAATACCCACCCGGCTAAAAACAAGAGATAGCTCTTTGGCTATGGTTTTGGCCGAGGTATTTCTGAGAGGGATCGCTTCTGGATAACGGGTGGCATAGTCCATTATAACCAATATGTACTGGTGCCCCCTAGCGGACTTGATTATAGGACCTACCAAATCCATTGCGATTCTCTCAAACGGGACCTCAATGATGGGTAGAGGGACCAGCGGGCTACGGAAATGTGGCATCGGGGCCGACCTCTGACACACAGGGCAGGAGGAACAATAATTTTCTATGTCCTTCATCACCCCAGGCCAATAGAATCTCTGTAATACCCTCTCTCGGGTTTTCTCTGTCCCCAGATGACCTCCAAGAATGTGCCCATGGGCCAACTCCAACACCAACTTCCTGTAAGGTTTGGGCACCACCAGCTGCTCAACGGTTTCTTCTGCCCTTTTTGCCACCCGATACAGTAGGTCCTTCTCTACGCTGAAGTATGGGTAAGTGCAGGTATTATCTGGGTTCACTAACTCGCCATCTATTTCCACTACGTTTTCCCGTGCCTTTATTAGGGCGGGGTCTTTTAACTGTTCTGTGGCAAAATTTTCCCTGTGAACCTCCAGATCAGAAAACTCCACAGACGGTAGGTTTTCGTCTGAGGAGGTGGGCTCCTCTCCAGTTTCTTGAGTCTCCCCTGCCAATACTGACAAGGGAAATTCTGGAGAGTCCTCACCACTCTCAGAGGAGTTCTGGCTATCACATTCCTGGTACATAGGGGCACCAGTGGGGGGCTCAGGATCATCCCACAGTTCCCAGAACTTCGGAAAATCCCTTCCCACAATGGCGTCATGCGGTAACTGAGATACTAAGCCCACTGGATGAGAGAGGGTACCTTTGGGGGTCTCGAAACACACTGTAGTCACTGGATACTCTCGGGTGTCCCCATGCACACAAATAACAGCTACCTTGCTATTCCCAGAGACCTCTGTTTTAACTAACTCAGCCTTTATCAGGGTCACAAGGCTACCTGAATCCAACAATACCACAACATTTCTACCATTAACACACATTTTGCATAAATGTTTCTCAGTTCCTCGAATGGCAGTGCATGCGACTGTCGCACACAGCGACTGACGTCTGCCCGTCAGAAAGTCACACTGCATGGGTTCCTCCACAACCGGGCAATTGGCTGCAATATGTCCCGCTTGCCGGCAGCGGTAGCAAACGATCCTTCTTGCGGCCTCTTGAGCCGCTGATTTCCCAGGCTGTTCTTGCCAAACTTGGGGTAGAGCTCCCACCCTCTCACTCTCTCCACCCTCACCCCTTGGAATCCTCTTATCCGCCCCTGGGGATGGTCTGGTCTTAGGGTGGAAAGTCCGAGAGTCTCTGGAAGAGGCCGTCAGGTTCTCTGTAGCCAAGTATCTCTCTACACGATCCACAAGTTTACCGGCCGTTTCTGGGTCTCCGTGGCTTACCCACTTTTGAATGGCGGTAGGAAGAGCTCTCAAGAAACGATCCATCACAACACGTTCCACAATCTCCGGTGCGGACAAAGTCTCTGGCTGTAGCCACTTCCTGCTCAGGTGAATGAGATCATACATTTGAGACCTGGGGGGTTTTCCAAGCTGGAAAGTCCAGTTATGCACACGCTGAGCCCGGACAGCCAGGGTGACACCCAGCCTTGCCAATATTTCAGCTTTTAGCATCACATAGTCTTTTGCTTGGTCAGGCTCTAGGTCATAGTAAGCCTTCTGCGATTCACCAGTTAACAGAGGAGCCACCAGTCCAGCCCACTGCTCCTCAGGCCACTTTTCTCTTTCAGCAGTCCTTTCAAATGTGGTCAAAAATACCTCTGGATCATCCTCTCCAGTCATTTTTGTCAATAAACGACTCACCCCAAAGGACGCGGTATTAGTGGGACGGCTTTCCTCACTGGTCTGCGGACGTTGCTGCATTACTGCTTCCATTTGTTGTAGTCTCTGCTCTTGCTTCTGTAACAGGTCTATGAAGCGGGCCTCAGATTGCTGCTGGGCTTGTTGATGAGCTTGCTGCTGGGCTGCAAGGCTCCTTTGCAAACCTGCATTTGTCTGCTGTTGATTGGCATTTGCTAGAGCCAGCTGTTTCAGTATCTCCTCCATGCTGGCTTAAAAAAAACTGCCACTGGTTCTCCACCAACTGTGAGGGGGTTAACTCGGTAGCGGGTGTGTGTGACCCCCTGGTTGGGCTCCCCACACAAAAACAGGGCCAGCAGACGGAGGTTGTGGTTTTCAAAATCAAAAGGTGCGGTTTATTTCTCTATGTACAGTGACAAAAACACAGCAAAGCCAAAAAGAAACAAACAAAATAAATCCTGGTCAGTTTGACCTCTGACTAAACATGCAGGTTTCCTAAACTAACAACTGGGATCAGCCTGGTGCTGTCCTAGTCCCTAAGTCCCTGGTTTAGTAAAAGTCCAAACAAATAGCCACACAGGCTTTGCCTCACCGCACAGGGGTTCACTCTCCCTAGACAGTCCACACAGGTCTGGTTCCAGGCATGAGCTAACATCTAATGAATCTGGGAGTTTTTATAGAGGCCTTAAACGAACTGACAGGCTTCAGCTGGTCTCATCAACTCCCTGCCTCACGACGCCCAGCACTCTCCCTAGAGGTATGAGTCATTCATGAGCCCACTAGCCTCAGCTGGGCTTCATCAACTCCCTAGTTGTATAAGTCGGCATAAAGCCTGAATCTGGGAGAAATATATCTACCCCCCTGGATGCAACCAGGTGACTTTACCTTCCTGCTGTCACAATATATATATATATATATATATATATATATTGTGGGAGATTAGCTCGTGGGGATCACCTTTTCTGAGAATGAAGGTCAGCGTACAGGCAGTTTCTTTAAAACCTGGCGTATTGCCATCTTTATTTACAAGTGGTTTGCAATAGTCATACAAAATAAACAAAACGGAAAATCAAATTCTTGCCGTCCGGCGCTAAACTAAACAGTAACCGCTCTCTATACGGTGAGGGGCTGGTCCCCGTCACCCACAAAACACAAGGTGAAGCAAACCTTTCTTTTCCAATCCAACAAACAGAGCTCCTCTGACTCAGGTTCCCCTCTGATTCTCAGGCCACAGCCCTGCTGTGTTCTCTTCCTGGTCTTTTAACTTCCACCTGCGTGTGGACTCAGGTGGACCAGAACATCAGGACCGGAACCCAGCCTGCCACAGGCTGGAAAAACCGGACCGGATTCCCGTTCAGTCCCTTACAATGGACCGAATGCGAGGTGAAATGTAGCGATTGTCATGTATCTCACCTCGCATACCGTCACATATCCTCCCCTTCTGCTCAAGCCCCTGCGGCTGAGCACTTGACCCAGCCATACAGTGCACACGGGAGAGGGCATCGGCATTATCCTGGAGTTTGCCCCGCCTGTGCTCAACCGTGAATTTAAAGGGCTGTAAAGCCAGGAACCACCTTGTCACACGGGCATTTTTCTCCCTGTTGTCACACATCCACATCAGGGGAGCATGGTCAGTAACCAGCCTAAATGACCTCCCAAATAGATAATACCTCAGGGAGTCTAAGGCCCATTTAATGGCGAGACATTCCTTTTCAACAATGGCATAGTTCCTTTCATGCTTGTTCAGCTTCCGGCTCAGGTATACAACCGGGTGCTCCTCACCATTCCTGTCCTGCGACAGTACGGCCCCTAGGTCCACCTCAGAGGCGTCTGTCTGTATGAAAAACTCCTTTGTGAAGTCCGGGGTCACCAGCACCGGTAGTGCACAAAGGGCCTGTTTTAATTTCTGAAACGCCTTCTCGGCCTCAGGGTTCCATTTGACCATGACAGACCCTCTGCCCTTCGTCAGGTCAGTCAGAGGGACGGCAATGGTGGCAAAGTCAGGTATAAACCGTCGGTAATACCCTGTAATGGCTAGGAAGGCCCGAACTTGTTTCTTGTTTAGGGGTTGAGGCCATTTTTGAATGGCCTCAATCTTATTGGTCTGAGGCTTGATAAGTCCCCGGCCAATAACGTAGCCAAGGTACTTGGCCTCCTCCAGGCCTATGGCACACTTCTTTGGGTTAGCCGTGAGGCCTGCTTCCCTAAGGGAATCTACCACCGCCTGTACCCGGGGCAGGTGCGATTCCCAATCTGGGCTGTGGATGACCACATTGTCCAAATAAGCAGCCGCATACGGGCGATGTGGTCTCAAAGTTTTGTCCATCATTCGTTAGAATAATGTAGGGGCCCCATGCAGACCAAAAGGCATCCGCTTGTACTGAAACGAGCCCTCAGGAGTAGAAAAGGCAGTCTTCTCCTTGGTCGATTCAGTTAGTGGTATTTGCCAATAGCCTTTTGTTAGGTCTAGGGTCATTATATAGCGAGCCTGTCCCAACCTGTCCACCCGGGGCATCGGGTATGCATCGAACTTGGACACACTGTTGAGTTTCCGAAAGTCATTACAAAACCTGATAGTGCCATCAGGTTTTGGGACCAGTACTATGGGGCTCGACCACTCACTGTGGGACTCTTCTATCACATCCAACTCCAACATGTTTTTAATTTCTTTTGCGACTGCCTCATGCCTGGCCTCTGGGATTCTATATGGCTTCACATTTACCCGAACCCCTGGTTCCGTCACTATGTCATGTTGGATCATGTTGGTCAGTCCGGGTAAAGGGGAGAAAAAGTCTCTATTTTTATGCACAGACACCCTAACGTCACTTTGTTGTGCCACGGACAGGGTATACTTGATGGGAACGTCAGGTGTCACGGGTACCCAGTTGGTTGGAGGCGGGGAAGTGGCCAGTAAAGTCTCTCGGTCCTTCCAGGGTTTTAAGAGATTCACATGGTAAATTTGGTGTGGTTTCCTTTTCCCTGGCTGGTAGACTTTGTAGTTTACCTCCCCCACCCTTTCGACAACCTCAAAGGGACCCTGCCACTTGGCTAAAAACGTACTTTCCACCATGGGAACCAATACCAACCCTCTGTCCCCAGGGCTGAAAGTACGGACCCTGGCACTTCGGTCATAGACCCTCCTTTTTGCCTCCTGGGCTCGCTCCATATGTTCTCGCACCAGGGGTAGGACAGCTGCGATTCGATCCTGCATCAAGGAGACATGCTCTATGATGCTTCTATATGGGGTTGCCTCACCTTCCCATGTTTCTTTGGCAACATCTAGCAGCCCCCTGGGATGCCAACCATACAAGAGTTCAAAGGGGGAATAGCCTGTGGACGCCTGCGGAACCTCACGTATTGCAAACATGAGATATGGCAGCAAAAAATCCCAGGTTCTCCCATCTTTGTCGACCACCTTTTTCAGCATACTTTACAAAGTTTTAGTAAATCTTTCGACCAGACCATCCGTTTGGGGGTGGTAGACAGAGGTACGGAGATGGGAGATTTTGTATAACTTAGAAAGCTCTTTGGTAACCTTGGACATAAAGGGGCTGCCCTAATCGGTTAAGATCTCTTTTGGGATCCCCAGTTGACTAAAGACATGGACTAATTCCTTGGCGATAGCCTTAGCAGAGGTATTGCGCAAGGGTATGGCCTCAGGATAGCGAGTCGCATAGTCCAGGATCACCAGAATATGCTGGTGACCGCGGGCAGATTTCACAACCGGCCCCACCAGGTCCATGCCAATCCTCTCAAAGGGGACCTCGATTATTGGCAGAGGAACAAGGGGGCTGCGAAAATGGGGTGCCGGTGCCGACATTTGGCACTCGGGGCACGATTCGCAGTACTTCTTGACATCTGCATGCAACCCGGGCCAGAAAAATCTCTGGGCGATTCTCTCACTGGTTTTTTCAACACCAAGATGCCCCCCCATTACATGACCATGGGCCAGATCTAGCACCACCCTGCGGAAAGATTTGGGAACTAGTAGCTGTTCTACCTCGTCCTCTCCATGTTTTATCACTCGATACAATAAATTGTTTTTAATTGCCTTAATGTTTTCCTTGGCTCTCATGAGGGTGGCCTCTCGTAGTTACTCGGTACAGAAATCCTCTCTCCTGACCTCTAAATCGGGTACCACATTTTGGCTACTCTCAATGTCAGAGTCAGAGGGGTTCTCCTGTTCGTTACCCTTAGGCTGGGAGCTAACTTCCAGGTCCTCCGGCTCCCCAGCCATGACAGGGAAAGGAAGAGGGTCTCCGGCTTCCTCGATCCCACCAACCGCATCCTCTTCCCTTTGGCAAAAAGGGTCTGGCGAGAGTTCTCGTGCTTCCCCAGCAGGGGGAGCTCCATCTACCAGCCTCCCTTGGCTCTCCCATAAATTCCAGAAATGGGGAAAATCTCTTCCCACTAAGGCTTTGTGAAGCAGTGAAGGTACCACCCCCACTGAATGCGTTACACTGCCCCCGGGGGTATCAACCTCAACCACCGCTGTCTGGCAATCTCGAGTGTCCCCATGGATGCAAATTACCCCAATAGTACTGGGGTGTAGTTTTGTGGCGTTCACACAATCACTCCTGACTAGGGTCACCACACTACCAGAGTCTAGCAGGGCTGTCACTGGCTTTCCATCCACTGAAATAACACACATCTGTTTTTCAATGCGACTCTGACATGATGCAGTACATGCGACCTGTGCAAACAAAGAAATGCGTCTTTTCATATAAGCATAATCGCATTGCATAGGTTCATCATTTATAGGACAGTTCGCAGCAATATGCCCTAATGCATGGCAATGAAAACATCTTATATGCTCAACCCCCAGTCCTCTCAACGGTCCCAAAGACCTTCCTGGCTGCTTTGGCCAGTCTCCAGGTCTAGGAACCACAGTCTCATCAGTTGGAACAACAGTCTTATCAAATCTCCCCAAGCTCTTGGACCCCGGAACAGTCTTACCAGAACCGCCGGGAGATCTCGCACCCCTAGACACACCGAAATGGGGCGTAGATGGATTCACCAAGTCCTCAGTAGCACTGTACCTCTCCACTAGGTCGACCAGTTGGGCTGCAGTTTTGGGGTCGCCCTGTCCTACCCACTTCCTCAGAGCAGCAGGGAGTGCACGCAGATACCGGGCCATTACCACACGCTCCACGATCTGCGGGCCTGTCAAGGTCTCTGGCTGCAACCACTTTTTGGTGAGGTGAACCAGGTCAAACATTTGTGAACGGGGTGGCTTGTTGCTGGAGTAGGACCACTGATGCACCCGATGGGCCCGGATTGCCATGGTGACACCCAAGCGTGCGAGTATCTCTGTCTTTAGAGTCTCATAGTCCTGGGCCTTATTGGGTTCTAGGTCAAAATAGGCCTTTTGTGGTTCTCCTGTTAGAAATGGGGCCAAGAGACCCGCCCACTGCTCTTTTAGCCATCCGTCGCGGTCAGCAACTCTCTCAAAAGTCGCAAGGTATGCCTCAACATCATCAGCAGATGTCATTTTTTGTAGGTAGTAGGATGCATGTACCATCTTTGCTTCCAATGGCACAGGAGGTGCGGACCCCTTTTTCAGTTCCACCAGAGCCTCTGCGAACTGCCGGTTCTTCTCCTGCTGGGCCGCCTGTTGTGCTGCAGCGGCCTCTGCGACTTGGCGTTACATTTCTTGCTGGGCCACCTGTTGTGCTGCCGCGCCCTCTGCGACTCGCCGGCTCATCTCCTGCTGAGCCTCCCGTTGTGCTGCAGCGGCCTCTGCGACTTGGCGGTTGGTTTCCCGCTGAGATGCATTGGCCTGTAGCAGGGCCTTTAACATTTACTCCATCTTCAGAAAGTGCCCGCATTCTCCACCACGTGTGGGAGATTAGCTCGTGGGGATCACCTTTTCTCAGAATGAAGGTCAGCGTACAGGCAGTTTCTTTAAAACCTGGCAGATTGCCAGCTTTATTTACAAGTGGTTTGCAATAGTCATACAAAATAAAAAAAAAAAAGAAAATCAAATCCTTGCCGTCTGGAGCTAAACTAAACAGTAACCGCTCTCTATACCCCGTCACCCACAAAACACAAGGTGAAGCAAACCTTGCTTTTCCAATCCAACAAACAAAGCTCCTCTGACTCAGGTTCCCCTCTGAGTCTCAGGCCAGAGCCCTGCTGTGTTCTCTTCCTGGTCTATTAACCTCCACCTGAGTGTGGACTCAGGTGGACCAAAACATCAGGACCGGAACCCAGCCTGCCACAGAGCCTGTAAAAACCAGACCGGATTCCCGTTCAGTCCCTTACAATGGACCGACTGCGAGGTGAAATGTAGCGATTGTCATGTATCTCACCTTGCATACCGTCACAATATATATATATATATATATATATATACAGTATATACACTGTATTCAGTTTAGCTAGATCCGTTCCTGTTATTCTCTTCATAATATACTGACTGGCAGGCAGGTGGTTGTGCAAGCTGCAGTATTTTCATTTAGTGTACTGTGTCCTTTGCAGTGTGCACCTAAAGCTACCTAAATACAATTGCTGGTATTCTCATACTAATACAGGCAGGGAGCTGCAGTATTTTCATTTAGTGTACTGTGTCCTTTGCTCAATGTGCACCTAAAGCTACCTGAACGCAATTGCTGGTGTTCTCTTACTAATAATACTACAGGCAGGCAGTTGATTCTGCTAGCTGCAGTGTAATCAGTATATATATACATCCCAGTTTTGTGCAGCTACATCTCACTGCAGACCATTAGTATGTCTGGAAGGACAACAAGGAGAGGCAGACAGTCACGAGCCAATAAAAGAGGGCATGCAGGCTCTGTGTCTAGAGGCAACAGTGCTGGTCGTGGACACGGTGCATCCTCATCAGCACGTGGCTGTAAGACACGCTTGTCGTTTTTTTCAGCAGCTGGCCGTGTTGAGCCGCAACATGCCGAAGACTTGGTAGAGTGGATGACAAAGCCGTCCTCATCCTCCTCATCCTCTCTCACCCAGACTCAGGATACTTTGTCTGGCAAAGCAGCTGCCAAAGCTGCCTCTTCCCTCGGCTCAATGGCATCAGTCACTCCATCCCTAGCCCCACCATGTCCTCCTGAGGAGTCTACCGAACTGTTTGACCACAGTGTTGGGTACATGCTCCAGGAGGATGCCCAGCGTTTTGAAGGCTCCGATGATGGTACCCAGCTAGAGGAAGGCAGTAACGTGAGCCCAGAGAGAGGGGGTGCCCAAGAAGGACAGCAATCTGGCAGTCATGTTCCCCCAGCTGCAGCATACTGCCAGGTTTGCTATAGTGATGAGGAGGGAGGGGATGATGAGGTCACAGACTCTACGTGGGTGCCTGAGAGGAGGAGGAGGAGGCACATCTCCAACGAGGCAGGATGCCCTCCAGGGGCCACCTTAAGGGCAGCACACTGACAGCATCACACCGCGGAGCTCCGCATGTGCTGGCCGCTGCTGTCTCTGCACGTTATTCCAAAAGTTCTTTGGTGTGGGCCTTTTTTGAGATGAGTGCATCAGATCGCAGTGCTGCTATTTGCAACAAATGTCTCAGGCTTATCTCGCATGGCCAAAACATCACCCACTTGGGCACCACATGCTTGATCAGACATCTGTCGAGCTGCCATGCAGTTCGTTAGCAAGCACACCTAAAAGACCCACACCAAAGAACAAAGCGGACCTCTCCTTGCTCCTCAGCTGGGATTCCCAACCCCACTATACCTTCAGTCCTCTCTGAAACCTGCACTGAGAGGAATGAAGGTGTAGAATTAGGTGTGTCTCAGCCAAGTACTTGCGGGCAATCTGCTATTGGTACACCGACGTCAGATTGTAGCAGGCAAATTTCCCTGCCCCAGCTGCTGCACCGTCAAAAGAAGTTCACTCCCAGCCATCCACATGCCCAGCGGTTGAATGCTAGCTTGGCTAAATTGCTAGCACTTCAACTGCTGCCTTTTCAGTTGGTAGACTCTGCCCCCTTCCGTGAGTTTGTGGAATGTGCAGTTCCTCAGTGGCATGTTCCCAAACGTCGCCTTTTCTCACGGCATGTGGAAGGCAATGTCTTGGCCTCGCTGGACAGGGCGGTCAGCGGTAAGGTGCATGTTACCGCTGACTCATGGTCCAGCAGGCATGGACAGGGACGTTACCTATCTTTCACGGCGCATTCAGTGATTCTGCTGGCAGCTGGGAAGGATGCAGGACAAGGTGCAGTAGTGTTGGAGGTTGTTTTCCGCCACCACGCCTCAAAAATGCTACTACTGGTGATTCTGACACACCTCTCTCCTCCAACCCCTCCTCTTCTTCCTCCATGGCCTCTTCCTGTGCTTTGTCCTCGGAACCAGTGGTGCTCCGTAGGCGTTCAAGGGGCTACGCAAGTACGCAGGCAAAAAGATGCCATGTGGTGCTTGAGCTGGTGTGCTTGGGGGACAGGAGCCACACTGGGGGCAGAGATTCTGTCAGCTCTGCAGGGGCAGGCTCAGAGGTGGTTGATGCCACGCCAGCTTAAGCCAGGAATGGTGGTTTGCGACAATGGCACCAACCTCCTCTCCACCCTCTGACAGGGACAACTGACCCATGTGCCCTGTTTGGCTCACGTCCTTAACTTGGTGGTGCAGCAGTTCTTGTGCAGGTACCCGGGCTTACAGGATGTCCTGAGGCAGGCCAGGAAACTCTGTGTGCATTTCCGCCGGTCATATAATGCCAGTACTCGGCTGGCTGACCTCCAAAAGGAATAAAACCTACCCAAAAACCGCCTAATATGTGACATGCCCACCAGATGGAACTCAACGTTGGCCATGCTGCAGCGGCTGCACACGCAGCAGAGAGCCATCAATGAGTATCTGTGCCAATATGGCACCAGGACAGGGTCAGGGGAGCTTGGTCTTTTTTGCCACGCCAGTGGGTCATGATCAGGGATGCATGCACTGTCCTGGCACCATTTAAGGAGGCCACGAGGATGGTGAGCAGTGACAGTGCATGCATCAGTGACACTGTCCCTCTTGTTCACCTGTTGGAGCATACGCTGCGTGGAATAATGGACAGGGCACTTGAGGCAGAACAGAGGGAGGAAGAGGAGGACTTCCTTGCCTCTCAAGGCCCCCTTTATCCAGACAGTGTTCCTGCTGGCCCGCCTATCACACAGGAAGAGGAGGAGGAGGATTGTGTCAGCATGGAGGTGGAGCCTAGCACTCAGCATCAGCAGCAGTCTTTAAGGGATCAATTACAGTCCCAAGAAACCCATGGACTTGTACGTGGCTGGGAGGAGGTGGCTGTGGATCATGTCGTCCTGAGTGACCCAGAGGACTCCGGACCGAATGCCTCAGCAAACCTACACTGCATGGCCTCCCTGATCCTGCAAAGCCTGCGGAAGGATCCTCGTATTCGTGTGATCAAGGAGAGGGATCATTACTGGCTTGCAACCCTCCTTGATCTACGTTACAAGGGTAAGGTTGCGGACCTTTTCTTGCCGTCGCAGAGGGAGCAGAGGATGAAACATCTTCGGCAGGCCTTGCAGAAAGGTCTGTGCAACGCGTTCCCAGAGTCTGGGAGGTTACAAAATCCTGGTCCTTGACAACGTGTTGCTGAGGCTTCGGTCAGTCACAGAAGGAGCGGTGGAGAAGGTAGCCATCTGACCGATGCGTTCAGACAATTTTTTAGTCCGCAGCCCCAATGTCTGATCGGTTCCAGCAACCATCGGCAGGGTCTGATTTACATGGTGCAGGAATACCTAGGGGCAGATCAGACTTGGACAGGTTTCCAACCGAAATTCCACTGGGTTACTTGGTCTTGAGGATGGATCACTGGCCAGAGCTTGCACAGTATGCAATTGAGCTACTGGCCTGTCCTGCATCCAGCGTTATTTCGAAACGCACATTCAGTGCTGCTGGAGGCTTTGTAACCGATCACAGGGTGCGCCTGTCCACCGAATCGGTCGATCAGCTGACCTTCATAAAAATGAATCAGTCTTGGATCACCAGCTACCAAGCACCTGATGCTGATGTAACCGAATAAATTTTTTTTGAATGGGAGATCCCCTCAAGGCTGCCTATGCTGATGCTGAGTGACTATCCTGTTATGCTGAGTGACTATCCTCTTCCTCCTCAATGTTCATGCTGATAGCTTGTAAGAACATTTTTGGTTCTGGGCACTGCCACCAGTAGATAAGGCCCAATTTTTCAGCCCCTGTTTAACAGGGGCATGTAATTACAATTTTTGATGCAATACTTTGCAGCAGGGCTAATTTCTGCGTTCCAACTACAGTATCTGTGAGGGGTTGCAGTGTTATGGCACCAGTGCATAAGACCCAATTTTTCTGCCCCTGTTTAACGGGGGCGTGTAATTACAATTTCTCTTATCGTCCATGGACTGACACAGCCTCTTCATACTGAAACAACGCGGGTATATGTCCCTGCTTGCAGGAGAAGATCTAGGCAGAATGTTAGATGTTATAACATACATTCTAAAAAAACAGAGCTGAACAGCCCCGCCCAGGGGGTGGTCCCTCCGAACATAACTTTCCTACCTGCAGTCAGCAGCCCCAGTTTTTTCTGCCTAGCAGAGGAGAAGACGTGGCTCTCTCAGGAGCCAGTCTCCTGAAGATATTTTTTATTCTTTTGAGAATTTTATTATTTTATTTTTGAGATCTTCTATCAACTGTCGGCTGGGTACAAGGTATCCTCATAGTCTTCCCTGTCCGACCATATGAGCGTGCTGATCCTCGCCTTGTGTACGTGAGACTCAGTTCACGACATGCCCCATGACTCCAGGGGTGGCCGGTGGGCTTTTATGCTCCGCGGTCCTCACAAGATTGAGCAGTCCTGCTGTATCTTTCGCGGTGGACTAGGCCGACAGCTATTCAGTACCGCACTGTGATAGGTCTGTCAGAAACACACCAGTGGGTTCCTCTGGGACGGGTAAGTAGTCTCTCCTGCTTGCAGGTGGGTACATTCTGGGTGTTTCTCTGTGTGGGTGATTTCCCTGTCTCCCCCTTGTTATTGCTGCTCTCTGCACCTTTACTTTGGCGCTGTGCTGTGTGGGGGTGCCTGGGGGTCACTCTGGCCCAGCGGGGGGGCTCAGGACTGCCTGCATGGAGCTGGGGGAGTTTTGGTGTGTGTTGGGCCTGGGCGCCGTTCAGCACCTTGTTTGTAGTGTTTTACTATGTACGTGGCGGCCATCTTGCCGCGGATCGAGTTCGGCCGGTGGCCATTTTCTTGAAGCCGCACGCTTTTCACTTTACTTTGGCCTCTATTGCTGCTGGAGCGGCGCAAATCTCCTCACACTCTCCTCACGGCTCGCTTGCGCTGGTACAGCGCGGTATAGGCAGCGGAACTGAGCAGTCCTCTCCGGGTTGGTGAGTCCTCTGGGTATTCCCTCCTCAGTCAGCGCAGCCAGTGGGTGGACTTTTCTTCACTTTGTGCATTAAGGTCTCAGAGGGTGGCGAGTTATGGAGTCTGGTTCACCTGCTTCCCCATTCATGTCAGAGGCAACCGGCAGTGCTCCAGCACCTGCGGTCCCTATGGACCAGTTGTCGGCAGTCCTGGAGACATTACTTGTCAGGATGGAAGCGGTGTGAGAGCGCAGGGGAGCTAAAAAGCGCCCTCTCCCCACACAAGGGGGGTGCTCTGATTCAGATACGGGCCTAGCTGCTGCTGCTCATGACCTTAGCTCTGAATATTTTGATGTTTTTTGAACGGGGCATTCCTTGTGAGGAAGACTCCAGTTCTGAGTCAGTAAATGACAGGGCGCTTGTAAGTGAACTCATTGATGCTGTCAGGGACACTCTCAAGCTGGATGCCTTGGCTGAGGTACCTCAGGTGGACGCCGTCTCCTTTGGTTCTTTTCAAGCTTTTCTTTTACACAGCTTCCTCACTGTTTCTTCACACACTGCGTCAAAAGCAGTATGGATGATACAGTGGTACACAGTGCCCTCCCTGGTCGGTGCAGCATGGTGGGGGGGGACTTTATTCATTTATTTCTCTAGTCCCTGTGAGCTTTCTGTGTGATGTCTCTGAGGCAACATCAGGGTCTCTGCATCTGTTTTCCCACCATTTCCTGGGGAACGCTCTGGGCTCTGACAGGACCACGGTCTGAGGTGTCAGAGGTTACTTTTTACCTGCATGGTTGCTGCGGCAGCACATTTAAGCAGGTTGGAACGATACAGAGAAGATTATGCGCCTCTGCGCCATAATTTAAACTTATCTTATAACTCTACACTGGATACATTCACAGTGTATGTATGTGTTATTGGTCTCTGTGTCTGCGTGGGTTTCCTCCCACGTTGCAATGCTGTGCCTTCGGTGCCATACACGGTATAAACATACACAATATGTTTATACACAACTCTAAATACATTCACAGTGTATGTATGTATGTATTATACTCTCTGGGTCGGCGTGGGTTTCCTCCGGGTGCTCCGGTTTCCTCCCACGCTCTCACGGTATGTGCGCTTTCGGCTCTCTGCACAGTATAAACATGTTCAATATGTTTATTGCACATACTATAAATACCTACACGGTATGTGTATGCTGTTTGCGTGGGTTTCCTCCGGGTACTCCGGTTTCCTTCCACGCTCCAATGGTAATGCACAGCATAAACATGTGCAATATGTTTATTCACATGCTATCATTCCTACACGGTATCTGTGTGCTGTCTGTGTGGGTTTCTTCCGGGTGCTTCGGTTTCCTCCCACGCTCTCACGGTATGTGCGCTTTCGGCTCTCTGCACAGTATAAACATGTTCAATAAGTTTATTGCACATACTATAAATACCTGCACGGTATGTGTATGCAGTCTGTGTGGGTTTCCTCCGGGTACTCCAATTCCCTCCCACACTCCAATGGTATGGGCGCTTTCGGCGCTAGGCACAGCCTAAACTTGTGCGATTTGATTATTCACATTATAACATACCTACACGGTATGTGTGTGCAGTCTGCGTGGGTTTCCTCCGTGTCCTCCGGTTTCCGCCCACGCTACTATGACGTGCGTGCCTTTGGTGCCATACACAGTATAAGCATTGTGACAGCAGGAAGGTAAAGTCACCTGGTTGCATCCAGGGGGGTAGATATATTTCTCCCAGATTCAGGCTTTATGCCGACTTATACAACTAGGGAGTTGATGAAGCCCAGCTGAGGCTAGTGGGCTCATGAATGACTCATACCTCTAGGGAGAGTGCTGGGCGTCGTGAGGCAGGGAGTTGATGAGACCAGCTGAAGCTTGTCAGCTCATTTAGGCCTCTATAAGAACTCCCAGATTCATTAGGTGTTGGCTCATGCCTGGAACCAGACCTGTGTGGACTGTCTAGGGAGAGTGAACCCCTGTGCGGTGAGGCAAAGCCTGTGTGGCTATTTGTTTGGACTTTTACTAAACCAGGGACTTAGGGACTAGGACAGCACCAGGCTGATCCCAGTTGTTAGTTTAGGAAACCTGCATGTTTAGTCAGAGGTCAAACTGACCAGGATTTATTTTGTTTATGTTTCTTTTTGGCTTTGCTGTGTTTTTGTCACTGTACATAGAGAAATAAACCGCACCTTTTGATTTTGAAAACCACAACCTCCGTCTGCTGGCCCTGTTTTTGTGTGGGGAGCCCAACCAGGGGGTCACACACACCCGCTACCGAGTTAACCCCCTCACAGTTGGTGGAGAACCAGTGGCAGTTTTTTTTAAGCCAGCATGGAGGAGATACTGAAACAGCTGGCTCTAGCAAATGCCAATCAACAGCAGACAAATGCAGGTTTTCAAAGGAGCCTTGCAGCCCAGCAGCAAGCTCATCAACAAGCCCAGCAGCAATCTGAGGCCCGCTTCATAGACCTGTTACAGAAGCAAGAGCAGAGACTACAACAAATGGAAGCAGTAATGCAGCAACGTCCGCAGACCAGTGAGGAAAGCCGTCCCACTAATACCGCGTCCTTTGGGGTGAGTCGTTTATTGACAAAAATGACTGGAGAGGATGATCCAGAGGTATTTTTGACCACATTTGAAAGGACTGCTGAAAGAGAAAAGTGGCCTGAGGAGCAGTGGGCTGGACTGGTGGCTCCTCTGTTAACTGGTGAATCGCAGAAGGCTTACTATGACCTAGAGCCTGACCAAGCAAAAGACTATGTGATGCTAAAAGCTGAAATGTTGGCAAGGCTGGGTGTCACCCTGGCTGTCCGGGCTCAGCGTGTGCATAACTGGACTTTCCAGCTTGGAAAACCCCCCAGGTCTCAAATATATGATCTCATTCACCTGAGCAGGAAGTGGCTACAGCCAGAGACTTTGTCCGCACCAGAGATTGTGGAACGTGTTGTAATGGATCGGTTTTTGAGAGCTCTTCCTACTGCCATCCAAAAGTGGGTAAGCCATGGAGACCCAGAGACGGCCGGTGGTCTTGTGGATCGTGTAGAGAAATACTTGGCTACAGAGAACCTGACGGCCTCTTCCAGAGACTCTCGGACTTTCCACCCTAAGACCAGACCATCCCCAGGGGCGGATAAGAGGATTCCAAGGGGTGAGGGTGGAGAGAGTGAGAGGGTGGGAGCTCTACCCAAAGTTTGGCGAGAACAGCCTGGGAAGTCAGGGGCTCAAGAGGCAGCCAAATGGATTGTTTGCTACCGCTGCCGGCAAGCGGGACATATTGCAGCAAATTGCCCGGTTGTGAAGGAACCCATGCAATGTGACTTTCTGATGGACAGACGTCAGTCGCTGTGTGCGACAGTCGCATGCACTGCCATTCGGGGAACTGAGAAACATTTATGCAAAATGTGTATTAACGGTAGAAATGTTGTGGTATTACTGGATTCAGGTAGCCTTGTGACCCTGATAAAGGCTGAATTAGTTAAAACAGAGGTCTCTGGGAATAGCAAGGTAGCTGTTATTTGTGTGCATGGGGACACCCGAGAGTATCCAGTGACTACAGTGTGTTTCGAGACCCCCAAAGGTACCCTCTCTCATCCAGTGGGGTTAGTATCTCAATTACCGCATGATGCCATTGTGGGAAGGGATTTTCCGAAGTTCTGGGAACTGTGGGATGATCCTGAGCCCCCCACTGGTGCCCCTATGTACCAGGAATGTGATAGCCAGAACTCCTCTGAGAGTGGTGAGGACTCTCCAGAATTTCCCTTGTCAGTATTGGCAGGGGAGACTCAAGAAACTGGAGAGGAGCCCACCTCCTCAGACGAAAACCTACCGTCTGTGGAGTTTTCTGATCTGGAGGTTCACAGGGAAAATTTTGCCACAGAACAGTTAAAAGACCCCGCCCTAATAAAGGCACGGGAAAACGTAGTGGAAATAGATGGCGAGTTAGTGAACCCAGATAATACCTGCACTTACCCATACTTCAGCGTAGAGAAGGACCTACTGTATCGGGTGGCAAAAAGGGCAGAAGAAACCGTTGAGCAGCTTGTGGTGCCCAAACCTTACAGGAAGTTGGTGTTGGAGTTGGCCCATGGGCACATTCTTGGAGGTCATCTGGGGACAGAGAAAACCCGAGAGAGGGTATTACAGAGATTCTATTGGCCTGGGGTGATGAAGGACATAGAAAATTATTGTTCCTCCTGCCCTGTGTGTCAGAGGTCGGCCCCGATGCCACATTTCCGTAGCCCGCTGGTCCCTCTACCCATCATTGAGGTCCCGTTTGAGAGAATCGCAATGGATTTGGTAGGTCCTATAATCAAGTCCGCTAGGGGGCACCAGTACATATTGGTTATAATGGACTATAGCACCCGTTATCCAGAAGCGATCCCTCTCAGAAATACCTCGGCCAAAACCATAGCCAAAGAGCTATCTCTTGTTTTTAGCCGGGTGGGTATTTGTAAAGAACTGCTTACGGACCAAGGTACACCCTTTATGTCCCGGGTTATGAAAGAGCTGTGTAAATTGCTCAAAGTGACGCAATTGCGTACATCTGTGTATCACCCCCAAACCGATGGGCTGGTTGAAAGATTCAACAAAACCCTAAAACAAATGTTGAAGAAAGTGGTGGATAGAGATGGAAAGGATTGGGACTGTCTACTTCCTTATTTGATGTTTGCTATTAGGGAGGTGCCCCAATCCTCTACGGGATTCTCCCCCTTTGAGTTACTGTATGGGAGACACCCAAGAGGGCTGTTGGATATTGCCAAGGAAACTTGGGAAAGTGAGAGTTCTCCCCACAGGAGTGTGATTGAGCATGTCGCCCTGATGCAAGATCGAATTGCACAGGTAATGCCCATCGTGAAGGAACATTTGGCCCAAGCGCAGTTGGCACAGCAGAGAGTGTACAACCGTGGAGCAAAGACCCGTACCTTTTCCCCGGGGGATAGGATATTGGTACTTGTCCCTACGGTTGAAAGTAAATTCCTTGCCAAATGGCAAGGCCCCTACGAGATAATGGAAAAAGTGAGCGAAGTGAATTACAAGGTCAGACAACCAGGAAGGCGAAAGCCCGAACAGATATATCACGTTAATCTGTTGAAAGCCTGGAGGGATAGAGAGTCCCTAGTCGCAGAAACTTGGTCACCAGCTCAAACTGGTTGCGTGATTCCGGAGGTTGGAATAGCAGCCACCTTGTCACAACCCCAACAACAGGAGGTTAAGGAGTTTGTGCTTCGCAACAAGGAGGTGTTCTCTGAGCTGCCGGGACAAACATCTGGGGTAGAGCATGATATTATTACCCCGCCCGGTGAAAGGGTGAAGTTAAAACCCTATCGGATCCCAGAGGCCCGACGGGAGGCAATACGGGAGGAAGTACAGAAAATGCTGAACTTAGGGGTGATAGAGGAGTCCCAAAGTGATTGGTCTAGTCCCATTGTGTTGGTGCCTAAACCGGATGGGAGCTGGCGATTTTGTAACGATTTTCGTCAGTTGAACAAAGTTACAAAATTTGACACCTACCCCATGCCACGTATAGATGAGTTGATCGACCGGCTGGGAACAGCCCGATACATGACGACTCTTGACCTCACAAAAGGGTATTGGCAAATTCCCCTGGCCAAGTCGGCCAAAGAGAAAACCGCATTTGTAACCCCAGACGGGGCGTTCCAATATAAGAGAATGCCGTTCGGGTTACAGAATGCGCCGGCCACATTCCAGCGGAAAATGGACCAGATACTGAGGCCCCATCGGAAGTATGCTGCGGCTTACCTGGATGACGTAATTGTCCATAGCACAGATTGGGCCTCACATCTGCCAAAAGTGCAAGCAGTCCTAGACTCTATCCGGGAAGCGGGGTTTACGGCTAACCCCAAGAAGTGTACCATTGGGCAGGAGGAGGCCAAATATCTTGGGTACACCATTGGCAGGGGAGTAATAAAACCCCAACTCAACAAAGTCGAGGCCATCCAGAGTTGGCCACGTCCCAACAGCAAGAAGCAGGTACGAGCCTTTCTGGGAATCGCGGGTTATTATCGGCGCTTCATTCCCCACTTTGCTTCTAAGGCTGTGCCCCTAACCAACCTGACGAAAGGGAAAGGGTCGGTCATGATTAAATGGACCCCCGAGGCGGAGGCAGCATTCCAATTCTTGAAACAAGCCTTATGTAGCCAGCCAGTGTTGTACTCACCCGACTTCTCTAAAGACTTTGTCGTACAAAGTGATGCGTCAGATGTGGGGTTAGGAGCAGTATTGTCCCAGGTCTGGAACGGGGAAGAGCACCCAGTCATTTACCTCAGCAGGAAGTTGAAGTCCCATGAGGTAAATTACGCCACGGTTGAAAAGGAGTGTTTAGCGGTGAAGTGGGCTCTAGATTCCCTTCGGTACTATCTGCTAGGTAGGCACTTTGACATGGTTACGGATCACGCTCCGTTAAAGTGGATGGCTCAAAACAAGGAGACAAATAGAAGAGTGAATAGGTGGTTCCTGGCCCTACAGGAATTCAACTTCACAGTAAAGCATCGCCCTGGCGTTCAAATGGGGAATGTGGATGCTTTGTCTCGAGTACATGAATGCCTGATTGCTGGTGTTCCAACCCCAAGGTTAAAACAAGAGGGGGGGGGTATGTGACAGCAGGAAGGTAAAGTCACCTGGTTGCATCCAGGGGGGTAGATATATTTCTCCCAGATTCAGGCTTTATGCCGACTTATACAACTAGGGAGTTGATGAAGCCCAGCTGAGGCTAGTGGGCTCATGAATGACTCATACCTCTAGGGAGAGTGCTGGGCGTCGTGAGGCAGGGAGTTGATGAGACCAGCTGAAGCTTGTCAGCTCATTTAGGCCTCTATAAGAACTCCCAGATTCATTAGGTGTTGGCTCATGCCTGGAACCAGACCTGTGTGGACTGTCTAGGGAGAGTGAACCCCTGTGCGGTGAGGCAAAGCCTGTGTGGCTATTTGTTTGGACTTTTACTAAACCAGGGACTTAGGGACTAGGACAGCACCAGGCTGATCCCAGTTGTTAGTTTAGGAAACCTGCATGTTTAGTCAGAGGTCAAACTGACCAGGATTTATTTTGTTTATGTTTCTTTTTGGCTTTGCTGTGTTTTTGTCACTGTACATAGAGAAATAAACCGCACCTTTTGATTTTGAAAACCACAACCTCCGTCTGCTGGCCCTGTTTTTGTGTGGGGAGCCCAACCAGGGGGTCACACACACCCGCTACTGAGTTAACCCCCTCACAGCATACACATTATGTTTATACACAACACTAAATACATTCACAGTATATGTATGTATTGTACTCTCTGGGTCTGCATGGGTTTCCTCCGGGTACTCCGGTTTCCTCCCACGCGCCAACGGTGGACGCGCCTTGGGCGCTATGCACACATAAACATGTTAAAAATGTTTATCACACATACTATAGTACCTACACAGTATGTGTATGCAGTCTGCGTGGGTTTCATCCGGGTGCTCCGTTTCCCCCCCCCCCCACCCGCGCTCCAATGGTGTGCGCGCTTTCGGCGCTATGCACAGCATAAACATGTGCAATTTGTTTATTCGCATGCTAACATGCCTACACGGTTGTGTACGCAGTCTGCGTGGCTGGTTTCCGGCCACGCCCCAATGATGTGCACGCCTTCGTCGCTGGCACAGTATAAACGCGTTTAATATGTGCATACACCGTATGTGGTTGTACTATGGTCTTTGTGGCTGAGTGGGTTTCCTCCCACACTCCAATTGAGCGTTTTGACGCAAATACACAGTATAAACTATGTGTTTGTACAATCAGCACTTATCAATGAAGTATCTGCTGGATGGAGCGTTGTCATAAGGATATGTGTTTTTTTTCTATGAAGTTGAATCCCTGGTATCAGGGGTACCACTTTCCAGGGGGGGGGGGTCACCTGCCCTTCGGTGGTGATCAGAAGCGATGGCTTGGACTGTGTTTGCCATGCTGAGGTTAGCGTTACGCCTGTTAGTGGCTGCGTCTCTGGTGTTTCTGAAGCTCAATGACTGGGCAAAGCCTCTGCTTCATCTATCAGCCGACCAGCAGGTGCACTGAAACTGCTTTAGCCTCTAGGGTCTCTGTGCCCGGGGTGGTTTTGCGCCACCTGTAGAGGCTGAGTTACTGGTCCTCTGACCCAGTTTCAAGGGAATCTCTATCAGGTTTGCCTTTCTTTGGCCAACAATTGAGGCACCCCGTAAGCCGGGGCCTCCCTTCTCTGATATATTGCTGGGTTTCTTTGGGATTGTCATACCCATCCTGCTGCAGGACGGTCCTGTCGGCCGTTTGCATTCCAGGGGAAGGGTCCTTACATCCGGAGGTGTTTTCATCTCCTTTTCCGGAGGTGGGGCACCGGATGTGGACCTTCTGGCCTCTCGACTCACTCGCAAGGTTTTCGAGATTCGTGGCCAGGTCCAGGGATCCCTGGGCAGACGCGTCAGACGCGTTGGTGGCCCCGTGGGGGCAGTATCGTCTGATGTATGCTTACCCTCCGCTACTGTTGTTGCCTCGCCTGCTTCGCAGAGTAGGGGCCGAGGCCATTCCGGTGATCCTCATTGCTCCGGAACGGCGACATTGATACGCCGATCTAGTGCGGCTAGTCGCAGACGTTCCTTGGTGACTGCCTCTGCGGGAGGACCTTCTGTCTCATGGTCCCATACTGCTTTACAGTCCTTGGCTTTAACGGAATGGCTGTTGAAAGCCAGGTGCTGAGGGACCGAGGTCTCTCGGATTCGGTCATCTCATCTTTGTTGAGGGCACAGAAATCTTCCTCCAGAAGGATCTATCACCGTACCTGGAAAGCTTACATCGCTATGTGCGAGGAGCTTGATTGGCGTCCACGGACGTATTCCGTTCCCAGGATTTTGCTGTTCTTACAGCGTGGTGTGACCCAAAAAGCTGGCCTTGCGTACCATCAAGGGTCGGATTTCGGCCCTGGCTGTCTTTTTCAACGACTGCTAGCGGGCCATTCCTTGATTAGCACCTTTGTGCAGGGGGTTTGCCATGTGATCCCCCTGTCAAGCCTCCTCTCCCTCCTTGGAATCTGAATTTGTTGCTCTCGGTTCTCCAAGAACCTCCCTTTGAAAACATCAGAGATATTCCTCTCTTGACTTTGTCTCAGAAGGTGACTTTCTTAGTGGCTATTACTTCTGTTAGACGGGTGTCTGAGTTGGCGGTCTTGTCCTGCAAGTCGCCTTACTTGGTCCTCCATAAGGATAAGGTGGTGTTGCGCCCGTGACCGTCTTTCCTTCCAAAGGTGGTCTCGGCCTTTCACCTTAATGAGGACATTGTTCTTCTGTCCTTGTGTCCTCACCCATCGCATCCCAGAGAGTTTAGGCGTCACACATTGGATGTGGTACGAGCCTTACGGGTGTACCTGTCTGCTACTGCGTCCATTCGGAAGTCTGACTCACTGTTTGTGTCTGTCTCAGGTCCCAAACAGGGCCAAGCGGTGTCGTCTGCCACCATTTCTAGGTGAATCAGACAGACCGTTATACAGGCCTATGCCCTTAAGGGGCCGGCGCCTCCCTTTCCGGTTACAGCGCATTCCACCAGGGCAATTGGTGCTTCCTGGGCTTTCCGACATCAAGCGTCGGTTGCACAAGTGTGCAAGGTGGCGACTAGGGATGAGCTTCGTGTTCGAGTCGAACATACGTTCGACTCGAACATCGGCTGTTCGATCGTTCGACGAAGATCGAACGATTTGGGCCGTTCGCGCCAAATTCGAGTGACGCGAACGGCCCACAATGCACTACACCATCGCAGTGTCATCCAGGCGCTGTGATTGGCCAAGCATGCACTGTGACCCTGCATGCTTGGCCAATCACAGCGCCGGCAGCGAGGAGAGCAGGATGCCTGTGGCCAATTATTGCTGAGGGGGTTTAGTACACGCCCCACACTATAAAAGGCCGCCAGCGCGGCGGCCTTGTGTAGTGTGTTCCGGAGCAGGGAAAGAGAAGCATAGGCAGGGACAGTGTCATTTTTTTTCCTTTACTAATCCTGGATTCCTTGTGTTTAGGGACAAATAAGGATAGGTAGGGAGAGTGTCAGTGACAGTGTGTTATTCTGTGCTAAACCTTGTTTGTAGGGACAGAGAGGTACAGTGAGGGAAAGTGTCAGTGTGCTATTCTGTGCTAAATCTTGTTTGTAGGGAGGGACAGAGTAGGACAGTGAGGGAAAGTGTCAGTGTGCTATTCTGTTCTAAACCAATTTTGCTGTTCCATATTTTCAATCCTTGAGTTTAGGGACAGAGAAGGACACTCGTGGAAATTATCAGTGTGCTATTCTGTGCTAAATCTTGTTTGTAGGGAGGGACAGAGTAGGACAGTGAGGGAAAGTGTCAGTGTGCTATTCTGTTCTAAACCAATTTTGCTGTTCCATATTTCAAATCCTTGAGTTTAGGGACAGAGAAGGACACTCGTGGAAATTATCAGTGTGCTATTCTGTGCTAAATCTTGTTTGTAGGGAGGGACAGAGTAGGACAGTGAGGGAAAGTGTCAGTGTGCTATTCTGTTCTAAACCAATTTTGCTGAACCATATTTTCAATCCTTGAGTTTAGGGACAGAGAGGTACAGTGAGTGAAACTGACAGTGTGCTATTCTGTTCTAAACCAATTTTGCTGTTCCATATTTCAAATCCTTGAGTTTAGGGACAGAGAAGGACACTCGTGGAAATTATCAGTGTGCTATTCTGTGCTAAATCTTGTTTGTAGGGAGGGACAGAGTAGGACAGTGAGGGAAAGTTTCAGTGTGCTATTCTGTTCTAAACCAATTTTGCTGTTCCATATTTTCAATCCTTGAGTTTAGGGACAGAGAAGGACACTCGTGGAAATTATCAGTGTGCTATTCTGTGCTAAATCTTGTTTGTAGGGAGGGACAGAGTAGGACAGTGAGGGAAAGTGTCAGTGTGCTATTCTGTTCTAAACCAATTTTGCTGTTCCATATTTTCAATCCTTGAGTTTAGGGATAGAGAAGGACACTCGTGGAAATTATCAGTGTGCTATTCTGTGCTAAATCTTGTTTGTAGGGAGGGACAGAGTAGGACAGTGAGGGAAAGTTTCAGTGTGCTATTCTGTTCTAAACCAATTTTGCTGTTCCATATTTTCAATCCTTTAGTTTAGGGACAGAGAAGGACACTTGTGGAAATTATCAGTGTGCTATTCTGTGCTAAATCTTGTTTGTAGGGAGGGACAGAGTAGGACAGTGAGGGAAAGTTTCAGTGTGCTATTCTGTTCTAAACCAATTTTGCTGTTCCATATTTTCAATCCTTGAGTTTAGGGACAGAGAAGGACACTCGTGGAAATTATCAGTGTGCTATTCTGTGCTAAATCTTGTTTGTAGGGAGGGACAGAGTAGGACAGTGAGGGGGAAAGTGTCAGTGTGCTATTCTGTTCTAAACCAATTTTGCTGTTCCATATTTTCAATCCTTGAGTTTAGGGATAGAGAAGGACACTCGTGGAAATTATCAGTGTGCTATTCTGTGCTAAATCTTGTTTGTAGGGAGGGACAGAGTAGGACAGTGAGGGAAAGTTTCAGTGTGCTATTCTGTTCTAAACCAATTTTGCTGTTCCATATTTTCAATCCTTTAGTTTAGGGACAGAGAAGGACACTCGTGGAAATTATCAGTGTGCTATTCTGTGCTAAATCTTGTTTGTAGGGAGGGACAGAGTAGGACAGTGAGGGAAAGTGTCAGTGTGCTATTCTGTTCTAAACCAATTTTGCTGTTCCATATTTCAAATCCTTGAGTTTAGGGACAGATAAGGACACTCGTGGAAATTATCAGTGTGCTATTCTGTGCTAAATCTTGTTTGTAGGGAGGGACAGAGTAGGACAGTGAGGGAAAGTGTCAGTGTGCTATTCTGTTCTAAACCAATTTTGCTGTTCCATATTTTCAATCCTTGAGTTTAGGGACAGAGAAGGACACTCGTGGAAATTATCAGTGTGCTATTCTGTGCTAAATCTTGTTTGTAGGGAGGGACAGAGTAGGACAGTGAGGGAAAGTTTCAGTGTGCTATTCTGTTCTAAACCAATTTTGCTGTTCCATATTTTCAATCCTTGAGTTTAGGGACAGAGAAGGACACTCGTGGAAATTATCAGTGTGCTATTCTGTGCTAAATCTTGTTTGTAGGGAGGGACAGAGTAGGACAGTGAGGGAAAGTGTCAGTGTGCTATTCTGTTCTAAACCAATTTTGCTGTTCCATATTTCAAATCCTTGAGTTTAGGGACAGAGAAGGACACTCGTGGAAATTATCAGTGTGCTATTCTGTGCTAAATCTTGTTTGTAGGGAGGGACAGAGTAGGACAGTGAGGGAAAGTTTCAGTGTGCTATTCTGTTCTAAACCAATTTTGCTGTTCCATATTTTCAATCCTTTAGTTTAGGGACAGAGAAGGACACTCGTGGAAATTATCAGTGTGCTATTCTGTGCTAAATCTTGTTTGTAGGGAGGGACAGAGTAGGACAGTGAGGGAAAGTGTCAGTGTGCTATTCTGTTCTAAACCAATTTTGCTGTTCCATATTTCAAATCCTTGAGTTTAGGGACAGAGAAGGACACTCGTGGAAATTATCAGTGTGCTATTCTGTGCTAAATCTTGTTTGTAGGGAGGGACAGAGTAGGACAGTGAGGGAAAGTGTCAGTGTGCTATTCTGTTCTAAACCAATTTTGCTGTTCCATATTTTCAATCCTTGAGTTTAGGGACAGAGAAGGACACTCGTGGAAATTATCAGTGTGCTATTCTGTGCTAAATCTTGTTTGTAGGGAGGGACAGAGTAGGACAGTGAGGGAAAGTGTCAGTGTGCTATTCTGTTCTAAACCAATTTTGCTGTTCCATATTTCAAATCCTTGAGTTTAGGGACAGAGAAGGACACTCGTGGAAATTATCAGTGTGCTATTCTGTGCTAAATCTTGTTTGTAGGGAGGGACAGAGTAGGACAGTGAGGGAAAGTGTCAGTGTGCTATTCTGTTCTAAACCAATTTTGCTGAACCATATTTTCAATCCTTGAGTTTAGGGACAGAGAGGTACAGTGAGTGAAACTGACAGTGTGCTATTCTGTTCTAAACCAATTTTGCTGTTCCATATTTCAAATCCTTGAGTTTAGGGACAGAGAAGGACACTCGTGGAAATTATCAGTGTGCTATTCTGTGCTAAATCTTGTTTGTAGGGAGGGACAGAGTAGGACAGTGAGGGAAAGTTTCAGTGTGCTATTCTGGTCTAAACCAATTTTGCTGTTCCATATTTTCAATCCTTGAGTTTAGGGACAGAGAAGGACACTCGTGGAAATTATCAGTGTGCTATTCTGTGCTAAATCTTGTTTGTAGGGAGGGACAGAGTAGGACAGTGAGGGAAAGTGTCAGTGTGCTATTCTGTTCTAAACCAATTTTGCTGTTCCATATTTCAAATCCTTGAGTTTAGGGACAGAGAAGGACACTCGTGGAAATTATCAGTGTGCTATTCTGTGCTAAATCTTGTTTGTAGGGAGGGACAGAGTAGGACAGTGAGGGAAAGTTTCAGTGTGCTATTCTGTTCTAAACCAATTTTGCTGTTCCATATTTACAATCCTTGAGTTTAGGGACAGAGAAGGACACTCGTGGAAATTATCAGTGTGCTATTCTGTGCTAAATCTTGTTTGTAGGGAGGGACAGAGTAGGACAGTGAGGGAAAGTGTCAGTGTGCTATTCTGTTCTAAACCAATTTTGCTGTTCCATATTTCAAATCCTTGAGTTTAGGGACAGAGAAGGACACTCGTGGAAATAATCAGTGTGCTATTCTGTGCTAAATCTTGTTTGTAGGGAGGGACAGAGTAGGACAGTGAGGGAAAGTGTCAGTGTGCTATTCTGTTCTAAACCAATTTTGCTGTTCCATATTTCAAATCCTTGAGTTTAGGGACAGATAAGGACACTCGTGGAAATTATCAGTGTGCTATTCTGTGCTAAATCTTGTTTGTAGGGAGGGACAGAGTAGGACAGTGAGGGAAAGTGTCAGTGTGCTATTCTGTTCTAAACCAATTTTGCTGTTCCATATTTTTTCAATCCTTGAGTTTAGGGACAGAGAAGGACACTCGTGGAAATTATCAGTGTGCTATTCTGTGCTAAATCTTGTTTGTAGGGAGGGACAGAGTAGGACAGTGAGGGAAAGTTTCAGTGTGCTATTCTGTTCTAAACCAATTTTGCTGTTCCATATTTTCAATCCTTGAGTTTAGGGACAGAGAAGGACACTCGTGGAAATTATCAGTGTGCTATTCTGTGCTAAATCTTGTTTGTAGGGAGGGACAGAGTAGGACAGTGAGGGAAAGTGTCAGTGTGCTATTCTGTTCTAAACCAATTTTGCTGTTCCATATTCAAATCCTTGAGTTTAGGGACAGAGAAGGACACTCGTGGAAATTATCAGTGTGCTATTCTGTGCTAAATCTTGTTTGTAGGGAGGGACAGAGTAGGACAGTGAGGGAAAGTTTCAGTGTGCTATTCTGTTCTAAACCAATTTTGCTGTTCCATATTTTCAATCCTTTAGTTTAGGGACAGAGAAGGACACTCGTGGAAATTATCAGTGTGCTATTCTGTGCTAAATCTTGTTTGTAGGGAGGGACAGAGTAGGACAGTGAGGGAAAGTGTCAGTGTGCTATTCTGTTCTAAACCAATTTTGCTGTTCCATATTTCAAATCCTTGAGTTTAGGGACAGAGAAGGACACTCGTGGAAATTATCAGTGTGCTATTCTGTGCTAAATCTTGTTTGTAGGGAGGGACAGAGTAGGACAGTGAGGGAAAGTGTCAGTGTGCTATTCTGTTCTAAACCAATTTTGCTGTTCCATATTTTCAATCCTTGAGTTTAGGGACAGATAAGGACACTCGTGGAAATTATCAGTGTGCTATTCTGTGCTAAATCTTGTTTGTAGGGAGGGACAGAGTAGGACAGTGAGGGAAAGTGTCAGTGTGCTATTCTGTTCTAAACCAATTTTGCTGTTCCATATTTTCAATCCTTGAGTTTAGGGACAGAGAAGGACACTCGTGGAAATTATCAGTGTGCTATTCTGTGCTAAATCTTGTTTGTAGGGAGGGACAGAGGTAGGACAGTGAGGGAAAGTTTCAGTGTGCTATTCTGTTCTAAACCAATTTTGCTGTTCCATATTTTCAATCCTTGAGTTTAGGGACAGAGAAGGACACTCGTGGAAATTATCAGTGTGCTATTCTGTGCTAAATCTTGTTTGTAGGGAGGGACAGAGTAGGACAGTGAGGGAAAGTGTCAGTGTGCTATTCTGTTCTAAACCAATTTTGCTGTTCCATATTTCAAATCCTTGAGTTTAGGGAGAGAGAAGGACACTCGTGGAAATTATCAGTGTGCTATTCTGTGCTAAATCTTGTTTGTAGGGAGGGACAGAGTAGGACAGTGAGGGAAAGTGTCAGTGTGCTATTCTGTTCTAAACCAATTTTGCTGAACCATATTTTCAATCCTTGAGTTTAGGGACAGAGAGGTACAGTGAGTGAAACTGACAGTGTGCTATTCTGTTCTAAACCAATTTTGCTGTTCCATATTTCAAATCCTTGAGTTTAGGGACAGAGAAGGACACTCGTGGAAATTATCAGTGTGCTATTCTGTGCTAAATCTTGTTGTAGGGAGGGACAGAGTAGGACAGTGAGGGAAAGTTTCAGTGTGCTATTCTGGTCTAAACCAATTTTGCTGTTCCATATTTCAATCCTTGAGTTTAGGGACAGAGAAGGACACTCGTGGAAATTATCAGTGTGCTATTCTGTGCTAAATCTTGTTTGTAGGGAGGGACAGAGTAGGACAGTGAGGGAAAGTGTCAGTGTGCTATTCTGTTCTAAACCAATTTTGCTGTTCCATATTTCAAATCCTTGAGTTTAGGGACAGAGAAGGACACTCGTGGAAATTATCAGTGTGCTATTCTGTGCTAAATCTTGTTTGTAGGGAGGGACAGAGTAGGACAGCGAGGGAAAGTTTCAGTGTGCTATTCTGTTCTAAACCAATTTTGCTGTTCCATATTTACAATCCTTGAGTTTAGGGGACAGAGAAGGACACTCGTGGAAATTATCAGTGTGCTATTCTGTGCTAAATCTTGTTTGTAGGGAGGGACAGAGTAGGACAGTGAGGGAAAGTGTCAGTGTGCTATTCTGTTCTAAACCAATTTTGCTGTTCCATATTTCAAATCCTTGAGTTTAGGGACACAGAAGGACACTCGTGGAAATAATCAGTGTGCTATTCTGTGCTAAATCTTGTTTGTAGGGAGGGACAGAGTAGGACAGTGAGGGAAAGTGTCAGTGTGCTATTCTGTTCTAAACCAATTTTGCTGAACCATATTTTCAATCCTTGAGTTTAGGGACAGAGAGGTACAGTGAGGGAAAGTGTCAGTGTGCTATTCTGTTCTAAACCAATTTTGCTGTTCCATATTTCAAATCCTTGAGTTTAGGGACAGAGAAGGACACTCGTGGAAATTATCAGTGTGCTATTCTGTGCTAAATCTTGTTTGTAGGGAGGGACAGAGTAGGACAGTGAGGGAAAGTGTCAGTGTGCTATTCTGTTCTAAACCAATTTTGCTGAACCATATTTTCAATCCTTGAGTTAGGGACAGAGAGGTACAGTGAGTGAAACTGACAGTGTGCTATTCTGTTCTAAACCAATTTTGCTGTTCCATATTTCAAATCCTTGAGTTTAGGGACAGAGAAGAACACTCGTGGAAATTATCAGTGTGCTATTCTGTGCTAAATCTTGTTTGTAGGGAGGGACAGAGTAGGACAGTGAGGGAAAGTTTCAGTGTGCTATTCTGTTCTAAACCAATTTTGCTGTTCCATATTTTCAATCCTTGAGTTTAGGGACAGAGAAGGACACTCGTGGAAATTATCAGTGTGCTATTCTGTGCTAAATCTTGTTTGTAGGGAGGGACAGAGTAGGACAGTGAGGGAAAGTGTCAGTGTGCTATTCTGTTCTAAACCAATTTTGCTGTTCCATATTTCAAATCCTTGAGTTTAGGGACAGAGAAGGACACTCGTGGAAATTATCAGTGTGCTATTCTGTGCTAAATCTTGTTTGTAGGGAGGGACAGAGTAGGACAGTGAGGGAAAGTTTCAGTGTGCTATTCTGTTCTAAACCAATTTTGCTGTTCCATATTTACAATCCTTGAGTTTAGGGACAGAGAAGGACACTCGTGGAAATTATCAGTGTGCTATTCTGTGCTAAATCTTGTTTGTAGGGAGGGACAGAGTAGGACAGTGAGGGAAAGTGTCAGTGTGCTATTCTGTTCTAAACCAATTTTGCTGTTCCATATTTCAAATCCTTGAGTTTAGGGACAGAGAAGGACACTCGTGGAAATGATCAGTGTGCTATTCTGTGCTAAATCTTGTTTGTAGGGAGGGACAGAGTAGGACAGTGAGGGAAAGTGTCAGTGTGCTATTCTGTTCTAAACCAATTTTGCTGAACCATATTTTCAATCCTTGAGTTTAGGGACAGAGAGGTACAGTGAGGGAAAGTGTCAGTGTGCTATTCTGTTCTAAACCAATTTTGCTGTTCCATATTTCAAATCCTTGAGTTTAGGGACAGAGAAGGACACTCGTGGAAATTATCAGTGTGCTATTCTGTGCTAAATCTTGTTTGTAGGGAGGGACAGAGTAGGACAGTGAGGGAAAGTTTCAGTGTGCTATTCTGTTCTAAACCAATTTTGCTGTTCCATATTTTCAATCCTTGAGTTTAGGGACAGAGAAGGACACTCGTGGAAATTATCAGTGTGCTATTCTGTGCTAAATCTTGTTTGTAGGGAGGGACAGAGTAGGACAGTGAGGGAAAGTGTCAGTGTGCTATTCTGTTCTAAACCAATTTTGCTGAACCATATTTTCAATCCTTGAGTTTAGGGACAGAGAAGGATAGGCAGGGGACAGTGTCAGTGTCATTGTTGCTAAGCCTCCTGCACAGTATACACCTGAAGGTAGCCCTTATTGCTCTTTTCTTTCTCGTACATCACGGGACACAGAGCGACATAGTCATTACTAATGGGTTATATAGATACCGTCAGGTGCTGGCACTGGCAACTTCCAAAACCGGAAGTACCCTCCCCTATATAAGCCCCTCCCATCCGGGAGCACCTCAGTTTTTTGCCAGTGTCTAAGGTGTTGGCCAAGAAGAAACATGTGTTTTTCACTGAGCTTGCGTACAGGTTCTTTTGGGCCTCAGTAAGCTATTCCGGATCCGACCAAAAAAGCTTCATAGCTAAACGGTCGGTACCCGGGCCTTGCAGAGAAGAGCAAGGTTTTGCCTGTAATGCTTCTCTTAGGAGAGCTGGACCCTGGGATCCAGAGCTCTGGTCATACCCACGACCAAGATGTTTTCTGTGCAGGGTGCTATACAGGTCCAGGGGAGTGGAATCCTTGGGAACCCGGTCCCTGAAGGTTTGATTACAATGCCTGCCGTGATAGGTGAAGTTTGGGCTTTTGTGGACCAAACAAAGTCCTGCGGCGGGGAACAGGTAAGTGGGGGCCCCCAGGAACTTGGTTCTATTGGGGGACCCCCAAGCCTAATTTGTCTTTCTGTCTGTTACCTAATGGTATTCGTGAAAATTCACATCGTCTCGGGGCACGAAGGCAGGATACGAGCTTTGTGCTGACGTCACCCTCCACTGCTCGACTTCCACGGACGTATGTGTGTGACTAGCGCCTTTGACCGGTCGGCGCTGTCACATTTTTAAGGCTGTTTTTTAAACTGCATTTTTGTAAGTATGTTTTCTTCTTTTAAATAAATATCCACCAAGGATTTTACACTATGTAGTGTCCTCCCCTTCCTTCCATGTTCCGTATCGAGTACTGCATGATGGTATATGAGCATTTTGGCTATCAAAACAATTGAGGCTCAGCATACACTGAAGTCTGGAGTCCTACTGATTATCATTTGAGGCTGTTTGGGGGTCCTCCGTCATAGGGGACCATCGCTTTTTGGTAAGCAGGAATTCTTACTGGTGGTGGTGAAAGTCACGAATATAAGAAGATTTGGAATCGTTTTTGTTTTGTTTTCTTTTGCTTTTTTCATTTTTCTTTTTTCATTCAACATGGACACTTGATCACGGGTGCTTCTTTGTATGGACTTTGGATTTGATTATTTAAGGCCCTATGCAAGCATGTATTAATATCATTAATTAAGTTTGTATTATTATTCCATATGCTTTGTTTATATATTTTTTATTTATTGTTCTTCACTGAGCACTTACATAATTCTTCACTGTGATGATTTGAAGATAATTTTTTCAATCATTCAGTGGTGGGCTTATGTTCATATTCATAAGTTAGCGCGACTATATATATTTTTTCTTGTAGAGAAAGAGAGAAACTGGAAACCCCTCATCAGATGGATGTCTGTGAAGTGAAGCTCCCCAGGTGGCTACCGGATAAATGTCCACAGTAAGGGGCGTGTCCTCCGCCAGCATCATGTGACGCATGAGCCAGGTGTGGGGATGGAAAGAACCCCGCCCGAGATGCAAATGATCTCGGAGGGGTCCCTCCCATCCCCCTGGGTCATGCGAGATGGAAAAAACTGTGATGAAACGCAGGCGTCCCAATGGGTGCCGTGCGTGCAACATACTGACATGATGCCGATGCGCCAAGGATAATGCCCCGCCCCCCCGCCAAGGAAAGGCAGGTGGGGAGGGGGAACTGGGCGCATCGCAACCCCGGGCGGGAGAGACCAAAGAACAGGGACCCACCAATGCTTGGGTTGGGTGAGCCCATGGGGATGGATAAATCATTGAAAAATCACGATTAGGACTGTTATAATCAAAACAGGGGATAAACAATAATGGCCTGTTGTCAAATGAAGTCTGGGGAAGGATATCAATGGTCAAAGTTGGGTAAAAAGGATGCCAACATATAAGTAGTCTCAGAGAATTAATCACTGAGCAAATAAGAAAAGGAAATAGGGTTCAATAGGTCACCAAAGGGGAATGGGTGTCTTCCACCCTGGTAATTTGTAAAGAAAAGGCAGGTGATCCATTGAAACCCATAAATGCCATACCCATGCCTCCATCCCTGGTACATTGAAAATGAAAAGAGAAAATGGGCTGTGGGACTTTAAATGAGGCATGGATGGGCGTAGGAAAAAGTCTAGGATATCAAAAATGAGTAGACATCACTGTCCCGTTGGGGAATAGTCTGTAGCCATGTATACATGCTGCATAGTCAGTCTAAAGAATGGAGATCAAGGCATGGATATAAATAATAGAAATGTATTGTATCATGTAAAAGTACACATGGATCATGCAAACAAAGGCATAATGTAAATAGGGGTTATCACAAAGACATGATCAAAATTCACTGTTGAGACATGGCTGAAGCAAGTAATGACAGTTAAATGGACATACAGAAACAGTGAAAATGATTATCCGGTTAAAAAGTCAAGAATACACTTAATAGATTCATAGTTGGGCAAGCTTTACTTGACATTCCAGAGCATGGACTCATGGATGGGCATGGGGAAAAGGGTCTAAGATATCAAAAATTGGTAAACATCACTGTCCCGTTGGGGAGTGGTCTGTAGCCAGGTATACATGCTGCATAGTCAGTCTAAAGAATGGAGATCTGTATCATGTGTGACAGCAGGAAGGTAAAGTCACCTGGTTGCATCCAGGGGGGTAGATATATTTCTCCCAGATTCAGGCTTTATGCCGACTTATACAACTAGGGAGTTGATGAAGCCCAGCTGAGGCTAGTGGGCTCATGGATGACTCATACCTCTAGGGAGAGGGCTGGGCGTCGTGCAGGCAGGGAGTTGATGAGACCAGCTGAAGCTTGTCAGCTCATTTAAAGGCCTCTATAAAAACTCCCAGATTCATTAGGTGTTTGCTCATGCCTGGAACCAGACCTGTGTGGACTGTCTAGGGAGAGTGAACCCCTGTGCGGTGAGGCAAAGCCTGTGTGGCTATTTGTTTGGACTTTTACTAAACCAGGGACTTAGGGACTAGGACACCACCAGGCTGATCCCAGTTGTTAGTTTAGGAAACCTGCATGTTTAGTCAGAGGTCAAACTGACCAGGATTTATTTTGTTTATGTTTCTTTTTGGCTTTGCTGTGTTTTTGTCACTGTACATAGAGAAATAAACCGCACCTTTTGATTTTGAAAACCACAACCTCCGTCTGCTGGCCCTGTTTTTGTGTGGGGAGCCCAACCAGGGGGTCACACACACACCCGCTACCGAGTTAACCCCCTCACAGTTGGTGGAGAACCAGTGGCAGTTTTTTTTAAGCCAGCATGGAGGAGATACTGAAACAGCTGGCTCTAGCAAATGCCAATCAACAGCAGACAAATGCAGGTTTGCAAAGGAGCCTTGCAGCCCAGCAGCAAGCTCATCAACAAGCCCAGCAGCAATCTGAGGCCCGCTTCATAGACCTGTTACAGAAGCAAGAGCAGAGACTACAACAAATGGAAGCAGTAATGCAGCAACGTCCGCAGACCAGTGAGGAAAGCCGTCCCACTAATACCGCGTCCTTTGGGGTGAGTCGTTTATTGACAAAAATGACTGGAGAGGATGATCCAGAGGTATTTTTGACCACATTTGAAAGGACTGCTGAAAGAGAAAAGTGGCCTGAGGAGCAGTGGGCTGGACTGGTGGCTCCTCTGTTAACTGGTGAATCGCAGAAGGCTTACTATGACCTAGAGCCTGACCAAGCAAAAGACTATGTGATGCTAAAAGCTGAAATATTGGCAAGGCTGGGTGTCACCCTGGCTGTCCGGGCTCAGCGTGTGCATAACTGGACTTTCCAGCTTGGAAAACCCCCCAGGTCTCAAATGTATGATCTCATTCACCTGAGCAGGAAGTGGCTACAGCCAGAGACTTTGTCCGCACCAGAGATTGTGGAACGTGTTGTAATGGATCGGTTTTTGAGAGCTCTTCCTACTGCCATCCAAAAGTGGGTAAGCCATGGAGACCCAGAGACGGCCGGTGGTCTTGTGGATCGTGTAGAGAAATACTTGGCTACAGAGAACCTGACGGCCTCTTCCAGAGACTCTCGGACTTTCCACCCTAAGACCAGACCATCCCCAGGGGCGGATAAGAGGATTCCAAGGGGTGAGGGTGGAGAGAGTGAGAGGGTGGGAGCTCTACCCAAAGTTTGGCGAGAACAGCCTGGGAAGTCAGGGGCTCAAGAGGCAGCCAAATGGATTGTTTGCTACCGCTGCCGGCAAGCGGGACATATTGCAGCAAATTGCCCGGTTGTGGAGGAACCCATGCAATGTGACTTTCTGATGGACAGACGTCAGTCGCTGTGTGCGACAGTCGCATGCACTGCCATTCGGGGAACTGAGAAACATTTATGCAAAATGTGTATTAATGGTAGAAATGTTGTGGTATTACTGGATTCAGGTAGCCTTGTGACCCTGATAAAGGCTGAATTAGTTAAAACAGAGGTCTCTGGGAATAGCAAGGTAGCTGTTATTTGTGTGCATGGGGACACCCGAGAGTATCCAGTGACTACAGTGTGTTTCGAGACCCCCAAAGGTACCCTCTCTCATCCAGTGGGGTTAGTATCTCAATTACCGCATGATGCCATTGTGGGAAGGGATTTTCCGAAGTTCTGGGAACTGTGGGATGATCCTGAGCCCCCCACTGGTGCCCCTATGTACCAGGAATGTGATAGCCAGAACTCCTCTGAGAGTGGTGAGGACTCTCCAGAATTTCCCTTGTCAGTATTGGCAGGGGAGACTCAAGAAACTGGAGAGGAGCCCACCTCCTCAGACGAAAACCTACCGTCTGTGGAGTTTTCTGATCTGGAGGTTCACAGGGAAAATTTTGCCACAGAACAGTTAAAAGACCCCGCCCTAATAAAGGCACGGGAAAACGTAGTGGAAATAGATGGCGAGTTAGTGAACCCAGATAATACCTGCACTTACCCATACTTCAGCGTAGAGAAGGACCTACTGTATCGGGTGGCAAAAAGGGCAGAAGAAACCGTTGAGCAGCTTGTGGTGCCCAAACCTTACAGGAAGTTGGTGTTGGAGTTGGCCCATGGGCACATTCTTGGAGGTCATCTGGGGACAGAGAAAACCCGAGAGAGGGTATTACAGAGATTCTATTGGCCTGGGGTGATGAAGGACATAGAAAATTATTGTTCCTCCTGCCCTGTGTGTCAGAGGTCGGCCCCGATGCCACATTTCCGTAGCCCGCTGGTCCCTCTACCCATCATTGAGGTCCCGTTTGAGAGAATCGCAATGGATTTGGTAGGTCCTATAATCAAGTCCGCTAGGGGGCACCAGTACATATTGGTTATAATGGACTATAGCACCCGTTATCCAGAAGCGATCCCTCTCAGAAATACCTCGGCCAAAACCATAGCCAAAGAGCTATCTCTTGTTTTTAGCCGGGTGGGTATTTGTAAAGAACTGCTTACGGACCAAGGTACACCCTTTATGTCCCGGGTTATGAAAGAGCTGTGTAAATTGCTCAAAGTGACGCAATTGCGTACATCTGTGTATCACCCCCAAACCGATGGGCTGGTTGAAAGATTCAACAAAACCCTAAAACAAATGTTGAAGAAAGTGGTGGATAGAGATGGAAAGGATTGGGACTGTCTACTTCCTTATTTGATGTTTGCTATTAGGGAGGTGCCCCAATCCTCTACGGGATTCTCCCCCTTTGAGTTACTGTATGGGAGACACCCAAGAGGGCTGTTGGATATTGCCAAGGAAACTTGGGAAAGTGAGAGTTCTCCCCACAGGAGTGTGATTGAGCATGTCGCCCTGATGCAAGATCGAATTGCACAGGTAATGCCCATCGTGAAGGAACATTTGGCCCAAGCGCAGTTGGCACAGCAGAGAGTGTACAACCGTGGAGCAAAGACCCGTACCTTTTCCCCGGGGGATAGGATATTGGTACTTGTCCCTACGGTTGAAAGTAAATTCCTTGCCAAATGGCAAGGCCCCTACGAGATAATGGAAAAAGTGAGCGAAGTGAATTACAAGGTCAGACAACCAGGAAGGCGAAAGCCCGAACAGATATATCACGTTAATCTGTTGAAAGCCTGGAGGGATAGAGAGTCCCTAGTCGCAGAAACTTGGTCACCAGCTCAAACTGGTTGCGTGATTCCGGAGGTTGGAATAGCAGCCACCTTGTCACAACCCCAACAACAGGAGGTTAAGGAGTTTGTGCTTCGCAACAAGGAGGTGTTCTCTGAGCTGCCGGGACAAACATCTGGGGTAGAGCATGATATTATTACCCCGCCCGGTGAAAGGGTGAAGTTAAAACCCTATCGGATCCCAGAGGCCCGACGGGAGGCAATACGGGAGGAAGTACAGAAAATGCTGAACTTAGGGGTGATAGAGGAGTCCCAAAGTGATTGGTCTAGTCCCATTGTGTTGGTGCCTAAACCGGATGGGAGCTGGCGATTTTGTAACGATTTTCGTCAGTTGAACAAAGTTACAAAATTTGACACCTACCCCATGCCACGTATAGATGAGTTGATCGACCGGCTGGGAACAGCCCGATACATGACGACTCTTGACCTCACAAAAGGGTATTGGCAAATTCCCCTGGCCAAGTCGGCCAAAGAGAAAACCGCATTTGTAACCCCAGACGGGGCGTTCCAATATAAGAGAATGCCGTTCGGGTTACAGAATGCGCCGGCCACATTCCAGCGGAAAATGGACCAGATACTGAGGCCCCATCGGAAGTATGCTGCGGCTTACCTGGATGACGTAATTGTCCATAGCACAGATTGGGCCTCACATCTGCCAAAAGTGCAAGCAGTCCTAGACTCTATCCGGGAAGCGGGGTTTACGGCTAACCCCAAGAAGTGTACCATTGGGCAGGAGGAGGCCAAATATCTTGGGTACACCATTGGCAGGGGAGTAATAAAACCCCAACTCAACAAAGTCGAGGCCATCCAGAGTTGGCCACGTCCCAACAGCAAGAAGCAGGTACGAGCCTTTCTGGGAATCGCGGGTTATTATCGGCGCTTCATTCCCCACTTTGCTTCTAAGGCTGTGCCCCTAACCAACCTGACGAAAGGGAAAGGGTCGGTCATGATTAAATGGACCCCCGAGGCGGAGGCAGCATTCCAATTCTTGAAACAAGCCTTATGTAGCCAGCCAGTGTTGTACTCACCCGACTTCTCTAAAGACTTTGTCGTACAAAGTGATGCGTCAGATGTGGGGTTAGGAGCAGTATTGTCCCAGGTCTGGAACGGGGAAGAGCACCCAGTCATTTACCTCAGCAGGAAGTTGAAGTCCCATGAGGTAAATTACGCCACGGTTGAAAAGGAGTGTTTAGCGGTGAAGTGGGCTCTAGATTCCCTTCGGTACTATCTGCTAGGTAGGCACTTTGACATGGTTACGGATCACGCTCCGTTAAAGTGGATGGCTCAAAACAAGGAGACAAATAGAAGAGTGAATAGGTGGTTCCTGGCCCTACAGGAATTCAACTTCACAGTAAAGCATCGCCCTGGCGTTCAAATGGGGAATGTGGATGCTTTGTCTCGAGTACATGAATGCCTGATTGCTGGTGTTCCAACCCCAAGGTTAAAACAAGAGGGGGGGGGTATGTGACAGCAGGAAGGTAAAGTCACCTGGTTGCATCCAGGGGGGTAGATATATTTCTCCCAGATTCAGGCTTTATGCCGACTTATACAACTAGGGAGTTGATGAAGCCCAGCTGAGGCTAGTGGGCTCATGAATGACTCATACCTCTAGGGAGAGTGCTGGGCGTCGTGAGGCAGGGAGTTGATGAGACCAGCTGAAGCTTGTCAGCTCATTTAGGCCTCTATAAGAACTCCCAGATTCATTAGGTGTTGGCTCATGCCTGGAACCAGACCTGTGTGGACTGTCTAGGGAGAGTGAACCCCTGTGCGGTGAGGCAAAGCCTGTGTGGCTATTTGTTTGGACTTTTACTAAACCAGGGACTTAGGGACTAGGACAGCACCAGGCTGATCCCAGTTGTTAGTTTAGGAAACCTGCATGTTTAGTCAGAGGTCAAACTGACCAGGATTTATTTTGTTTATGTTTCTTTTTGGCTTTGCTGTGTTTTTGTCACTGTACATAGAGAAATAAACCGCACCTTTTGATTTTGAAAACCACAACCTCCGTCTGCTGGCCCTGTTTTTGTGTGGGGAGCCCAACCAGGGGGTCACACACACCCGCTACTGAGTTAACCCCCTCACAGCATACACATTATGTTTATACACAACACTAAATACATTCACAGTATATGTATGTATTGTACTCTCTGGGTCTGCATGGGTTTCCTCCGGGTACTCCGGTTTCCTCCCACGCGCCAACGGTGGACGCGCCTTGGGCGCTATGCACACATAAACATGTTAAAAATGTTTATCACACATACTATAGTACCTACACAGTATGTGTATGCAGTCTGCGTGGGTTTCATCCGGGTGCTCCGTTTCCCCCCCCCCCCCACCCGCGCTCCAATGGTGTGCGCGCTTTCGGCGCTATGCACAGCATAAACATGTGCAATTTGTTTATTCGCATGCTAACATGCCTACACGGTTGTGTACGCAGTCTGCGTGGCTGGTTTCCGGCCACGCCCCAATGATGTGCACGCCTTCGTCGCTGGCACAGTATAAACGCGTTTAATATGTGCATACACCGTATGTGGTTGTACTATGGTCTTTGTGGCTGAGTGGGTTTCCTCCCACACTCCAATTGAGCGTTTTGACGCAAATACACAGTATAAACTATGTGTTTGTACAATCAGCACTTATCAATGAAGTATCTGCTGGATGGAGCGTTGTCATAAGGATATGTGTTTTTTTTCTATGAAGTTGAATCCCTGGTATCAGGGGTACCACTTTCCAGGGGGGGGGGGTCACCTGCCCTTCGGTGGTGATCAGAAGCGATGGCTTGGACTGTGTTTGCCATGCTGAGGTTAGCGTTACGCCTGTTAGTGGCTGCGTCTCTGGTGTTTCTGAAGCTCAATGACTGGGCAAAGCCTCTGCTTCATCTATCAGCCGACCAGCAGGTGCACTGAAACTGCTTTAGCCTCTAGGGTCTCTGTGCCCGGGGTGGTTTTGCGCCACCTGTAGAGGCTGAGTTACTGGTCCTCTGACCCAGTTTCAAGGGAATCTCTATCAGGTTTGCCTTTCTTTGGCCAACAATTGAGGCACCCCGTAAGCCGGGGCCTCCCTTCTCTGATATATTGCTGGGTTTCTTTGGGATTGTCATACCCATCCTGCTGCAGGACGGTCCTGTCGGCCGTTTGCATTCCAGGGGAAGGGTCCTTACATCCGGAGGTGTTTTCATCTCCTTTTCCGGAGGTGGGGCACCGGATGTGGACCTTCTGGCCTCTCGACTCACTCGCAAGGTTTTCGAGATTCGTGGCCAGGTCCAGGGATCCCTGGGCAGACGCGTCAGACGCGTTGGTGGCCCCGTGGGGGCAGTATCGTCTGATGTATGCTTACCCTCCGCTACTGTTGTTGCCTCGCCTGCTTCGCAGAGTAGGGGCCGAGGCCATTCCGGTGATCCTCATTGCTCCGGAACGGCGACATTGATACGCCGATCTAGTGCGGCTAGTCGCAGACGTTCCTTGGTGACTGCCTCTGCGGGAGGACCTTCTGTCTCATGGTCCCATACTGCTTTACAGTCCTTGGCTTTAACGGAATGGCTGTTGAAAGCCAGGTGCTGAGGGACCGAGGTCTCTCGGATTCGGTCATCTCATCTTTGTTGAGGGCACAGAAATCTTCCTCCAGAAGGATCTATCACCGTACCTGGAAAGCTTACATCGCTATGTGCGAGGAGCTTGATTGGCGTCCACGGACGTATTCCGTTCCCAGGATTTTGCTGTTCTTACAGCGTGGTGTGACCCAAAAAGCTGGCCTTGCGTACCATCAAGGGTCGGATTTCGGCCCTGGCTGTCTTTTTCAACGACTGCTAGCGGGCCATTCCTTGATTAGCACCTTTGTGCAGGGGGTTTGCCATGTGATCCCCCTGTCAAGCCTCCTCTCCCTCCTTGGAATCTGAATTTGTTGCTCTCGGTTCTCCAAGAACCTCCCTTTGAAAACATCAGAGATATTCCTCTCTTGACTTTGTCTCAGAAGGTGACTTTCTTAGTGGCTATTACTTCTGTTAGACGGGTGTCTGAGTTGGCGGTCTTGTCCTGCAAGTCGCCTTACTTGGTCCTCCATAAGGATAAGGTGGTGTTGCGCCCGTGACCGTCTTTCCTTCCAAAGGTGGTCTCGGCCTTTCACCTTAATGAGGACATTGTTCTTCTGTCCTTGTGTCCTCACCCATCGCATCCCAGAGAGTTTAGGCGTCACACATTGGATGTGGTACGAGCCTTACGGGTGTACCTGTCTGCTACTGCGTCCATTCGGAAGTCTGACTCACTGTTTGTGTCTGTCTCAGGTCCCAAACAGGGCCAAGCGGTGTCGTCTGCCACCATTTCTAGGTGAATCAGACAGACCGTTATACAGGCCTATGCCCTTAAGGGGCCGGCGCCTCCCTTTCCGGTTACAGCGCATTCCACCAGGGCAATTGGTGCTTCCTGGGCTTTCCGACATCAAGCGTCGGTTGCACAAGTGTGCAAGGTGGCGACTAGGGATGAGCTTCGTGTTCGAGTCGAACATACGTTCGACTCGAACATCGGCTGTTCGATCGTTCGACGAAGATCGAACGATTTGGGCCGTTCGCGCCAAATTCGAGTGACGCGAACGGCCCACAATGCACTACACCATCGCAGTGTCATCCAGGCGCTGTGATTGGCCAAGCATGCACTGTGACCCTGCATGCTTGGCCAATCACAGCGCCGGCAGCGAGGAGAGCAGGATGCCTGTGGCCAATTATTGCTGAGGGGGTTTAGTACACGCCCCACACTATAAAAGGCCGCCAGCGCGGCGGCCTTGTGTAGTGTGTTCCGGAGCAGGGAAAGAGAAGCATAGGCAGGGACAGTGTCATTTTTTTTCCTTTACTAATCCTGGATTCCTTGTGTTTAGGGACAAATAAGGATAGGTAGGGAGAGTGTCAGTGACAGTGTGTTATTCTGTGCTAAACCTTGTTTGTAGGGACAGAGAGGTACAGTGAGGGAAAGTGTCAGTGTGCTATTCTGTGCTAAATCTTGTTTGTAGGGAGGGACAGAGTAGGACAGTGAGGGAAAGTGTCAGTGTGCTATTCTGTTCTAAACCAATTTTGCTGTTCCATATTTTCAATCCTTGAGTTTAGGGACAGAGAAGGACACTCGTGGAAATTATCAGTGTGCTATTCTGTGCTAAATCTTGTTTGTAGGGAGGGACAGAGTAGGACAGTGAGGGAAAGTGTCAGTGTGCTATTCTGTTCTAAACCAATTTTGCTGTTCCATATTTCAAATCCTTGAGTTTAGGGACAGAGAAGGACACTCGTGGAAATTATCAGTGTGCTATTCTGTGCTAAATCTTGTTTGTAGGGAGGGACAGAGTAGGACAGTGAGGGAAAGTGTCAGTGTGCTATTCTGTTCTAAACCAATTTTGCTGAACCATATTTTCAATCCTTGAGTTTAGGGACAGAGAGGTACAGTGAGTGAAACTGACAGTGTGCTATTCTGTTCTAAACCAATTTTGCTGTTCCATATTTCAAATCCTTGAGTTTAGGGACAGAGAAGGACACTCGTGGAAATTATCAGTGTGCTATTCTGTGCTAAATCTTGTTTGTAGGGAGGGACAGAGTAGGACAGTGAGGGAAAGTTTCAGTGTGCTATTCTGTTCTAAACCAATTTTGCTGTTCCATATTTTCAATCCTTGAGTTTAGGGACAGAGAAGGACACTCGTGGAAATTATCAGTGTGCTATTCTGTGCTAAATCTTGTTTGTAGGGAGGGACAGAGTAGGACAGTGAGGGAAAGTGTCAGTGTGCTATTCTGTTCTAAACCAATTTTGCTGTTCCATATTTTCAATCCTTGAGTTTAGGGATAGAGAAGGACACTCGTGGAAATTATCAGTGTGCTATTCTGTGCTAAATCTTGTTTGTAGGGAGGGACAGAGTAGGACAGTGAGGGAAAGTTTCAGTGTGCTATTCTGTTCTAAACCAATTTTGCTGTTCCATATTTTCAATCCTTTAGTTTAGGGACAGAGAAGGACACTTGTGGAAATTATCAGTGTGCTATTCTGTGCTAAATCTTGTTTGTAGGGAGGGACAGAGTAGGACAGTGAGGGAAAGTTTCAGTGTGCTATTCTGTTCTAAACCAATTTTGCTGTTCCATATTTTCAATCCTTGAGTTTAGGGACAGAGAAGGACACTCGTGGAAATTATCAGTGTGCTATTCTGTGCTAAATCTTGTTTGTAGGGAGGGACAGAGTAGGACAGTGAGGGGGAAAGTGTCAGTGTGCTATTCTGTTCTAAACCAATTTTGCTGTTCCATATTTTCAATCCTTGAGTTTAGGGATAGAGAAGGACACTCGTGGAAATTATCAGTGTGCTATTCTGTGCTAAATCTTGTTTGTAGGGAGGGACAGAGTAGGACAGTGAGGGAAAGTTTCAGTGTGCTATTCTGTTCTAAACCAATTTTGCTGTTCCATATTTTCAATCCTTTAGTTTAGGGACAGAGAAGGACACTCGTGGAAATTATCAGTGTGCTATTCTGTGCTAAATCTTGTTTGTAGGGAGGGACAGAGTAGGACAGTGAGGGAAAGTGTCAGTGTGCTATTCTGTTCTAAACCAATTTTGCTGTTCCATATTTCAAATCCTTGAGTTTAGGGACAGATAAGGACACTCGTGGAAATTATCAGTGTGCTATTCTGTGCTAAATCTTGTTTGTAGGGAGGGACAGAGTAGGACAGTGAGGGAAAGTGTCAGTGTGCTATTCTGTTCTAAACCAATTTTGCTGTTCCATATTTTCAATCCTTGAGTTTAGGGACAGAGAAGGACACTCGTGGAAATTATCAGTGTGCTATTCTGTGCTAAATCTTGTTTGTAGGGAGGGACAGAGTAGGACAGTGAGGGAAAGTTTCAGTGTGCTATTCTGTTCTAAACCAATTTTGCTGTTCCATATTTTCAATCCTTGAGTTTAGGGACAGAGAAGGACACTCGTGGAAATTATCAGTGTGCTATTCTGTGCTAAATCTTGTTTGTAGGGAGGGACAGAGTAGGACAGTGAGGGAAAGTGTCAGTGTGCTATTCTGTTCTAAACCAATTTTGCTGTTCCATATTTCAAATCCTTGAGTTTAGGGACAGAGAAGGACACTCGTGGAAATTATCAGTGTGCTATTCTGTGCTAAATCTTGTTTGTAGGGAGGGACAGAGTAGGACAGTGAGGGAAAGTTTCAGTGTGCTATTCTGTTCTAAACCAATTTTGCTGTTCCATATTTTCAATCCTTTAGTTTAGGGACAGAGAAGGACACTCGTGGAAATTATCAGTGTGCTATTCTGTGCTAAATCTTGTTTGTAGGGAGGGACAGAGTAGGACAGTGAGGGAAAGTGTCAGTGTGCTATTCTGTTCTAAACCAATTTTGCTGTTCCATATTTCAAATCCTTGAGTTTAGGGACAGAGAAGGACACTCGTGGAAATTATCAGTGTGCTATTCTGTGCTAAATCTTGTTTGTAGGGAGGGACAGAGTAGGACAGTGAGGGAAAGTGTCAGTGTGCTATTCTGTTCTAAACCAATTTTGCTGTTCCATATTTTCAATCCTTGAGTTTAGGGACAGAGAAGGACACTCGTGGAAATTATCAGTGTGCTATTCTGTGCTAAATCTTGTTTGTAGGGAGGGACAGAGTAGGACAGTGAGGGAAAGTGTCAGTGTGCTATTCTGTTCTAAACCAATTTTGCTGTTCCATATTTCAAATCCTTGAGTTTAGGGACAGAGAAGGACACTCGTGGAAATTATCAGTGTGCTATTCTGTGCTAAATCTTGTTTGTAGGGAGGGACAGAGTAGGACAGTGAGGGAAAGTGTCAGTGTGCTATTCTGTTCTAAACCAATTTTGCTGAACCATATTTTCAATCCTTGAGTTTAGGGACAGAGAGGTACAGTGAGTGAAACTGACAGTGTGCTATTCTGTTCTAAACCAATTTTGCTGTTCCATATTTCAAATCCTTGAGTTTAGGGACAGAGAAGGACACTCGTGGAAATTATCAGTGTGCTATTCTGTGCTAAATCTTGTTTGTAGGGAGGGACAGAGTAGGACAGTGAGGGAAAGTTTCAGTGTGCTATTCTGGTCTAAACCAATTTTGCTGTTCCATATTTTCAATCCTTGAGTTTAGGGACAGAGAAGGACACTCGTGGAAATTATCAGTGTGCTATTCTGTGCTAAATCTTGTTTGTAGGGAGGGACAGAGTAGGACAGTGAGGGAAAGTGTCAGTGTGCTATTCTGTTCTAAACCAATTTTGCTGTTCCATATTTCAAATCCTTGAGTTTAGGGACAGAGAAGGACACTCGTGGAAATTATCAGTGTGCTATTCTGTGCTAAATCTTGTTTGTAGGGAGGGACAGAGTAGGACAGTGAGGGAAAGTTTCAGTGTGCTATTCTGTTCTAAACCAATTTTGCTGTTCCATATTTACAATCCTTGAGTTTAGGGACAGAGAAGGACACTCGTGGAAATTATCAGTGTGCTATTCTGTGCTAAATCTTGTTTGTAGGGAGGGACAGAGTAGGACAGTGAGGGAAAGTGTCAGTGTGCTATTCTGTTCTAAACCAATTTTGCTGTTCCATATTTCAAATCCTTGAGTTTAGGGACAGAGAAGGACACTCGTGGAAATAATCAGTGTGCTATTCTGTGCTAAATCTTGTTTGTAGGGAGGGACAGAGTAGGACAGTGAGGGAAAGTGTCAGTGTGCTATTCTGTTCTAAACCAATTTTGCTGTTCCATATTTCAAATCCTTGAGTTTAGGGACAGATAAGGACACTCGTGGAAATTATCAGTGTGCTATTCTGTGCTAAATCTTGTTTGTAGGGAGGGACAGAGTAGGACAGTGAGGGAAAGTGTCAGTGTGCTATTCTGTTCTAAACCAATTTTGCTGTTCCATATTTTCAATCCTTGAGTTTAGGGACAGAGAAGGACACTCGTGGAAATTATCAGTGTGCTATTCTGTGCTAAATCTTGTTTGTAGGGAGGGACAGAGTAGGACAGTGAGGGAAAGTTTCAGTGTGCTATTCTGTTCTAAACCAATTTTGCTGTTCCATATTTTCAATCCTTGAGTTTAGGGACAGAGAAGGACACTCGTGGAAATTATCAGTGTGCTATTCTGTGCTAAATCTTGTTTGTAGGGAGGGACAGAGTAGGACAGTGAGGGAAAGTGTCAGTGTGCTATTCTGTTCTAAACCAATTTTGCTGTTCCATATTTCAAATCCTTGAGTTTAGGGACAGAGAAGGACACTCGTGGAAATTATCAGTGTGCTATTCTGTGCTAAATCTTGTTTGTAGGGAGGGACAGAGTAGGACAGTGAGGGAAAGTTTCAGTGTGCTATTCTGTTCTAAACCAATTTTGCTGTTCCATATTTTCAATCCTTTAGTTTAGGGACAGAGAAGGACACTCGTGGAAATTATCAGTGTGCTATTCTGTGCTAAATCTTGTTTGTAGGGAGGGACAGAGTAGGACAGTGAGGGAAAGTGTCAGTGTGCTATTCTGTTCTAAACCAATTTTGCTGTTCCATATTTCAAATCCTTGAGTTTAGGGACAGAGAAGGACACTCGTGGAAATTATCAGTGTGCTATTCTGTGCTAAATCTTGTTTGTAGGGAGGGACAGAGTAGGACAGTGAGGGAAAGTGTCAGTGTGCTATTCTGTTCTAAACCAATTTTGCTGTTCCATATTTTCAATCCTTGAGTTTAGGGACAGATAAGGACACTCGTGGAAATTATCAGTGTGCTATTCTGTGCTAAATCTTGTTTGTAGGGAGGGACAGAGTAGGACAGTGAGGGAAAGTGTCAGTGTGCTATTCTGTTCTAAACCAATTTTGCTGTTCCATATTTTCAATCCTTGAGTTTAGGGACAGAGAAGGACACTCGTGGAAATTATCAGTGTGCTATTCTGTGCTAAATCTTGTTTGTAGGGAGGGACAGAGTAGGACAGTGAGGGAAAGTTTCAGTGTGCTATTCTGTTCTAAACCAATTTTGCTGTTCCATATTTTCAATCCTTGAGTTTAGGGACAGAGAAGGACACTCGTGGAAATTATCAGTGTGCTATTCTGTGCTAAATCTTGTTTGTAGGGAGGGACAGAGTAGGACAGTGAGGGAAAGTGTCAGTGTGCTATTCTGTTCTAAACCAATTTTGCTGTTCCATATTTCAAATCCTTGAGTTTAGGGAGAGAGAAGGACACTCGTGGAAATTATCAGTGTGCTATTCTGTGCTAAATCTTGTTTGTAGGGAGGGACAGAGTAGGACAGTGAGGGAAAGTGTCAGTGTGCTATTCTGTTCTAAACCAATTTTGCTGAACCATATTTTCAATCCTTGAGTTTAGGGACAGAGAGGTACAGTGAGTGAAACTGACAGTGTGCTATTCTGTTCTAAACCAATTTTGCTGTTCCATATTTCAAATCCTTGAGTTTAGGGACAGAGAAGGACACTCGTGGAAATTATCAGTGTGCTATTCTGTGCTAAATCTTGTTTGTAGGGAGGGACAGAGTAGGACAGTGAGGGAAAGTTTCAGTGTGCTATTCTGGTCTAAACCAATTTTGCTGTTCCATATTTTCAATCCTTGAGTTTAGGGACAGAGAAGGACACTCGTGGAAATTATCAGTGTGCTATTCTGTGCTAAATCTTGTTTGTAGGGAGGGACAGAGTAGGACAGTGAGGGAAAGTGTCAGTGTGCTATTCTGTTCTAAACCAATTTTGCTGTTCCATATTTCAAATCCTTGAGTTTAGGGACAGAGAAGGACACTCGTGGAAATTATCAGTGTGCTATTCTGTGCTAAATCTTGTTTGTAGGGAGGGACAGAGTAGGACAGCGAGGGAAAGTTTCAGTGTGCTATTCTGTTCTAAACCAATTTTGCTGTTCCATATTTACAATCCTTGAGTTTAGGGACAGAGAAGGACACTCGTGGAAATTATCAGTGTGCTATTCTGTGCTAAATCTTGTTTGTAGGGAGGGACAGAGTAGGACAGTGAGGGAAAGTGTCAGTGTGCTATTCTGTTCTAAACCAATTTTGCTGTTCCATATTTCAAATCCTTGAGTTTAGGGACACAGAAGGACACTCGTGGAAATAATCAGTGTGCTATTCTGTGCTAAATCTTGTTTGTAGGGAGGGACAGAGTAGGACAGTGAGGGAAAGTGTCAGTGTGCTATTCTGTTCTAAACCAATTTTGCTGAACCATATTTTCAATCCTTGAGTTTAGGGACAGAGAGGTACAGTGAGGGAAAGTGTCAGTGTGCTATTCTGTTCTAAACCAATTTTGCTGTTCCATATTTCAAATCCTTGAGTTTAGGGACAGAGAAGGACACTCGTGGAAATTATCAGTGTGCTATTCTGTGCTAAATCTTGTTTGTAGGGAGGGACAGAGTAGGACAGTGAGGGAAAGTGTCAGTGTGCTATTCTGTTCTAAACCAATTTTGCTGAACCATATTTTCAATCCTTGAGTTTAGGGACAGAGAGGTACAGTGAGTGAAACTGACAGTGTGCTATTCTGTTCTAAACCAATTTTGCTGTTCCATATTTCAAATCCTTGAGTTTAGGGACAGAGAAGAACACTCGTGGAAATTATCAGTGTGCTATTCTGTGCTAAATCTTGTTTGTAGGGAGGGACAGAGTAGGACAGTGAGGGAAAGTTTCAGTGTGCTATTCTGTTCTAAACCAATTTTGCTGTTCCATATTTTCAATCCTTGAGTTTAGGGACAGAGAAGGACACTCGTGGAAATTATCAGTGTGCTATTCTGTGCTAAATCTTGTTTGTAGGGAGGGACAGAGTAGGACAGTGAGGGAAAGTGTCAGTGTGCTATTCTGTTCTAAACCAATTTTGCTGTTCCATATTTCAAATCCTTGAGTTTAGGGACAGAGAAGGACACTCGTGGAAATTATCAGTGTGCTATTCTGTGCTAAATCTTGTTTGTAGGGAGGGACAGAGTAGGACAGTGAGGGAAAGTTTCAGTGTGCTATTCTGTTCTAAACCAATTTTGCTGTTCCATATTTACAATCCTTGAGTTTAGGGACAGAGAAGGACACTCGTGGAAATTATCAGTGTGCTATTCTGTGCTAAATCTTGTTTGTAGGGAGGGACAGAGTAGGACAGTGAGGGAAAGTGTCAGTGTGCTATTCTGTTCTAAACCAATTTTGCTGTTCCATATTTCAAATCCTTGAGTTTAGGGACAGAGAAGGACACTCGTGGAAATGATCAGTGTGCTATTCTGTGCTAAATCTTGTTTGTAGGGAGGGACAGAGTAGGACAGTGAGGGAAAGTGTCAGTGTGCTATTCTGTTCTAAACCAATTTTGCTGAACCATATTTTCAATCCTTGAGTTTAGGGACAGAGAGGTACAGTGAGGGAAAGTGTCAGTGTGCTATTCTGTTCTAAACCAATTTTGCTGTTCCATATTTCAAATCCTTGAGTTTAGGGACAGAGAAGGACACTCGTGGAAATTATCAGTGTGCTATTCTGTGCTAAATCTTGTTTGTAGGGAGGGACAGAGTAGGACAGTGAGGGAAAGTTTCAGTGTGCTATTCTGTTCTAAACCAATTTTGCTGTTCCATATTTTCAATCCTTGAGTTTAGGGACAGAGAAGGACACTCGTGGAAATTATCAGTGTGCTATTCTGTGCTAAATCTTGTTTGTAGGGAGGGACAGAGTAGGACAGTGAGGGAAAGTGTCAGTGTGCTATTCTGTTCTAAACCAATTTTGCTGAACCATATTTTCAATCCTTGAGTTTAGGGACAGAGAAGGATAGGCAGGGGACAGTGTCAGTGTCATTGTTGCTAAGCCTCCTGCACAGTATACACCTGAAGGTAGCCCTTATTGCTCTTTTCTTTCTCGTACATCACGGGACACAGAGCGACATAGTCATTACTAATGGGTTATATAGATACCGTCAGGTGCTGGCACTGGCAACTTCCAAAACCGGAAGTACCCTCCCCTATATAAGCCCCTCCCATCCGGGAGCACCTCAGTTTTTTGCCAGTGTCTAAGGTGTTGGCCAAGAAGAAACATGTGTTTTTCACTGAGCTTGCGTACAGGTTCTTTTGGGCCTCAGTAAGCTATTCCGGATCCGACCAAAAAAGCTTCATAGCTAAACGGTCGGTACCCGGGCCTTGCAGAGAAGAGCAAGGTTTTGCCTGTAATGCTTCTCTTAGGAGAGCTGGACCCTGGGATCCAGAGCTCTGGTCATACCCACGACCAAGATGTTTTCTGTGCAGGGTGCTATACAGGTCCAGGGGAGTGGAATCCTTGGGAACCCGGTCCCTGAAGGTTTGATTACAATGCCTGCCGTGATAGGTGAAGTTTGGGCTTTTGTGGACCAAACAAAGTCCTGCGGCGGGGAACAGGTAAGTGGGGGCCCCCAGGAACTTGGTTCTATTGGGGGACCCCCAAGCCTAATTTGTCTTTCTGTCTGTTACCTAATGGTATTCGTGAAAATTCACATCGTCTCGGGGCACGAAGGCAGGATACGAGCTTTGTGCTGACGTCACCCTCCACTGCTCGACTTCCACGGACGTATGTGTGTGACTAGCGCCTTTGACCGGTCGGCGCTGTCACATTTTTAAGGCTGTTTTTTAAACTGCATTTTTGTAAGTATGTTTTCTTCTTTTAAATAAATATCCACCAAGGATTTTACACTATGTAGTGTCCTCCCTTCCTTCCATGTTCCGTATCGAGTACTGCATGATGGTATATGAGCATTTTGGCTATCAAAACAATTGAGGCTCAGCATACACTGAAGTCTGGAGTCCTACTGATTATCATTTGAGGCTGTTTGGGGTCCTCCGTCATAGGGGACCATCGCTTTTTGGTAAGCAGGAATTCTTACTGGTGGTGGTGAAAGTCACGAATATAAGAAGATTTGGAATCGTTTTTGTTTTGTTTTCTTTTGCTTTTTTCATTTTTCTTTTTTCATTCAACATGGACACTTGATCACGGGTGCTTCTTTGTATGGACTTTGGATTTGATTATTTAAGGCCCTATGCAAGCATGTATTAATATCATTAATTAAGTTTGTATTATTATTCCATATGCTTTGTTTATATATTTTTTATTTATTGTTCTTCACTGAGCACTTACATAATTCTTCACTGTGATGATTTGAAGATAATTTTTTCAATCATTCAGTGGTGGGCTTATGTTCATATTCATAAGTTAGCGCGACTATATATATTTTTTCTTGTAGAGAAAGAGAGAAACTGGAAACCCCTCATCAGATGGATGTCTGTGAAGTGAAGCTCCCCAGGTGGCTACCGGATAAATGTCCACAGTAAGGGGCGTGTCTCCGCCAGCATCATGTGACGCATGAGCCAGGTGTGGGGATGGAAAGAACCCCGCCCGAGATGCAAATGATCTCGGAGGGGTCCCTCCCATCCCCCTGGGTCATGCGAGATGGAAAAAACTGTGATGAAAACGCAGGCGTCCCAATGGGTGCCGTGCGTGCAACATACTGACATGATGCCGATGCGCCAAGGATAATGCCCCGCCCCCCCGCCAAGGAAAGGCAGGTGGGGAGGGGGAACTGGGCGCATCGCAACCCCGGGCGGGAGAGACCAAAGAACAGGGACCCACCAATGCTTGGGTTGGGTGAGCCATGGGGATGGATAAATCATTGAAAATCACGATTAGGACTGTTATAATCAAAACAGGGGGATAAACAATAATGGCCTGTTGTCAAATGAAGTCTGGGGAAGGATATCAATGGTCAAAGTTGGGTAAAAAGGATGCCAACATATAAGTAGTCTCAGAGAATTAATCACTGAGCAAATAAGAAAAGGAAATAGGGTTCAATAGGTCACCAAAGGGGAATGGGTGTCTTCCACCCTGGTAATTTGTAAAGAAAAGGCAGGTGATCCATTGAAACCCATAAATGCCATACCCATGCCTCCATCCCTGGTACATTGAAAATGAAAAGAGAAAATGGGCTGTGGGACTTTAAATGAGGCATGGATGGGCGTAGGAAAAAGTCTAGGATATCAAAAATGAGTAGACATCACTGTCCCGTTGGGGAATAGTCTGTAGCCATGTATACATGCTGCATAGTCAGTCTAAAGAATGGAGATCAAGGCATGGATATAAATATAGAAATGTATTGTATCATGGTAAAAGTACACATGGATCATGCAAACAAAGGCATAATGTAAATAGGGGTTATCACAAAGACATGATCAAAATTCACTGTTGAGACATGGCTGAAGCAAGTAATGACAGTTAAATGGACATACAGAAACAGTGAAAATGATTATCCGGTTAAAAAGTCAAGAATACACTTAATAGATTCATAGTTGGGCAAGCTTTACTTGACATTCCAGAGCATGGACTCATGGATGGGCATGGGGAAAAGGGTCTAAGATATCAAAAATTGGTAAACATCACTGTCCCGTTGGGGAGTGGTCTGTAGCCAGGTATACATGCTGCATAGTCAGTCTAAAGAATGGAGATCTGTATCATGTGTGACAGCAGGAAGGTAAAGTCACCTGGTTGCATCCAGGGGGGTAGATATATTTCTCCCAGATTCAGGCTTTATGCCGACTTATACAACTAGGGAGTTGATGAAGCCCAGCTGAGGCTAGTGGGCTCATGGATGACTCATACCTCTAGGGAGAGGGCTGGGCGTCGTGCAGGCAGGGAGTTGATGAGACCAGCTGAAGCTTGTCAGCTCATTTAAAGGCCTCTATAAAAACTCCCAGATTCATTAGGTGTTTGCTCATGCCTGGAACCAGACCTGTGTGGACTGTCTAGGGAGAGTGAACCCCTGTGCGGTGAGGCAAAGCCTGTGTGGCTATTTGTTTGGACTTTTACTAAACCAGGGACTTAGGGACTAGGACACCACCAGGCTGATCCCAGTTGTTAGTTTAGGAAACCTGCATGTTTAGTCAGAGGTCAAACTGACCAGGATTTATTTTGTTTATGTTTCTTTTTGGCTTTGCTGTGTTTTTGTCACTGTACATAGAGAAATAAACCGCACCTTTTGATTTTGAAAACCACAACCTCCGTCTGCTGGCCCTGTTTTTGTGTGGGGAGCCCAACCAGGGGGTCACACACACACCCGCTACCGAGTTAACCCCCTCACAGTTGGTGGAGAACCAGTGGCAGTTTTTTTTAAGCCAGCATGGAGGAGATACTGAAACAGCTGGCT